>PTEX01000001.1:8160582-8190601 GCA_003342815.1 Eudromia elegans
TTTTTTTTTTTTTTTTTTTGTCATTTGCCTAGAATGACCTTCACAGTTCAATCACTTTTTACTACTCCTGAGCAAAAGAGTAAATAGTGAGTGAGTCCTCTGGAGTTGAGACCTTGTCTAGTTCTGTGTTATTTATCACCTGCCTTGGTGAGGACTGATCCTACCCAGAGCCTTGCTCTAATACAATAACAACAAGTGTCCATAGGGCATGACTGAGCTTTGTATAGGTGGAGGAACAAGAGACCTCCAACTAAGCTCACTGTTTTTGTGTGCATTTGAAAGGGCATTTTTAAAGAGCCCTCTCAAATATGAGATGTGCAATTGTGCAATTCGGTGCACAATTCGGTGTTTGACAGCAGCCAACACCACCATTGCAGAAACAAGACAGGCAACATTCAACCCCTGTTGTGCTGAGGACTAAACGACAGTGGTTGGGCTTGGAAATAGGGAAGATGACTTTCCTGTGACTGAGAACTCTGCTTTCGGTCTAGCAAGCTGAAGGTTATTTTTATCTTCATATGAATTCAGGATGGAAAAAACAAACTAAACCAAAAACAACCGTAACAAAAATTTAAAAAAACCCAAAAACTCGGAGAACATTGCTTTTCCCAGAATTTCTGTTTTCACTGTCCTGGTAACATGGAAGATTATACATATTTAATAATTGCTCAGTTTCTGTAATATTTATACTATTTTCCAGGAGAATGCCTTGAAGCAAAACAAGATGTATCAATACATTTGGGAAAAAAAAGAAAAGGCTGTAGACATCGCTGGCACTTAGCATTTTGCTTCAACCCATCAGCTTCAGGGGTTGCCATTTCAGAGCTTTTGACATCAACCAGTCTCCTCGCCTGAACTTCACCCTTGAACTGTCTTTTCTGTGCTCAGGCACTTCCTCCTTGGGATGTAACATTCAGACCTTCTCCAGAGAGGCCTCCTCACCTTGAACTACCTCTGACTTTAGTCGGTTCAGTATCTTGTAGGCTGCTTCTTAAAAGACGGTGGAAAAAAAAGAATAATTTATTTCTACTTTCTGAAGGAGTGGTACTGAGGGCACAAAATACTGTATAGAGAAATTTCTGGTGGAAAAAAAAAATACCAGCTATAAAAATGTATGGCACTGAGGGTTTAGAAAAGTGCATGATTTTTCAACTGTTCTTTTCCCAAAAGGAGCTTGCAGACTTATCAGGCAAAGATCCTGCTGCTATTGTAACTAGGGAGTGAATATTTAGGCAGTCGAGGGATCAGGAGAGATCCTCAAAGGTGCTGCCTTCACAGCAGCCCGGCGCAGGCTCTGGGATGAGCTGAGGATCTGTAACCGCAGCGGGAGCTGTGATGCTGCAGAGGGACGCAGGGCCCTTGTGCCAAGTCATCCTAGCTCTAGGTGAGAACACCCTGCGTACAGATGCAGAGTCATCTCTGCTCGCTGGCTGCCCGTGCGTTTGAACTGCCACTAGGACATACAAACTGAAAAGAGAGTCCTCTCGGAGGAGAACACCTTCAAAACAGGCATGTTCTTGTGGAAATCTATCTTTAGGTTTGTATTTTCTTGTTCCTTAAGGAAGCAATGAAAGCAAGAGAGGTGAATTGAGGATGTTAGCGCAGGACAAAGCAGCCTAACTTCATCAGGCACTTAGATTTCAGATGCAAGTACTTCTACTGATTTGAACACGACTAAAGTTGTGGAGAATTGCAGAAGTGATGAACTTACAGGTATATATAAAATATGTATGTGTGTGAATGGTTTGGGGGAGCAGGGCATCTTTCTGATGTTAAACAGAACAATCTCTAGAAATATTTTAAGTGTTGTACATATAGCAGTATGTGTCACGGGACTTTGTCAGCTGCTTCATGTACCACATGCATCCTCTGGAACAGTAGACCCCTCCTAGAGTGCTACCTTCTGATCCTTATCATACAGATCAGATGTAGGTTCCTAGTTCCCACTTTGGGCCTCAGTCCATCTGCAGTGCTCTCTAGAGCAGACAAACTTGAGCAAGTTGGCGCCAGCCTGGGCCAGCCAGATGGTCAGGAAGACCCCACGAGGGGCACATGCCACGAGGGGCACATGCCACGAGCGGCCACCGCTTCCTCTTTCAGGGCAAGTTTTCTTGCTGCTGGGCAAGAATCTAAGCATGGCAGCAGTCTTGTGCTTCCACTCCCGTGAGGAAACAGGCTGCAGCTGCATCTTGTGCAGAGTTTCATCCCGTCAGTGTGTGTGAAGCATGATGTAAAAATGCTCGCTGCATGTGAGTGGCAGGGTGTCATATGGGGACAGAGATGCATGGAAGCAGTCGGAGCAGGGCAGCTATGGACATGCGTAGAAGCAAATTGTTTCTGCTACAAGGAAGGCTCTGAGTCAGACAGATACAGACATCAACCGTGTTAGAGACCGCTGCATGGAGTTCACTGGGATTGGTATTTGGATTTAGGTTTTTGTTTGTTGATTGGTTGGTTTTCCCTGCTAAATAGCACTTTACTCATCATTGTCCTATTTTTAATTTAGTACTCTGCAATTAAACATTAATTGAAATCTGGAGATCAGAGCCTACTATGGCAGGAGAAGTATATACGGAGGAACTTTATGCATCAGTCTGACTCGTACAGACCAGAAGTTTAAAGAGAAAAAAAATCATCTCAAGTTTTGAGGAGCTACAAGAAGTGCTGAGAAGAGGAGGGGGAATAAAAGCTGCCTGAGACTAGTAAGTGAGATGGCAATCCTGCTATGTAACAGCTTGTGTTGCGTCAGGAATGGATGTGGGATCCCAGTTTGAGCTGTTTCCTTTGGAGTGCGCCTACCCAACAGATACCTGCAGAGTCTGGATTTTCCTTTCACTTTGGCAACATTTAACGTTTGTCAATCTGGTGAGGTTCATTGAACTGAAATTCAACATGTGTACCGAATGTTCTCCCCAGCTCCTCCTCCTGGTTTGCCAAGCTCCCTGAATCCAGTTCCTGCCTATCATCACGTTTCTTCTGCAGTCCTGTCCAGAAATGACCCAAACAAAACACACCCTGAAATCTACACCTATTTATGGATAGTCCTTCAGTGGGTTTAATGCTGAGATTTCAAATAAAATAGATACAGTAGATTGCAGTTGATTGCAGACATCTAGAGGTAAAAATCTATGTGACAAATCAGCACTGAAGTTATTGCTTGGGGTGAAAAATTAGTCATCTCTCTGGCAGTATTACTTTTTAAACCTGCAAACGGGATAATCGTTAGCACGGAATTAACAAGTCAGCTGTTTAGCTGATTGGGTGGCAAGTAAGAATCATGATTCCAGAAATGTTTTGAAATAATGAATTTCCAGCAAACCCAGGTTGGCTTATGACAATTCTCCATTTCAAATGGAGTATGACCCTTTCCATAGTCCTTGCTAATTTTTCTGTATTGAACAGATCCTTGACTCTTTCCATCTGAGGAAACTGTTCTTGCTTCTCACAGTAGCTTCTGTTTTACTTGCTGGGGAGTTGGAAGTTACATCATTTTTTTTCCCCTCTCAGTAGATACCTCCTCATATGGCTTGAATAATTACATGTTATCTCTCATAACTGGCCATGGTAGCAGAAATTAATCCATATTCCTGCTTAAGAGAATTTATTTTTGACACGTTATATTCATGATTATGCATGTATTACATGTTCACCCAGCTTGTACTGTCACAAAGGTCATCATTGATTTGATAGTTACTTGATTCTGATTACAAGTTTTAAATTTACAAGACTTTTAAAATATAAATAGCAGGAAGCTGATGAATGCTGTGCAGCATTTGTTAATACCAATGGTCCTTTTTACAGAGAAATGGGAGGTAAAACACTTAATGGAAACTGAAGCAGGGAATATAGCAAAAAGTATGACACAAACATTGCTGGAATAATCTATGAATCATAGGGAGGATTCTCACAAAATCAATAAGGAAGTTGTACATTAACTTATGATTTAATTCACAAGGTGATACACTGGTGTTCTGTCTGATAATTATCTAGTTTAACATCTACTCTAGATGCTAAATTCCCAAGAGATGTGACAAGGAATATTTCGTATGGTGCACAAGGCAGGACTGGAGCAAGGAGGAAAGAAGAGCTGCAGTTAAGTTCCAGTCTCACAGAGGTGGTGTGAGAGCTCCAGATATAGTCAGGATGTGGTGTGGTTGCAGGCTCAGGTCTGGACTTAGAACACATAGTCTCTAAAAACTTAAATTAACTAAACGAGGAAGAAGCAGAATCGAAGGAAAAATGGTGAGTGGAAATTTTCAGAAATCTTGAGTCCACTTTTTTTTTCGCACCATCATATTTTGGATCTCAAACAAGTCATTTAGACACTGTGAGAATTCAGAAAGCCTTTGAGACATGGAAATTAGATTTATTTCATACATACTTTCATACATATTAATTGCATACAATTTGTGTTAATAGCATTAAGAAGAGTCAAATTCAAACACTTCAAACATCCTTGTTTGATTCTCAGAGCGATGCATAACACAGCAGCGTCCTATTTTGTTACTGTATAAAACTGAATTATACAAAGCAAATCTAAGTTCAGATTTTCCCTCACGCTTTAGTAAAATGGATCATCGGACATGGGCTCTGACTCAGCAAAGGCAAAAGACTCCATTAGCACAGCATTTTAGCATTTTTTTTTTCTTGATCCACACACAGATTAATTAAATCCTGATAATTCACTCCTTCAATAAAGACCTGTACTTATTTCTGTTTACATATTTGATGGAAAGATTTTTTTTTTTTCAAATAAAGGATAAAGCTGCTATATGTCACATGAGTGTAGCAGTATATCATATCACCATGAAACCCATTAAATTAATTCTGTTTAAGCCCACAAGGACTGGGGTTTTCAGCATTAAAAGCAGGAGCACACACACTAGTAGATTCTTATCTTCTATGGGATAGCCAGAGGACAAGATAAGAGGACTGCATTTTCACTTTATGATGATTTATGCTATTTTCATGGCACAAGGCCTTGCAGTATAGAACAAAACAAGAAATGTCTGCATCACTATGCTCTTGTGTTTGAATAGTTGGAAGGTTTTGCTTTTGCCATGAATGCAGTTAATTTTTGAAAGAGTATCTCTGTTTAATTTCCATTATGCAAGATTTCTTTAGTAGTTTATTTCTACAGGAACTGCAGCATTATACTTTTCTCTCTTGCTGCATCAAGACCAGAAATCCAAGGAGCTTTTAGATTAGAAGCATTCATAGCCTATGTTATTTGTAATTTCATTATGTTGCAGAGACTTAAAGATCTTTTAAAAGTAAGAATATGATCCGGAGGGATGATGAGTGTGAGCAGGGGCACAGTGTGGGCTTCTGTTGCTCCCCATCCAGACTCAACCTGCTTTGTTGCAGGGGTTTCTTCCATCCCAGCTGTGGGACTTCGTGTAGGTGCACGAGGGTTCTCACAAGGTTCCTGCTGGCCCGTTGCTCTAGGCTGCCTAGGACCTTCTGAATGGCAGCCGTGTCTGTGAGCGTGTTGGCTGGTTCTTCCTCATCCCCCCACAAATGTGGTGTCATCTGATTTACGCCAGTGCACTTTGTGGCACCTGCAGGTCCTTGCTGGAGATGATAAACAGGTCCCAGGATGGACCACAGCAACACTCTAATAGTTACTGATCTCCAAGTATAGTAGGACACCCCCCCCCCATTAATCATTGAGTCCAACCATTCTTCCAGCTTTTTACCAATCTGTGTCTAGCTATGAAGATGGGACTGCAACCCCCATCTTGAAAGAAGACTGTTGTGGGCGGCCATGTTGAAAACCAAGGGAAACTGGCTACACTCAAGCATCTGCTTCTCCCCCCTCATACAGATGGTCCCCTCTGCGGTGGACAAATCCAGTCATTTTATCACAGACGTCAATTGGGTTGATCTGGCATGATTTACCCTTGGTAGAAACTATACAGACTGATCCTAATCACCACATTGTTCATTTGCTCAGAAACATGATCCAAAAGGCCTTGTTCCATGCCTTGGAAGGTCCCAAAGCAAGACAGCCCATGCCGTTTTGGAAGCTGGGTGCAACATTTATCTTTATTCGGTTTCCAGGAGCCTTTCCTGATCTCGGTGACCTTCCAGAATAGGTAGGATGGTCTCACTATGTCAGCGGCCAGGTCTGCCCGTGTGACGGGTGTGCTCCGTTCCCAGCCTGACTTCCCACACCGAGCCCTGCTGGGCTGCTCATGACCAGTGACCTTACCTGGTTGTGGTGTAAGCGAGAAAACAACAGCACCGCAGCCGAGGCCTAGCTAAGCTGGCGCCAGCAAAGGGTCAGCTCATAATGCAAAACAGGCTCTGAGTCAATTATCTCATCCCATAAATAGGGGGACAACCCTGGAATGTGGTGAGGTCTCTTTGGAAGGCAGTGGGCTGCACGCCAGGATCTCCCCTGGCACAGGGACACCTCTCAAAGCTGCTCCTTGAGGCTGAGCAATCCCTCACCAGCGGCAGATGTGTGGTAAGTGGGCACAGCTTGCTGAACTTGCTAACACGTTGTAAGTTGTACTGATGGTATCCAGGACTGATTGCACACATAATCCCTTATACTTAAACCGTTGACCAAGTCTGGGACTAAGATCGGATTCAGCCGCACTCAGGCTCCTCTGAGAGGGTGTTTTGAAAACAAGGGGGTCTGATCTGAATCTTGTGACTCAACGGGAGGCTCTTCCTAGTAATTTTGCATAAGTTTTTCCTCTATGCAGGAAATAATAGTGATTTTTCCATAGGATCTCACTCAAACCACTGTCCATATCAGTAAAACATATTACTATTTATTTCATAAGACCGAAGTGCATAAGAGTGAGTTGTATCACTTCTTCCTCTCCCCTGCCTCCTCCCACACACACACACTCATTTCGTGACCTCCACAGGCCCCCCATTTGGTCATATAGACTTGGAGAGGTTGAGTTCTCTCAAATCATCTTTGACCATCATCTGTTGCTCATAGTGCTTCCTTACTGCCTTTCAGAAGAGGCCTCAAGGACCTTGTCACAGAGGGCAGCGTTGGAGAAGGCGCTGCACACCTCAGCTTTTTGTGTGCTTGCTGGCACCGAAGCCCCAGCCCGTTCAGCAAGGGTCCTGTGCTTTCCTTGTTCAGCCTTCTGCTGGTAGTGCAGTGGCAGGAGCTGCTCTTGTTGCCCTGGTGTACCTTGCACTCTAGCTGAGCTTTGCCCTCCTAACCATAGCTATATGCTGGTCAGTGTTTCTAAAGTCCTAGTTTGCAGCATATTCGTTTCCTTCCCCTGTATGGTGTATTATTGCGTTGGAGCTCATGGTGAGTTCCTGATTGACACACGCTAGTCTCACGATAAGCCTGCTGGGCTGCCTGAGTGTTGTGCCTGGAAGATGCTGTGCTTTGTCCTGCCCTTCAGAGCTGCTTCCCAGGGGATCCCACCTGCCGGCGGCCTGGATGATGAAATTTGCTTTCTTGAAGTCCAGAACCTCAACTGTCCTACCTGCCTCCTGATCTCAGACTCCACTACTGCCTGATCACTATGGACAAGGCTGCTGTGGTAATCGCCATGCTGGTAATCACGTCACATCCACAGCCAAATTCTTTTTTGTCTGATCTCCCCTGCTTAATCATTCAGTACCTGTGTAAAGAAGTTGTCTCCTGCATTGCTTACCTCCCACTCTGTTGCCCTTCAAGTGGATAAGAGGGAGGCTAAAATCCTGCAGAGGGTCTCAGAGTGTGTTATCCAGAGCCTTCCAAGAGTCATTAGAGAGAACTTTGTCCACTTCCTCACCTTGACGGGCTGGCACGTTAAAAACTCCACGCACTATGTCCTCCTTCCCGGCCATGGAAAGGACTTTGCCTTTAGAGTCAGAGGCACCATCCACTTTCCTAGAGGACTACCTGAATCAGCAGCAGGTTATGCGTTCACTTTCTAATTAGAGTTGTTTGCAAAGTCACGGTAGGGAAAGGGAACTTTTAGCACTGTTTGTCATTCGCATACTGTGCACAGACTAACTCTTCCCTTCCCTGTGTCGCCTCCACTCCCTTTTCTATGATCTGAAGGCAGCTGCTGAGCTGGATCTGTTAAGACGTCTTGCTGCTCCGTAGCCTAATCTTCTTACAACGGAGGCGGCACATGAGCAAGCTGCTCCCAAGCTTCTCGCTGCACTCCAGAAAATGTTGCTCTTGGCACTGGGGCAGCAGTGCACTGTGCTGTGTGTCTCTGGAGAGCCGCACTGATTAATGTGCCTCCCATTCTTCCCACAATTTTATGGGCATAGAGAGAGTAGCTGATGTCTCTGCCAAGGAACTGGAGTCAAAGGGTCACCTGTGAGCATTGCCTGGCAGGGACCATGAATCAGAATTGATCTGTTGATTTAACTTTTGCACTAGGTAGGTGAGTGTCCACACCTGACGGAGCAGCGCTGTCACTACAGAGAGGAGCAACAGGGCTCATAAATCCTTCAAGTCCTTCCAGACTCCTGTCTTTTCCCAAGCCCCCAGCTACACAGCTTTCCTTTTCTGTGGAGGAGCCAGCAGTGAGTTTGCTGGCAGTGGAACAAGGGCTTCCACAGTCTTCTGCTCCAGAGGCCAAACCCTCAGTTTTGTCCTGACCCCTCCTGCAGCCTACAGATCCCGTGCCACTAGTGATGATGCGAGACCCACGCGCAGCAGTGCTCAAGAGCAATGTGCATTAGAAGGGCCAAGGCATCTGGGAGCAGTGCTCGTGGTGAGCTCATGAGCTATGGAGCCAAAACCCATTCACAAAGGATGGTGTCCAGACCAAAACAACATCCTCCCACCCCACGCAATAGCTGCCAGCTGGACAGCAACCTGACAGCTGCTTTTTTTTTCCCAGAAGTTTCCTCTAGAAAGTAAATGTGTAGTGAATGTGTAGTGCACAGAGAGGAATATATGTTTAGATGCATGTTTGATTTTTGTTTTCCACAATCTTGAGAGATTTGACATTTTCTGAAACCTCTTTTTAACTACAGGTCATCTGCTGCACATGCCTTATAATAGAGGTGCACTCACTCTGTACCTGGTATTTGTACTTACCAGCACTAAAGAGGGAAGAGCCAAGGTAGGGTTGGGTTGCCAGCTGCAGAAAGAAAATTCTGCATTGTTGGTGATAATAAAGACAAAATCCCAACCAGAACTGGTCTTAAGTATTCTTTTGCAACAGGACATTGCCAAATGCAGCCCTGAAAACGCTTAGCTTCCCCTGTGAGTGCATGAAAGGCCCCACACACCCTGATCAAAGCCTCTGCATGGCGGCATGGTCAAGGCAGTAGTGTGCAGCCCGCAGCTTCCGATCTCAGATGGCCCTAGAAAAATTCAGACTAAGTGAACAGACTTCCAGAGCCTTGCACAGGTTGCCGGAGCACATTGCCCTTTGCTGTTTCCAAGGCTTTCAGGAGGAATTCAGTAACTCACATGTGTTTCACTGTTTCCATGTGCATAGACTGATTTTCTTTAAAAAGAAGTGTTCAGTTTCCAGATTTTTACATATATAACCATGTGCAAAGAAAATGTGGCAGGGGACTTTAGAGCCAAAAGAAAGATTAGGGAGAAAAACAAAGGGAGTGCAGAGGGAGAGAGGAAGACAGTCCATATATAAAATGATCTTATACCATTTTACCTACCAACTTTTGCACAGGATTCTCAATTTGATTAGGACTCATAAAACTCCAGGAAAGATTTATTCCACGTATTTTTTATGTGCTAAAGTACCTGCCAGCTGAGAACTTGTTGTCAGAGTTTGCGTTCGTGTCTCCTCAGAGAGGCTCCATTCTCCCGGCTCTGGAGGAACGGATGCATTGGGGCAGCTGCTGGGGGCCGAACGCTGCTTTCCCCACATGTCTGAGGAGAACAGTTAAAGGTCTGAGCATCTTTAAAGGAATTTGGGAGAGCAGAAAGAAGCTCATCATTTGGTGGACTCTCTCTGAGGTTACTGTATCTGATGGATGAGAAGCACGTATGGAGAGACAGCAATTACCCCGATAAACCTCAATAACATGAGAGTCCCCCTGAGAAGTCTTTGTCATGTGATTGTAGAAGTCTTCAACTGTCCCAGAGTAATGAGGTCCATATCCAGCACTATTCACTTGGTCTTGAGATAAATTACACATAGGAATTCAGTAGAAATACTATTGCCGTAGCAGTCAATACGAAGAGCAATATGCTGCAGGTTGCTGCCTGTATGTGGTATTTCTGCCAGGTGAGGGGTGGAAGGAGTTTCTTCTTTAGGTGTCCTACTCACAGTGTGCAATATCTAACGTTACAGCACACATGTCTGTGACTCAGGCACCCTGCACACGACATGGCAATTGTAATTTGAAGTGCAATGTTTGCCATTGCTTAGCCTGCACACTGGTACTTGTTCCTTTACCCAAGCAGTGTATCACACGGACATCATGTGTCTGTGATTAAGGGGATCTTTGGCCACCACATCTGTTGACAGCAGAATTAACTGCTTTTGCAATTGTGTAATAGTGCAATTTTATTTCCACTTTTGATTTACTGGAAGTAGGATTAGGGGATCAGCATTAAAACTAAGTGCCTAGTGAGCAGCATTCTCTGAGATGCTGCCATGGTTTTCTTCATGTAAAATCATATTCGGAAAAGAATCTTTAGATTTCACAGTGCACTAGTTACAGACTGCAGCATCTCAGGGTATTTGAAGCTTTATGACTGCTGCCATGGTTGGCATTGCTCTTTATTAATGTAGGTAAATACAAACACAGCTGGCAGGAGTTCTTTAGAAAGCAGAATTTAATGAAGTAATGAAATTATAGCAATCACTGTACCTTCAGATATAGCATTGTTCACTTGAAAAACCACCAAGAATGAAAGCTCAAACCAAGCCAGCAGAAGCTGGAAGGATGGAATTCACCCAAATTTAGCAGTTTTGCAGCCTAACCCCACATGATTAAACCCCTTTTAATCCTTTCTTGCAATTCAGCACAGCTGGAGCAACCCCGCACAGCTCTTACATGCTATTCAGGAGACCTTTTCCCCAGCTCAGAATGTGTGTACACAGACAAATTGTTTTAAACACTTAATGTAAGCCTCAGATCTCTATTTAAAAGCATACGGTGACTGGCCACTATTTGCAGTGGACTGAGGGGAAGAGCTTGAACTCCCTTCTGCAGTCCAGGCCTGTTCCCCAGGTTACACCTGCACCATGGGGCAAGTGAAGGACTGAAACTCACCCTCGAGTAGAAACGCTGCTGTGTAGACACGGGGCCGCCGGGTTTCCTTTGCAATGCTTTCGGAGAGCTGGATGGGCAATCGCTCTTCAGGCTGCCTTCGCTTGGCAGCATTAACAAAAATCTCAGCTCTGATAATCGTTGGCTCTAGTTCTAAGCTGGTTACTACAATTTCTAATTTAAGTGAACCAACTGCTGACAGGCAGCGCTGGCCCTCGTGGCCATGCTCACAGCGACGCAGGGAGCCTCCAGAACATCTTTTGGAGGGAGTTCTGTACAGTTATCTAAATGACGATTTCTTACGTGTCCCCCTGTTGCACTGATGCTAAAAGGCAGAGTGCTTGTTAGGCAAAACCTGGCGTTTTGGGCACTTACCCTGAGATCTCGCTCGCCTGGGGAACTGTTTCTCGAGCAGAATGGTTGCTCGCTGGCAAGAGGGGCCCCTGCTGCGCGGGGAGCCGTGCCGGGGCCCCGCGTGGCCGCGGTGGCTCGTGCCCGATCCGGCACCGTTGCCTGTCGTACCTGCGGTGAGGAGCAGACCCTACCGCCTGCCGTTAGCAGCGGGCTGCTCTTCGTCTAATCCCGTTCTTCCTCCTCCTCTGAATCAGTGACCCGAGGTTTGCGTCGCCTGGCGGTAAATTAACTCCAGTAACATTTCCCGACTGGACTGTGTTGCCCATGACAATTACATACAAAGCACATCCAAAATAGCCGTGTGGAAAAGACTGGTCTGCAAAACTATTTCTACATCTGCAGGTACAGTTTGTATCGAGTACTTACAAACATCTTGTCAAGGTACCACTCGATCGCTTCTGCAACAAAACTGTGGGAATCCCTGGGATGCTCCAATAGCACCCTATAATAAAAGATACAATAATAAAGATATCACTGTGTATCTTTACATATATATACACATATACATAAAATGTGTCTTTTTATATATTTTTATATATCTTTATACAATATATAAATATTATATATAAAGTTATAATATATATCTCATGTGTGTGTATATATATATATTTTTTGTGTGTGTGTGTATATATATGTATGTACATATATAAAGAAATTTAAGCATACAAAGTGGATTAGGTGCAGCAGGAGCTGCCAGGGGGGATCTGTAGAGCTCTCCCAAATTCCCATGTGGAGATGTCCAGTGGCAAACTGTCAAATACTGAACTGTGAAGGTGGCCAGGGGTTCAGCCAGTCACCTCGTTTTCAAGTCAGTCCTCGGTTCAGAGCAGCGTCCCTAGCTCGTCCCTGTTGCTGACAAGCAGGGCAGTTCCTGGACCGGCCATAGGATTAATGACTTGTGTCATGGGTGTGGGTACAGGCCCTGACGCTCAGCTGCACCGCAGCGAAAACCATGGGACAGACCCACGTTTCACACTGCCAAGACTGAGAACGCGCGACTCCCAACTAAGATATTTTTTGGGGGGCTGAAAAAGTCAAACTGAGGTTGTTTGGAGTCCCCAGCTAACTTTTTTTTTTTCTTTTTAGAACTTGCTCAAATTAATTTTTGATTGTAGCACTTTCTGGGAAGAAACAAATGTAATACGGTCCAAAACAATCACTCGCTGTTGCAGATAAGATTTTATGTATCCAAAGCTAGGGCTTTGCTCATCAAAACAGTCAGGACTAGCAGCGAAAACCTGGCGGCCTCACAAAAGCAGAGGGCTGGGACTCCATTGGGCTGAGTGAGCTCTTTTGCCAAAGTGAAGAAAGGGAAGTGAATTTTGACACTGTTTCTCAGTTCGACAGTTCTTGGGAGAGGTTTTCTCTTGCTGCAGTGCTCCTTTCCCCCCGTCCATCCCCCAAATTGCCTAGGCTGCCCTAGAGCTGGCACGCTGGAAGCTCTGCTGCTGAAATACTTTAACACCGTGAGACCATCGTGGTTTTCTTTAAACAGAGCAGGCGCTGAGAGGGCTGGTGAATTTGTCACCAGTTGCTTTGGGGGAATGTTTTGTTACTGCTTCATACAGTCCTCCTTCTTCTCAATAAGGATAAAACCATCGTCTCAGGTGCAAATAACTAGGAGAGCATCCACAGGTCCTTTGGGGTACATTTTGCCTGTTGAAACAGCTCTCAAGCTGGTGAAGGAGGCGTAGACAGCCTGAGAATGTGGTTTGATGAGGAAAAGAGGGGCAAACAGCTTCAGAAACTGTAGGACATGGAGCTGCATCAGTGCGAGCAGCTCCTCAAAGGGTATCTCGTCAGTCAGTGCAGATTAGCAGCTGGGGGAAGAGGACATCTCGTCTGACTCTTAGCTGAAAAGAAAGGAGAAAGGGGAACTATATTGCTAAGAAAGAAGTTTTGAAATAGTGAAGAAAAGTATGTGATAACAGCCCGAGGTCAGGGCACTGTCTGGGGCTCTCGAGGTTTCACTTCAGGTTTAGGTTTCTTCAAAGACCCATAGCTCTGTGTCTGTGTGTGCAGGAATAGCGCCCAGCCGAGTGAGGCTTCGCTCCCAGCTGAGCTTCGCTGAAATACAAACGAATGAATAAACATCATCCCCAGCGTAGTAGCTGTCTGTGAGAACGGGGTGCAGTGCTGTTTAATTTGACCAGCAATAACCCTGAGCAAATTAGTACCATCTGCTCGCAGCTCAGAGCTTTCTTGATCGGCACAATATAATCTAGGCGCGTGCAAAACTTTCTGGGAAGAAGTTGCCCCCCACGTGGTGAGACTGGCCTCGTTCTGTCAGCCTCCCTTCCAGCAGGGTCCCTGTCCCTCAGAAACACACGGTCTGGGTGTCAGGCCTGCAAAGTTCTCCCCCCCACGGCTTGGGGGTTCCAGCAACAACAGAACATGAATTTTGTCCTGCCAGTAAATAATGTTCATCCCTGCTAACCTCGTGTGATGAATGGCTCCATGTGAATTTAATGCTGCCAGGCTCTTTGCATCCCTATGAAATATAGTTATAATATATCTTAAGGACCTGTCAGGGGAAGAGCCACAGCTTTCTTTTTGCACAGGATAACTCCCCGAGGAAGTGGGATGGAATGGAACAACCTCAAAGCTGACTACAGGAAAGAGCATTGGAGGCAGTTCAGGGGGAGACGGATCCCAGGAGGGCCCAGGGCTCTGCAACAAACAAAGAGACTTTGTGTCTATCCTGGGGCCGTCCGTGCTGGGGGTGACAGGGTTTGGGACAGCAACCGGGAGCTGTAACAATTAAATGTCCTGGAAGAATTCTTTCTTTATTATTATTTTTCCAACACAGCAGTACCGTCCCCCTCGCTCGTGTTTGCAGCTGGGTCGCAGACGGGACGGTCCAGGCTGCGGCGTCACGGCGTTGGTGGTGGCAGTGCTGTGCCTGCAGGCTCAAAGACAGGAAAACCCAAAGAGCTCATTTTATTTATCCCATCAAACCTGAACACTTACACCTCTCATTTACCACAGCTTATTGTTTCTCAACACCAGTTGATGTGTGCAGTTTATGTTCCACCCACTTAGGTATTTTGGTGGCATCTCTTTTGGTGCATGAACTTAGACAAGAGCAAGCTCCAGACTCGCTCCCTGCCTTTCCCAGATCTGCAGGCTTCACAACCAGCACGTTGCTCCCATCAGCGGGTGCTGCCTTTTCCCCACGTGATTTCCAGCACCCAGGAGCCAAGACCCGGTCCATGGGGTCACACGGCCGCGGAGTTCCTGGTCACCAAGAGCCTTTGTCACGTCGCCGCTCGCATCGTCCTCAAGCAGAGCAAGCTGAAGGGATGGATTTGCTGCATGAGCCAGAAAGGGGATTTTGTGAGTAAAAGACTTTTCCCTGCTTTGCTGAGCTGTTCAGACACAGCAGGCCATGCTCAAAGAGGGAAATAAAAGCTCATGGTTGCAGAATAAATATTATCGAAACAGGGATTTTTCCTTCTCTCGCCCAATGTTTGCTTTTCTCTCCTGTTTACATATAGACAGACTTTTTAAGTGGGAATGAAGATTTGTCTCCAGGTAATGACAGAAAAGGTCTGTTTTTCCTAATGCCATTTCCCTGCCAGGGCTCCCTAACATTTAAAGCACAGGAATGTGATTTAGTCACTGCAAGTTTTCCACTGCCTCTTGTTGTTCCAGCTAATCCTCTGTGCTAAGTTCAGTTCATCAGCGGGAATCCAAGTCCCTTCCACTGCATGTCCTGAGAGATGCTCTCCCAAAGCCCACCCTCTTTTAGGCGTAATGAACCTTTGATTCATCGTTTTAGTGTCAGCATCCTAAGCACTAAAGTTAGACTTAATCCTGGCACATATGACTGTGAGGATCTGACAGGCTGATCCTTGGGACGGTGCAGAACTGCAAAAATGGAGGGGGCAGGAGAAGGAGCAACAACAGGAATTTGACGGGTGATGTTAGCCTTGGAAATGCAGAGGTGCAGAGCTCTCCTCCATGGAATGTGGAACATGGAGACGTAGCAATCACTAGCCTCATTTTAGGGTGGGTGTCAGACTGTCTTGACTCAATCCTGGAAGGAAGCTGCCTGTAATCTATGAAAACCAGCGTGTCACACCAACATACACTGCTCTTCACTGAAGAGATCGCGATGCGTTTCTTTGCTGTCTACACAGGTGTGACTGCAGTGAAGGTTTTTTGCAGAAGCTCTGTTTATTCTAGGAACCAAAACACTGTCCCGCAGCCCCGAGGCCCCGGGCATGGTTCAGCTCGTGTCCCTGTCGCTCACTGCCAACAGAGCTGCAGCCTGTGAGGGGCTTCGTGGCTCTGTGCTCACCCTGACCTGAGGCAGGACGTGGTGCTGGGTGGCACCCTTGGCCTGGCTCTTGCTGGTGATTTAATTATGGACCAAAGTTCAGGTCTAGGAGACTCCTCTCCCTGAGGCTCATCAATACTGTTCCTATGCTATAGCAGGGACTGCAGAGGGGTCTTTGCTGATGTAAATATGTGTGCAAGGGCACAAGGCAAATCTGCTTTTTGCAGGAGAAGTTTTCCAGGAAAGAAGAGGAAAGATGTGAACATTCAAACATTTTCACTGCAGAGGAGGAGTCTTCCTGAAAGAACCTGAGGGACTTTTCCAGGGGCCTACAGCAACACGAGAGGAAGTGTGAGCACACGGGGGCGTAATGAGGGCAAGGTGGGACTGCTGGAGACGAAGGGACCCTACAGGCAGACTCCTCCAGCTGGGCATGGGGTGGGCTCCACCAGAGCGGCAACTGGTCCAATGGTCTGGATGGGAGAGCACAGAGGAGGAAAGAGGAATTCCAGGTTTCGAGAAACGTGGAGGACAAGGGCAGATTGACGCTAATTACTAAATTATCCTCTCTGATGCTTTCTGACACCTCTTCCCCTTAACTCTGACCCAAGTTCCCCTTCCTCTCTCGCTTTCCTGCCTCGGTGCTTTTTCCTGTTTTTTTTTTTTTTTTTGCTTTCTTTTACTTCTTCCTTCATTTCCCTACCCAGTCCCTTTGCCCTCTTTCTGCGTGTTTTTATCCATGGTCATTTACCAAATGCAGCAAGCGGGGGCAGCTCAAGCATGTACTGGGCAGCATGCCCATGTACAGCAGCTCTGTCCCCCCAGCACCCCTGCTCTCCCGGTGTCTCCATCAGACCCTGCTGTGCTGGATGGAGAGGGGCATGTGCAGGGAGCTGCCAGGAGGCTCCTGGCTCCCGTTTGCAAAGCCGTGACTCCAGCAAAGCCGTGACTCCAATGGGGCTGGGGAGCCAGGATTAGCGCTCACAACAGGCAGGCGCTCGGAGGAGGGAAGGAAAGTTCCTGGGTCGAGAAGGGCCGGCCCCAGAACAAACACACTTTGCCAAAATACGTCGAGTTTTGTTTCGTACAGCAAGATTGCGAGATGAAATACATCCCCTCGCAGCACAGGGGGGGAAACGCTGCAAAGCTTCCCATGCAAAGGGTTCGTGGCAGAAAGTGTTTCTGCTTGGCCATATGGGCTCCTGTGCCTGAGAGTGGATTTGGCTAACCCTAGACATGATGCCATCTGCCAGATCCATCCCCTTCTCCCTCAGTCGCTGTGTAATTCTCCCGCTATGTATCCACAGCAAATGGCAGGCCACCTGCGTGCTGCATCTTCTCTAACAGAGGCTCCCAAATGGGCTGCCTCTCAAAAGCGGGCTTAGCTGAGAAAACATTTTTCTGGACGCAGAATTATTTTTTTTCATATCCTAAATCAAAGTCCTACCAAGCCCTGTGCGTGGATTTACCTTATGCGGAGGAAGGGTTCTGTTGACTGCAGTGGATGGCTCCTGTGAAAATCCATGCGAATGTGTATTCTTTTAAAAGCTCAGGCACGGTTTCACTGCGGTAGAAGGAAGTGACAGTCAAGGCTGAGATGCCCTTGGGCAGGGCACTGTACAAATGCAGTGAGGCAAAGCCATGTTCCCAAGGAGCTTACACCGAAACACATCCTGAAATCAAGGGTGACGGCCTATAGCTGATGGTGGAAGGGGCAGTAAGGGCAATTTTTTCCCTTTTTTTCACCCTTCTTAGGGTATCACTTTTCCTATTTCATTGGCAATCTCATCCCAAATTTTCCAAGCTCCAGGGGGAGAGAGGAAGAGTGTAATTTGCCATAATGAAGGGAACATGAGTTGTATTTCAGATGAAAGGGGTATTCCAAAGAAATAACGCCACCAACACACTCTTTACTGTAGAACAAGTGAACTCACATTGCTACTTGAAATTAAAAAACTGAGGCATCACAAACCACCCAAATTCCCAGACACAGGAGTACCAGCCAAGTCCTGGATTCTCACACACATTTTGCTTAGATCTGTGAGCATGCAGACTTTTTATTGGAGAGTTTCCTCTGGAGCTAGACAGAGTTTGGTTTAGCAGAATTTACCAGTGTTTGCTGACACACATCATACATTCATCATGGCTATTTACTGCTTCACTTCCTGTGATTAATGGGGTAGCAAATGATGCATGTTTAATAGAGAGCACTGCACAAATGGTCAAACAGAAAGCACTCCACTGCAAAACACTCCAGGCTTCAGAGCAGAAATGTGTCTGGGAGCTCTCCCTTCTTTTGCCCTCATATTTCTGGTCTCACCTCCCGTATCATGGGTGTTTCTGGCTAGGCCCTGGGGAAGCTGCTCCAATTTCCATCAGCTTTGGCACTCCCAGTATCCTACACCTTCTCCAGAGCCAATGTAACAAATGGAAACACAGGATTTTTGAAGGGAAGGAGGGAGACTAATGGCAACTATGATTATAATTCAATAATCCTACTGATTGATGTGGAAATATAATATCCTATGTCTCCTCAGACAGTATTAAGTGTAGACACTTTGTATTTATTAATACAACTTTATTCAGAAAGCCTGGTAACATCAGAGCCAGTCTGCAACCACGTGAACCTAGGACCTACCTAGGGTCACACTGAGACTAATTTTGAGGGATGCTTCAGACACCCGGAACATTACTGGGAAAAACATACGGCGGGAAGGTGGGCACTCATGTGTCCCTGTGCTTCTAGGCATGAACGTGAAATCTGGCAGCATGTGCCCTCTGTCACACTGGGAAGTTGGTCCAGATTCAACCACATTTTAGGCAGGAGGAGTGGATTAACTGAAGGAGTTGGAAGGTGAAGAGACAGTCAGGGATAGGGGAAGGGCAGCAGAAGAGCAAGCTGCAATGGGAGTGGAGCTGGGCTGGAGAACCAGAGAGGCTGGTTGGCCTCCACTCGTGCTGCCCTCGCTCCTGCTGTGATGATATATGATGACATATGATAATGATAATATCTGTTTCCCTTCTTGAGGTCTCGGAGCTATCGCCCTGCTTTGGACAGATATAGAAGGACTACTGACCTTTTGGGAGGTGGTTTCAGCACTTCTGCCCGGCTCCTGTATCTGCAGCTGCTTCCCTAGACTTCCACCTGATCTGCCAAGAGTTTTGTCCATGGAATTTCCATATTATTCTCTGGAATTCATCCAGGGCAGAAATGTCTATAAAGCAGGTGGGATTTTATAGCTCCAGGATTGTTTGCCAGCTGCTTATCCACCTGCTCCTGTTATTTGGCTTTTCTCCTCTTGGTCCTTTTCTCCGTACTGCCTCTCTGTGTCCCTGCCTGCCCATTGCCTTCTGTCCCACCTCACAGAGCTTTTCAGATGGAAAGAGGCCAAGTAATTTAACTGGGTGGACTCTGTGCCTGTGCAATGACGCCAAGACGAAAACTCAGCAAGTGGCTGGGATACCATGTCAGTCAAAGGAGCTTAAATGTCTCTGCCCGTTGCAGAGATGTTATAATCTAACATGATTCCCATCTAGTTGCTGCTTGCTTATTAGGCTGTGCTTTGGACTTGTGGTTATCGCATGGAGTATATTTTTAAGAGACAGTTGACACAGTGAGTTGGCAAGCTGCCCAGCAAAGTGGAACAGGACGGTGGCCTCCGTTCTCCGAAGGCTGCCGAGCTGACTGCTAATGCTGTGCCTGCTGCTCCCCTGCAAGCTCTGTGACGCCAAATTCACAGCCCTTCTGAGGAATTCAGCAGTCTCGTCACTAAGCCTATTAAATCCCCTTGATGTTTCCAACAACAACTTAGATTTTACCACTAATGAAAGAAAATTCACAATTCCTCTGGACTGAGTTATCTCAACAACTGACAGAGAGCTGACTAAAAGGAGGAAGAACTCTTCTTTGTTTTTATCAGCATATGAAGTCATTTTCCTTGCGTCAGACCAAAGCAGGCAGAAATCCTCTTGATCAATTAGCCTGGAGAGATCTGCAGGGTTGGTGGCCCGTCACTTTAGAGGCTCCGCTCACTGAAGCAAGGACAGCAGAAGGAATCATTCACTGAGGTCCTCAGCCATCACCATTTTGTATAACGCGGGTGGGGCCACTGGAACTGATGACAGTTCAAGTTCATTGTAGGGGGGACCGTGCCACTCTTCTGCTTCTCCTGCCACAGGCAGAGATGGAGCTCAGAGCAGGGCCCTGTGGTGAGAGGATCGGTCACCACATCCTGTGACCAATGCCATAGGATGTGGTCACAGAACTGCTGAGGTTGGAGGGACCTCCATAGATCAGATAGACCAACCTCTCTGCTCAAAGCAGGGTTCACTAATGCAGGTTGCTCAGTGTAAGTCACATTTTGAATGTTCCCAAGGATGGAGACTCCACAGTCTCTATGGGTAGCCACTAAATGGCCACCTTCACAGTAAAAATGTTTTGTTTTGTTTAAAGGGTATTTCCTGTTTGTCAGTTTGTGCCATTTGCCTCTTGTCCTGCCACTGGGCACCGCTGAGAAGAGCCTGGTTTTGTCTTTTCTACTTCCTCCCATCAGGTATTTACGCAGAGGTGAGATGCCCCTTAGCCTTCTCCCAGCTGAAGAATCCCACCTCTCTCAGACTGTCCTTGTACGTCAGATGCTCTAGTCCCTTAGTCACCTCATTAATCCTTCACTGGTCTTGATCCAGTGTGTCTATATATCTCTAGCATTGGAAAGCAAACTAGATGAAACACTCTGGATGAGGCCTCACCAGTATCGAATGGAGGGGAAGGATCCCCTGCCTTGATCTGCTGGCAATGCTTTGCCAGTTCAGCCCAGGAGGCTCTTGGCCTTCTTTGCCATGGGGGTACATTGATGGCTTATGGTCAACTTGTTGCCTCCCCCACTGGCCCCAACCTCCAGGTTGCGTTTTGCAGAGTTGCTTTCCAGCTGGGGAGTTCCCAGCTTCTTCAGGTATATGTTTTTTTCCTTCCCAGGTACAAGGCTTGGCATTTCCCGTTCTTCAACTTCATGACATTCCTGTCAGCCCATTTCTCCAGCTTCCCAAGGTCTTTCTGAATAGCAACAGAACCTTCTGGTATATCAGCCTTCCCTTCCAATTTTGTATCGATGAACTTGCTGAGGGGGCACTTTGTCACACTATGCGGATCATTAATGAAGATGTTAAGTGGTATTGGCTCCAGTATCACTCCTCGTGAACACTAGTGGCTGGCCTCCAGCTGGACTTTGAGCTGCTGATCACAACTCCTTGAGCCAGGAGGTTTAGCCAGTTTTCAGTCAACCTCTCTGCACAGTTATCTAGGCTCTGCTTCATCAGTTTTTCTATGAGTATGTTATGGGAGACAAGGTCAAAACCTCGCTAAAGTCGAGAATAAGCAGTATCCATCCCTCTCCCCTCATCCATGGAGCAAATCAACTCATTGTGGAAGGCCATCAGATTGTCAGGCATGATTTCACTTTCATAAATTTATGCTGTCTACTCCCAATCACTTTCTTATCCTTCATGTGTTTGGAAATGGCTTCCAGGATGAGTTGCTCCATCACTGTCCCGGAGATCAATGTGAGGCTGACTGATCTTGCAGATCCTCCTTCTTGCACTTTCTTGAAGACAGAAGTGCCATTTGCTTTCTCCCAGTCCTCAGAAACTTCCTCCCAGACTTTTGAGAGGTAATCAGGAACGACCTCACAATGACATGGAACAACTTCCTCGGCCCTTGTGGATGCATCCCATCAGGTCTCATACACTTTTGTATACCCAGTCTGTTTAAATATTCCCTTAGCTGACTGATCCTCCTCTACCAAGGTGAAATATTCCTTACCCACAGCTTCTCACTGGTCTCAGAAGGCAGGGATTCTTGAAGGCCAGGCTTAGCAGTAAAGACCAAAGCAGAGGTGCTGAGTACCTTGGACATTTCCATGTCCCTTGTCACCAGGTCACCTACCCCATCCAGTAGTGAGCCAGCATCTTCCCTGGTATTCCTCTTACTGCAGATATACCTGTAGGGGCCTTTCTTGTTCCCCTTTGCACGCTAGATAAAACTTCAGGAGGTCTTCTGCTTTCCTAACCCCATCTGCTTTCCTAACCCCTTCTGCTTTCCTAACCCCATCCCTGCATGCTCAGGCATGCTCAGGCTCACTATAGTCCTCCTGGGTTGTTTGTCCCTGCCTCCATCTCCTGTATGCTTCCTGGTATGTTTAAGTCAGGAGCTCCTTCCTTATCCATGCGAGCTTCCTGTCACCTTTGTTTGATGTCCTGCTTGTTGGAATGGACCTTCTTGAACAGAGAGATGTTCCTTGAAAGTCAACCAGCTTTCCTGGAATCATTTTCTCTCCAGGACAATCTCTTATGGGATTCTTCTAAACAGGTTCCCGAACTGCCCAAAATCTGCTATCTTGAAGTCCTGGGTTGTGATACTACTCTTTGCCTTGTTTCCTTCCCTCAGGATACTGAACTTGGCTATCTTGTAGCCAAGGTTGCCCTGACCTTCACCAGTCTTTGACTTTGTTTGTAAACATGAAGTCCAGCAGAGTTTCTCCCCTTGTCACCTCCTCGACTCTCTGTGCTAGGAGGTTGTCACCAGTGCACTCCGGCAATCTTGTGGATGGTCTGTGGTCCGTTGTGTTGCCGTTGGGATACGGGCCTGCAAACACGAGGCTTCTTCTGTCTGAGAAAGGCTCGACCTACTTCTTCCTGTTCCAATGCTCAGCAGCAGATACCCGTTGCAGTGTCACCCATGCTAGGCTGCTCGCTAGCCCTGACCCACAAGCTCTCAGCTGGCCCCTCACCTGTGCTCTGCTCCATGCATTCCTGTTGTTCTATCACGTTAAGTGGCACTGCCCCGGCCTGTCTTCCTGACCTCTCTTTCCTAAGAGCCTGTCTCCATCCACTGCAGCACTCCAGCTGTGTGAACTACCCCACTACACCTCTGTGACCCCAGCGAGATCTGCAACCACATGCAGACTCTAATTCCTCCCGTTGAATTCCCTACTGCTAAAGATTCAGTTCCAAATTCCCCAGCTGGTCTCAGAGCCATTTTTGCACGGGTATGCAAGGATGCTGCAGTATAATCCATCTCATCCTAGTGCTCTCTCCTGCTGGGCACTGCTCCCCTTGCAGAACATTGCCTGCAAAAACCTATAGTTACTTCAGAATATTGTTTGTGCTGATTTGCTGTAATAGCTTTCCTTATGTAATCATATAAGATTTCTGGTGCCTTTCTCTTTCCGTGCATTGCTTGGAAAAAGAATTTGGCAAACTAGTACAGGGGGTTTGTTGGATACCTGAAACTTTCAGCAATGAAGTTTTGTGGCATGTAAGAACTAGGGATGAGTCTGTTGGAAAGGGAAACCAGCTTGTACGCCTTGCTAGAGGAGTTATAGATCTAGATTCTTTCATTGCTTCTGCCACTGAATTGCTAGACATGGTGGATAAATGTCTTTTGCTGGGTTAGGGAAAGAAGGCAGTGCTTCCTGTCCCTTCACAGCTGTTGAGAAAAGCATACCTGAAACCAGTGACGAGCACCATGAGAGCATCTGTGATGTAAAGAACCTCCTGCAGTTGCTGAGGTGGAGCAAATAAAACCTAAAGTAATTTGGGATTGATGAGCTTCAGCAGCAATACTAGAAATCTGCCTAAAAGACAATTTTGCGTAAGGTTGAGGTTTTGGTGTTTTATTGTCTACGAGACTTTTCAAGGGCTGTATCCAGACCTCACTGCAGAGGTAACTAAGCAGATCATAGAATCCCAGAATGGTTGAGGTTGGAAGGGACCTCTAGAGATCATCTAGTCCAACCCCCCTGCTCCAGCAGGGACCCCTAGAGCACGGGGCACAGGGTGGCAGCCAGGTGGGTTTGGAAGATCTCCAGAGAAGGAGACTCCACAACCTCTCTGGGCAGCCTGTTCCAGGGCTCTGTCACCCTCACAGCAAAGAAGTTCTTCCTCACATGGAGATGGAACTGCCTGGGTTTCAACTTGCACCCATTACCCCTTGTCCTGTCACTGGCCAGCACTGAGAAGAGTTTGGCATCATCCTCTTTACATCCTCCTCTCAGACACACAGACACATGGAAGTAACTAAACAGACACCAACTAAACACATACTGCAGCATGCTTAATCTTTATTTCTTGATTTCCAAGTTCCTGACCATTACAAGGGATGTTTATGGGCATGGAATGGACGTAAATTGAAGAGGCTGAAACAGCTCTATGTATTAGACAAAAGGCAAAATAAATTGCCATTTGAACACATCTGAGTTTGATGCGAATGCAAAGGAACAGATTTGAACAAAAGGAACCCATTTTGACATGTAATATGCTTAGGAATTTGAAAGATTGTCAACATCTTAGTTTACTGAAAAAATATATGCTCTAGCCACAGGCAAGTGCCCTAAACACCACTCTTCCATATGTTAAAACAGCCATAGTAACAGCCATAGCAACAGGCATGGAGCTGTGTTTCACAGTGGAAAATAAATGGAAAATAAATCTTTGGGAAGACCATACTAAGCTGTGTAACATGTGACCTTTCAGCAACAGAAATAATTCTTTCTGGAAAGTTAATACCACCAGCAGAGTTGTTGTCAAATTGAAGCCCTTTTCATAAACGTGGGGTTGAGCTTGCATTTAGGCTGGTCCCCTGTGTACTGCAAGGCTGAAGCTGAAGGAAGGTGGTGTGTTCTGCTGGGCTTCTCTTCTGGGCATTTCCAGAGACTTTGGGTTGATTCCTGGGGATTTTGTGCATCATGAAACCAGCGTTTCACGGAAACATCTCAGTCTTTGGGCACCAGGACATGGCACTGCCAAGAACTGCACTAATGTGCTCGTGTTCAGGAGTAAAATGGTAAATGTTCTTGGGCCTTCAGGCTTGGTGTCCTTGGGAAGCTGAGGTTTTGTGGCAGAGAGCAGTAGTCCTGGCAGCTATCACTGCTGGTCTATGAATCACAGGGGGGAAAAAAAAAGAAATTAAACAGTAAATAGTTGGAGTTAATTTCTGACCTATTCTGTGGTACTGGAAAAATATGGAAAAATGCATTTCAAGTGATTTCTGCCCCAGCACCAGCTTCCCTTGTCCATCCCCTCCTAGAGGCTGGCTGTGCTCAGCGCATGCACCACACCAGCACTTCCACTTGGAGCCAAAGCAGAACTCATTTTACAGCAGCCACAACACCAGAGCCGATGGCTGGTCATCAAAGACTTTAGTTCAACACCTGAAAATCTGCACAGATCATTTTGAGAGCTAGTGAACAAATAAACACTGGCAGGTGTTTGCTAGAGCAGCACGTTTCGCTAATACCTTCCTCAAGACTGACACTAAGGGTGCCCTGTGCTGTCACCACCGTCCACCAAACACCCTCTGCATCTCCGTCACCATGCAGGGAAAAAGCCCATCAGAGCTGGATCCTTGTTTTTACTGGCAATGGCATTCGAAACAAAAATCCTTCCCTTTCACTTTGCTTCCATCTGCCTCTCCTTCCTCTTCCCATGAAGCTGCCAAAGCACCGCTGCTTTTTCCATGAGAAATATTTCCACCAGGAAATTAAATGTTGGCTATTACAGTTTACATGTTACAGGCTCATCTCCAAAAGTCAGCTTAGCCACCACTAAAAATGTACCCTGTTCATCCTGAGAAGGGAAAGGAGAAGAAAAGATTGTTTTAGGAAAACTTCCTCAGGATGTAATGCAAAAGGTGTTTGAAAAGACTGTTGCCATTATATTTTAGAGCATAATTTAATGAGTGTAAAGCAAAAAAAAGTAGCTGTAATTGTCCAAGGTGAATTCTAAGAACTGTCTTTCAAAAGATGTGCTCCAATCAAAGGTGCTAATCTGCATGGAATCAGAGTCTGGGGAACTACAGGACAGAGTTAAACTTGGGATCTAGAAACACTCTCTGGCAGTTTGGTTCCTGTAGTAAGACGGAAGTGAAAAGTAGCCAAAAAGGACAACAGAAAAATCATGATAGCTTGTTTTGTTTTATTCCTTGCTACTCAATTATGAATATACAATTGTTATCATATTTATTCTTTGTTATTAAAAGCCTGACCTCCGTATGTTTGTAGTAGCCCATTTACACAAATATTTTAGGAGCACCTGCTTTCTTTTTGCTGTCAGTTCCATGTTCTGCATCAGGAACTGCAGAAGCATCGAAATTTCTTACTCTGAAGGGATAGAGCAGGATTTCAGTCCTAGCCTGAGGAATAAATCTAGCTCAGGCCCAATAAATCTTTGTCATATTTTGGTCAGGGGATTGAGCCTCCATGCTTGTTAAAAGGTCATGCTGGTCTGTGCCTATAAAGGGTAGAGTCCGTGCTAATTATAGTTTGTGCTGGTGCATGTAACGAATACACAAAGTCCAAGTGTGAGACCAAACGAGGAGAGCAGAAATTACAGCAGCCTCCTACAGAGTAAGAGGGGTCGATCATTGGATCCACTCTTTGATCCAAAGAGAGTTTTGCAAACATCAAAGAAATCCACCAGTGAACTCTGACAAAAATTGCTTGTTCTGTTTTGCTCTTGATTTGAAGATGAAGCTATGAGGATACATTTGTCACTTCTTTTCACGTTTCCAGGTGAAATCTGTCCCTAAGTTGTTCATATAAGCACATTATAACAGCGTTACTACCTATTGTATGAGATGATAAATGCATATAAGGAAATGCGAATACATGGAACCACTTGAAGATCCTATGTCAGCACAGGCTGAAGTCTCCAACTACATTAATCTAATCTTGAAATTAGGGCCTTGGAAAACTGCTGCAAACACTGCAGACATGTTTGCTTAAGTTTACACACTCACGATCTGCTTGTCTAGGACCAAAACTGGGGCTGATAACTGGAGTACAGTCACGCTTGCTAAAAACACTCAGGAACACAGAGACCTCCTGGTCACGAACTTATTTTTCCTGAGACTACTAGCATGCCAGACAATCTCTTCCATAACCCTATCAAGCTCTGTATAGATCAGTGCCAAAAGCACTCTGACTCTGACCTTGGTCTCTGCTCAGCCTTCTTGGGGATCTCTTGAGGGAGGTCCTCCGTGTGGCTTTTGATCCCATTAACTGCTTTGACTAATTCTTTGACTCGTGACTTTCTCAGGAGAGAGATGTTGTTAAATGAAGCTTTGCCATTTTTCATTTCTTGTGCACTCAGATTACTGAGCCCGAAGCCACACACTGCAGGTATGCACATAATATTTTCCAATAAACATCATTCATTTTAAAATTATAACACCTAAAAGCATGCATGTGGAGAATGAGAATAATGCATACATAGTACTATTACATAATGATTTCATTCAATGATGCACACTCAATTAACAGAAGTGGCAATGTGCTTGGAGTTTCAATTCACACAGCCAAGATAAAAGATCTACGAGATGATAGATAAGATCTATCTGTTGATATTTGATCAGTGCCACATTTCGTGCTTCTGGAGAAGCCTTAAAGGTTACCACTATATTTCACCCTCCAAGCTCCACATTAGAAGGCTCAGTCCCACGAAGAACCACCTCGTGCCAAGGTCTGGCACTCATTATTTAAATCACATCCTGACATAAGTTGTGCAAGATTTTCACTTGGCATCTTCTTTATGAGGAAAAACAGTTCCTTTATTTCAAGCATGGATAAAAGCAGGTGAAGTAGACATGTGCAAGGAGGAGGGCGTAGAGGGAGCTAACTAGCCCTGTATTGCAACCTGGCCTCCAAAAGGAGCAAATGGAAAGAAACCAAACTTCAGAGGACAGCAAATGAGGTAGAAGATAACACAGTCTGAGAAGTCTGATGAGTTAACTGAAAATGTTTCAGATAATTGCCCGGCTTCAACCTGAGTCTGGGCTTCGGGATAATGTCACGAATCCCTCCTCTGGCAGCTCAGCAGCATCGTGGCTGCAGCAAGAAGGGTGCTGAGGTGGGTCCTAGGGACAATCTGCACATCACGTACCCCAGTTATGGAGCTGGGACAGCCTGGAGAGAAAGCCTTGAGGAAGACCCTGAAGGATGAGCAAAACAACCTGGGAAATGCCAAGGAGAAGAAGTTCAGGCTGAAGACGCTCGTAGCAGTGGTTAAGTCCTGCCCCAGGCTGGAGATGGGCTAGGAAAAGTGAAACACCACAGAAATATTATTTTGATGATCACCTTAACAGGAAGCTTAAACCTTCAGTTCCAGAACTGAAGACATTTTAGGGAGGAGACTGGGGGATTGCATGGTCAAGGCCCACTTCTGCTGAAGCACCAGGGGAGCATCTACTATGGGCTGAGCGCTGGACCTCTGCACTGTCAAGCTCCATGCTGCTGGGAAGCAAAAAGTGCCCAACCAGCCCTTCTCATGACTCCCCGTCCTTGTCCCAGAGTGCTCTCCTTCATGGACGGGAAGAGAAAAATATACAAAAAACTAAAAATATCCCTGCTCCCCTTGTTCCTGACGAAGGACAGAGCCAGCAGGCACACCTACCCAGCAGGCACAGGTCTTGCAAAGAGAGGTCCTTACTCCAGGGTGCCTGCAGTGCTCATCCTTGCGTAGTCAAAGACAGCTAAAAACAGCCTCTACCCACGCAAGTCCCTTGGGACCAGTCCATGAGGACTTGCAAAACTTTTCAGGCGCCTTTTTACTCATGCAACTGCATATCACTTGTTTTCCTTTATTTATACAAATGAAAACGCATCTAGAAAATCTATTTTGTAGTCTAATGTAAGATACAAAAATACAGTGTGAAATGTCACAAAGGCCGAATTTTTAATTTGGCTTGAAAAGGTGAGATCTGGTGTTTGCTACATTATATTGGACAGGAGATTGGACACTGAGGACAGTGGAGGTATTTGACAGCTTCTTAGACAAGGCTCAGGAAGCTCTGACACTATCATACTGTCAGTAAATCAAACCACATTAATGGAGCAGTCCACATGTTATAGCTGCTTTTTTCACAGGATAAGAAGCCTATAAGAACAATTCCTGTTTATTTTTTTTAATAAAAATAAAAGGCTTTTGCATCTTACTAAAAAATGGCTGATCTAATCCAAAGCCAGAAATGGGATGAACACCTATATTTGTTTATAAATATACAAATATTTATGAAGCTTCATTGGACTGAACTGGTGAAAAGAGATAAATTACCGTATTTGAAAATATAGTCCTCAGGAAAGAATAAAGTAGTAAGAAGGCAGGAGAAGCAGTCAGGATTTCACAGTATCCGGACTCCTAACACACGTGAGCCTTGGAAAAAGAGTTTCTAGCCGTAGTGGGGACACCGGCTTTGTTGTTCTGATCGCCGCATGTTCTTGCCTGTAAGGGCCCAGAAGCAGCAGAGCTGCCGTCTGCACGCTTTTCAATTAGCATTCCACGGCAAAAGGGAGATTTTTGTTAAATGCAGTGACAGATTTTTAGTTTTTGCTCCTCATTCTAAAAATTCTTCAAAGCCTTAATCTTCTCAGAAGAATAATTAAAGGGAAAAGAAATGGGTTTGAAGTGGAGGCAGACAGTTCTTGCAGAGGGGAAAGCTCCCATGTCTAGACTGCTTGTGCAAATCTAGCCCCGAGGTTAATTTTCAGTCTCAGCCAGCTTCGATATCTTATCACACCAGGAACGGGTGCATCCGGACTGCATTGCTGTGCATCAAAGGGATGGGATTAAGCAGCTCACAGGGCCGCTGACAGCGTTGAACTGGGCAGAACGGGAGGCTTCCAACCCTGGGCTATCCCCTGAGTGCCCTTTATCGGCCCTGTGTTCACACCAGCCTTAAGTGCTAAGAAAAGAGATAGGATGCATGTGCTGGCTGTACATTCATCTATACATATCCCTCCCCCTCCACTCCCCAAATGTGTATATGAGTATCTACATAAATACACAGTATATATTATTTATATACACAGTATTGATTTATACTTTACATATACAGTCCATAGTGCATGCGATTTATATCTATAGGTCTCTTCATGTATGTGCATCTACCTACCTATCTACCTATGGACACATCCACACGTACAGTCAGAGCAGTGTTTCCGATGCCTCCTTCCCATGATCCCAGAGGTTCCGAGGGCTCATGGGAAGGACGCGGTGAGGCAGCAGGTCCATCCACACACAGCAATGCAGCAGCGGGTCCATCTGCACACAGTAATGCAGCAGCGGGTCCAGTTGCACACAGTAATGCAGCAG
>PTEX01000001.1:8191110-8246003 GCA_003342815.1 Eudromia elegans
ACAGAGATGCAGCAGTGGGTCCATCCACACACAGCGATGCAGCAGCGGGTCCATCTGCACACACTGATGCAGGAGCAGGTCCATCTGCACACAGTGATGCAGCAGCAGGTCCAGCTGCACACAGCGATGCAGCAGCAGGTCCATCTGCACACAGTAATGCAGCAGCGGCTCCATCTGCACATGCGATCAGAGCCTGCGCTCGCCTCCTCAGGACCCCTGGCTCACGGGCTGCCGGGTGAACTCTTAGCTACGAGGCTGCACGTACCAACAGACACTGCCAGTGAGTCTGTAAGCCCGGGCTGCAGCAGGGGACAATCACAACCTTAGGCTTTAAAGCCACTCCTAAACCATGAGAAGCTTCAAAGACCAAGGTCTCCATTCCCTCCTAGTACAAGGAGATGAGAGCCCGACACAGCCCTCAGAGACAAGTGCAGATGTGAACGTTTATGGCTGTGGGCAATGGGGAGAGCAGGAAGGGCCAGGCTGGGGCAACGAGCTTGGCACATAGCTACATTTGTGGGCCAATGCTGGGGGTTTCACCTGCTGCCAAACCTGGTCTCTTGTCCAGGTTCAAATTTACATAGGGCTGAGCTGTGTGATTCCCCCTAATCACCAAGCCAGGAAGAGCACCTGAGATCACCTGTCTGAGCCACTGCGTGATTCCCCTAAATTAATCCTTGATTGACTCCCAGTAACTCCTCCAGAGGGTGGCAAATCCACCACAGCCATCCTCATTACCAAAAATAATTACATTGTATTTCTCACTCAAACTTACCTATGAGCTATTGCTCTTTGCTGAATGTTCTCTGGTTTTCAAAGTACCTCTCAGCATAAACGTCAGACCTGGGCACTGAATACCCGCTGCAACAGCGCCAAAAGTGGAGGAACCAACCTCCCTGCTCCCGCTCGGTGACAGGCTGGGGACCACGTCCAAGAACAGCACTGACTCTTAAGGGCCCGCTATTACACTGAAATTGCATTGTAACTGATCAGCTCTCAATAAACCCTAATTTCTCCCAGAATTACTGCTCTGCAAATCCAACCATCTTATTAGGTGAACACAGCCTGCACTTTTTTGTTCCTAGGTATATATGATATCGTATCAAACGGAAATCTTTTTTTTTCTGTGCCATTCTTTTTTCTGTCAACTGCCGTAGTGTTACAGATAATGATGTTTTCTTGTGGATCTAAGTTCCAGATCCCAGAGGAATTCATATTAAGGTTTTCTAGTTCTTGTTCCATTCTACGCATGTTGCATCAATTTTGCCGTATCTTTTATCTCACTCAGAATATGGTTTAAGATTGAACAATCCTCCTCGCACAAGTCTAAGCACATTGCTTCAATAGCGTAGTATTTATCAGCCAACTTCTCAAACTAATTTAACATTGCTTTCAAAATGCAAATATAATATCTCATAAATCCAGGTTATGCAACACTAATCTCATTACCTCCGCTCAATTATTTATTAATGGATCACTGTACCAGTTCTTCCAGTGTTATTGGAGACACGCAGGTGGGTAATTACATGGTCCTAAACCACCTAACATTAAATTAAACTAAACCCCCCATGCAAAACGTGGTGCCCCGCTGAGAATTAAGGAGCAGCACAGTTCACACTGTGTGTGGTAAGTGTGAAATAACCAGATTTTAAAGCGCAGTGTGACCTCCTGAGTGCGCGTGTCGGACCCGAGGGTGCAGAGCCCCAGGTGCCGGCCGGGGCGCGAGTTGCACCCGTGCTCACCCTCCCACAGCACACGTGCTGCTGCCGTGGCCTCGGGGAGCGCTGGGCACACCCAGGGCCCTCCCGAATAATGGTCTGGAAATTATGTTCGTAGCTTGCTGGGCGCTCCACAAGCAGATCTTGGAGGTAGGGGTGGTGTAAAGCTCTAGCCAGAAGGCAATGTCCCGCTTATACCACTCCAGGATGAAGCAAGGGTTGCTCTCTTGGGAGTAGCATGTATTTGCCAAAGAAGCAGATGACAAAACGCTGTGGGAAGGTGGAGCCAGAGAGCTTGGTGATGCCAGAGAGGCCAGTGATGCTTGGAGAGCTGCTCGCACGGCACCAAGCACAGAGCCACTCGCAGTCCCTGCAAGCCCCTAGCAGGGTCTCCTCTCCCCTGCTGCACTGGGTAAAACGTGAGCCAGGGCATTTGTGCTCGCCTGAGCAGTCCTCGTGCATGATCTGCATTCATGCTGTGCTTTACTAGGTGTAATTCCCAGGGAAAAGCAAGTTTCTGCAAGCCCGGCTGGGGAAGGAGAGCGCTGCCTCCTCCCGGCGCAGCTTCACTCGAAGCCATCGGGCATCGCACGGGCACAGCGTCACTCCCATTCCTGCATCTCCTTTCATCTGCCCATCTTTGATCTAATTTAGCTAAAGATCCTGCATTAGTGCTGCTGTCTAGGGCTCTTGCTCAGATTCCAGATATTCTTTTGCTTGGTGCACTGTCAGGAGGGCCTGAGGAGCAGTTTTTCCGTGACCGGTTCAGCAGCAGCAGCCATGTGCACAGAGCAGGATGGTGGGAAGGTGTGAGCGTTCCCTGCTCAGGGATTTGCCTAATTACAGAGCAGCAGCTCCTCTGCAGCTGGAGATCGTCACAGCCTGGCTGCAAGGAGCAAGACACAAAAACTCACAGTAGCTCAAAGCTCAACTCTTCCCACCAGCCCGAAACCTGCTGCTGCTCGGTCCCTCCAATAAATAAATATTTATGCAGATGGATCTGGCTCTATCTTGCAATTTGATATTCTATGAGATATCTAAAGCTTCAGGCAACCTCCTTGCCTCTCCATCTTGTAAGAGACATAGCTATAATAGCAAGTGTTACCAACAGCAGAGCTGCTTGCCTGACCTCAGTGTTTCTGAGTCTTGATCACTCGGATCATATTGGTGTTGGTAACAATTAAAGCGCACATGGCAGCATATGGATTGCCCTGGTTATCCTTGTGGGTACAGGATGCTCATCTGATGCACTAATGGACCCAGCGAAGAACAAAGTCAATTCTAACTGTGCTTGTCATTTTAAGCCATTCCCAGCATGAAGGAATTTGCCTCAGAAATGCCAGAGTCAGGTTGATAGGCCTGAAATTGCTGCAGTCATCCTGCCTATGCATAGAGCTTTTCAGATTTGCACCTGAAAAACCTATGGGCTGGAACCACTCATTCCATATGCAGTAAATCCAAGTACAAACAGACAAACAAAAAGCCCGGCCCAGAAGTTAAATGTTTACTACCAAAGCAGCAGTTTCCCTGTGAATCACAGCTCCTGAATCACCTTGTCTGGTAAGAATTGGTATGGACTGTACCAGTAAATCTCAGGAAGATACCAGTTTGCACATTTTGCTATTCTTAGCTAAAGCACCATTCCGACATTGGTTTTAGAAATCATAGGTGTGGATAATAGGTCACATTTTCAACAGATCACTGAAGATTTCTGAAATAGCAATATAAATGGAAATAGAAGAAGGAGAGAGACTGCATAAAGGATTTGAAGGGTTAGGCGGAAATTTGCAGAACAAAACTGTTCAGAAAGCATTAGTTAAGTATCTAGGAGAAATGCCACAGCATATGCTCAAGAAATGCTTGCTTTCAGCCTGCCAAAGACGCAAAAGTTTTTACATGCTTGGAGACGATGAATGCCATGAGATTTGCCCCACACTGCAACTAGAAATGGGTAAGAACAACTGTTTGAGAGTCAGTCTGTCGTGAAGAAGGGGGCACGTGTCACCTTCTCCTCAGCTTCGCTTTGTGCTGCTTGGCGGTGCAGAGGCTCCGTCCTGGCGAGTCCTCCTGGAGGTGCCTCCCCACGGCCCTGGCCAGTTCCCTGTGTTGGGTTGGCTGTTCGTGCCCTGTTCCCATCCAAAAGGCTTTCTTAGGGCTTGCCCAGCACACTGACCCTTTGGTGCCTCCTCTTGAGACTGGGGGCTCTTGCATGCACTGGAGAGGGGTCTCCCCACAACCCTGGCATCAGCATTTCACCCTTTGGAGGGCCTCACCTTGCCTGTTTGCACCAAATTCCTGATTAGAGCTGGCTCCAAGGAGAATGCATTTCACCTCTCACGTCATTCCTACACTACAAGTTCACATCTCAGCGGGACCTAATGAAGCCAGCAGGTGTTGAAAGGGAATGTTATTTTAAGCTGCAGTGCTTGGAGTGTTGAAAAGTATTCTCAAGTCAGAAAAGGATGCCCCAAAGAAGGGAAATTAAGAGAAAGCAATCCAAGGTCTGCGGAAGCGCGGATGTGCCACGCTCAAAGCACCCAGGGTGCTCCTCCAAACCCCCTCAGAATGCAAGCCTTGCAAATGATGGTGGCACGCAGCAAATCTAAGTTAACACTAGGTATTGAAAGAAAAACAGAGTACCTGGGAAAGCATGACGACTCAATTTTGATTTTCTATTTCAATAAAATTCTAGAAAGAGAAATGTATTTTCCTCTGAGGAAAAAACACATTAATGATTCTCTCTTTTCAAAAAAAGCACCGGGATGCAATGTGACAGGTATAAAAGTGTATAATGCCTGAGAACTCTAGCTTAAAGGATTTCGAAGCAGTGACAACTCAGTACTCATTGTAATAGGAAAATCGCATTCCTGAGATGCTGAGAAATAATTGGATTCATATTTATATTTGGATTAAGCTATGAAACCAGGGAAACAATCAAAAATAAAAGTACCTGCCAAGGACAACAACTTGTTTGCCTCATGTATCATAATTCTGCCACCATTAGAGGGGAAAGGGAGATGGGCTAATGGGTGAGGGACTAGTTTGCAATCTAGGCTCAGTTCTGCTGTTTCCTTCCTCTGTGCCCCACATAAGGGATTTAGCTGCACATCCCGAAACCATGGGCAGATCCCAGCTCGGCTGAGCTGCCAGGAAAGCCATGACAGAGAATTCCGCTGCCGACACGTGCCCAGCAGCTCCAGGATCCCAAACGCCGGCCGCTCCATGGACATTTGCCCACCCGGCACTGCGTCACAAGGCAGCGGTGGCCTCAGGCTGCCTCCAGCCGTGCCGGCTCTGCAGAAGGAGGGCTGGAGCCACCACGGCTCTCGTGAGATGGCGCGTGCTAAACAGCCACGGAGCCTCGACACAACCCTCGCCAGGGACAAGCGAGGCAGCGTTTTTATTAATCTTTCAGGTAAAATCTGATAGGAGCAGACCTCTGGAGAAGAGATAACTGCACGTAATCCATGTATCCTGCCCCGCTGCCCATATATAACATCCGAGCAATGGCTGCTGGACATTTTGTTAAATAACCTCCAAGGATGGAGACACCTCTGTAGGAAACCTGCTGTGGGAACGTGTTAGAAGTACTGCAGAGCAAGAGAACTTCAGGCTTGTTATTGCCCATGGCCATGAGGAGATCAACTATTCAAGATATGTCTCACCTGCTGCCCCACAGCCACATGTGACAGGTCAGAGGTTTGGAAGTGACACTGGAGGCAGGCCAGTAGGCACAGGCTGGGGACACGGCACACAAGGGCACACACGTTCCAGGGAAAGGCAGAACTGGGCCCTAGTCCCAGTCCTGCCAGTTGTTACTTTAGCAACTCACTTCTGCTTTTCCATATCTACAAAAACTTCAATAAACGCATTTGAGATCACCTTATAAACACGTAGCTGCCATTTAGTAGCATCAATGCTGCCTAATTTCATGTTGTCTTCAGTAATTATGGACATGGCAAGATGATCTCGCAGCCAAAAAGCTTTATTTATATGGTGAGTGATCTGTTTAATGGGACCAGGCAAAGTGACAAACTCTGCTTAACTCTTCAAAGGATTTAAGTAGGGTTTCTTGTGCAGCACAAAGTTATGTTATAGCATTAAACCCCAAACCTTGCGAGAGCAAATATTGTCTCTGCTTTGTCTTGTTAATAAATGCTAGAAACCCTGTCAGCTTCACATGCTTTAACCTCCTACTCTTCCTCAGTCGCAAATAAAACTACTTCTCTTATTTTGTTAGAATATTTCCTATTGCTTGGGCCACGAAGTGCTTTTTCCTTGCAGGAAAATTGCATTGTATTATTCAAACATTTTAGCAATGAAGAAAGAGCTAAAAGCCTACAATAAACAAAAACAAAGTCCCATACAAGATGCACATGACTTTGCATTTTTAGTTCAGGATTATGAAAGAACTCGCCTGACCAGTTGGGTCAGCCAAGATTTAAATGACTGTGATATTAAATGACACAGGCATGACACAAATGCTTTTGCATAACTGTTTTTTTTACAAATTTGCAAAAAATACATCACTTTTTCCAACATTGGCCCAGGTACACGTCTAATCTCTAACTCCATAGGAATGCAGTTCCACAGGGATATCTAATCCACAAGAATATCCACAACTGGAGGGCTGCAGACCATCCTATGTTCCTGGTCCCAGCCATTCTCCCTAAGAGATGCAGGATTCTCCTGTGGCAAATTTATCCCTTCTGACAGCAGTCTTCCTGTTTGTTAGTTAACAAACTATTGTTGGGATATTGTGGACTGCAGGTAGAAAAGTCACTCAATCAGATATCACGCAGCTTAATTCTGTGGAATGATTTATTTGTATTGCAAACTTATAGGAGAAATTTTCCACTCACTACAGCCTCGGGAAGGCAAAAGGGTTGACTTTAATGGTTATGGAGACTCCCTTACTGGATTTCTTGTGTCAGGATATTCTTGTGGACGTCCCCAGCAGGGAGAACCTTGGGCAACCTCAGCCCCAGAAGAGCCTCCTTTGTATCAAGTCTTTCTCCTTCTGGGGTTACACCTGAGCTCTTTGGACCAGGTACAACTCCCTGTTCCCCTTCCAACCAGCATCACTCCTGGCCCAGACTGGCCATCTCCAAACCTCTCTTACAATAGTGTGCCCTATGGTGCCATTTTTGCCTTTTTTCTTCTTGGCCATTATCCCCTAGCCCAGGGCACTAGGACTTTGCCCCAATGTATTTCTCATCCCAGCTTAATTCCTGACTCCAAAAACAAGCCTACAGTTTCTGACGCCCCTCAACTGTATGTGCAATTCTTTGGTAATTAAAGAATGTGAGAAGAAAACAGAAAACCATCAGGGACAGAAAATGTAGCGTGCTCTTTGCCACTACTGCACTTGAACTTTGTGTACATGAGTCTTTCATACAGGCATGAAGCTTTCACACATCGTCTACCTGGGCTGTGACTGTGAGCCAAGACCTGGGCTGTCCACGCAGCCAGGAACATGCTCCACACATGAAGATGCTCTTGCTCCACACATGAGGATCCTTGTCACCAGATGTGGGACCACAGCCCTGATCTCCAGCTGGATTTGGTTCAGGGATGTGACGCAGGAAGCGCAGCACGAGCATCCAGAGAGGGCTCCAGGGCTCCCAAACAAGGGTGCAGCATGGCAGGGACTTTGGGAGACACCGTCCCGGGTTGCCTGCTCAAAACCACTCATTGCACTCATTACTTAGCAGCTTGAGGGGAGGCCACGTGCCATCGCCTGCTTCTCTACATGGGTCTTACTTCACCTTGTTCTGTTTTCACAGATTTTTTTGCATATTTCCCATTGTCCTAAATTGTATGACACAAGCATTTGAGAATACACAACTTTACGGACCTGCAGGTGAAGTCAAACCCATAAAATGTTTTCAGTGGATTCATGTCCTACAGACCACAAGCCAGCTTAGGAAGTCAGCTCCGGTTTTGCAGTTTCGTTTCACGATCAGCTCACAGACTTCATCGATTGTCTGCAATCTTTGGTCCTGTAAATATTAACTGCCGTCAGTTTGTTTGAGATGCCTATTGCTGGCCAGGAGTCCAAGTGCTGGGAACCTTAACCTCAAAAGCGCCGTGACCTTCGTGCCGCCGCGGCGGGTGTCGCGGCTCCTGCGTGACACGAATCCCAAGTGAAACCGCAAAACTCATCGACGTGGTGAGTTGCATAAGAGCGGGGCCGGGTTACACGAGTGCAATATTCCCTGCTGAAACGGAGTGGGGAAGTCGGGGGACGCCACACGTGCTGGAGCACAGCCGTGACCCCGCTTGTGACGGGCACGTTCCCCAGTTCACCGCTGGGCTCTGCCCCCTTAGCTAGAAAACAAGCCACAAAATGGCTGCCCCCGACCTGTCCAATGCTCCGGGTGCTCCAGGGGGCCTCTCACTGGGACTGCTCATGGGTTTGCAGACAACTGGGAGGGAAAACGCTTCGCACGGGTTTCAAGAGTGAAATTTGCTTTTGGTTTGTGTCAGTGCCGGTTTCATTGGCCTCCAGGGGCCTCCTCCTTCCCTCACCACTGGTCCCAGGCTGGCAGTGGGAATGGGCAGGAGTGACCCTATCCCGGAACTTTCCCGAGGTGCCACGTGAGCAGGTCCATGGGGCAGAGGGCCAAGACTTGCATTCACTCCTCATCAACTCGGTGCTCGTGGCTCCTCTTGTTTAAGGAGCAACCCTACAGAGGAGCAAGTCCCCACAAAGGTGACTCATGGCTCAAACCACATTCCCAGGGTTTTAAAAGGAAACTATAATCTGACTTTGGAAGTCTGACCAACCACACTGCGTGCTCCAGATGTGCCCGTGAGTTGCTTGCAGTGACTCTGTGGAGGTCTGGGGACTCCATCTGAAAATACGGATTTTCATGTGAATTTTCATATTCATATAGCTGGTAGATAACAGATGGGATCTTTAGCTGACCCTGCTGCCTGCTCTGGAGAAGCAAGGAGAGCATTCCTGGAGCGCCCGTGGTTTGCTGGCCATGAGAGACGTGCCTTCGAGGAACGCGTTCCCAGACGTGAGCAGCACCGTGCTAATTGCACGGTCTGATTGCTACCTCCGTCATCAGCGGCACCGGCTCGAAGGCAAGAAGTAAAATAAAATAGAATGGAATGAGAAAGCCTTGAGAAATATTTTGGCAAATCTAATTGCAGCGCTGAGATGGTATAAAGGCACTCAAAGATGTTTCTTCTCTGTGACTCAGGGAGTTTTATTCCTCAACTTCCAACCAGGATTCAGTGTTTATGCTGTTCACAGCATCGCAAGAAGAAAACAAGCCCCCCTAAAAGACTAATAGTTCCAGAGGAAACATGTTTTGTCTGCTGTCACTTCTTGCACGTACAGTTACAGCACGATTACTCAGAGAGCATTTTCTCTCTTTTACTGTGTTTATTCAGTTCAGTTGACAAGACTTAATGACTCTCCCCATTTACTGTTCCCTGCATAGTCTGTCAGACGGTTACTTTTCCTGGTATTTGTCCAGCTCTTCAGTCCCGTGATAAAGGAAACTAAAAATACAGGGCAGTGTTACCAGCAAAATGTGGCAGAGGAACTCAGGGGCAAGCACAGGATCTGGAAGTGCTTCGACTTCCCTCCTCCTCTTCACTGTTTCACTTTTTTAAAAAATTATTTTTATTCTCATCACATTTACCAGCAGACTGAATGGGAACCAAAGAAACCCAGACCAGACCATCCTCTTGGACCTGCTGCCAGTGCAAATGCCAAGTCACTGGCCATGTCACCTCATTAGCTGCTGTGCCTCACCTCCCCAAAACACACAGTGGGACCCACAAGGAGCCCACCTGGAGCCCTCTGAGGCTTCATTCACTGCAGGTCATGCAGGATTTTAAGCTCATGGGTAAACAGTGGAATATGTAAAGTTTTATTAGTATTATGGGTTACTTCAGCATATAGTTATGCTTTGTGATATGGATTACTGTAAAGTAGGTCGCAGATGAAAGAGATGAAAGATTTTATTGTTATGATAATGCTCTTTCAGCATATAGCACACTGCAGGTAAGATGTTTCTAGCCAGATTTCCAACACACATGCAGCCGTTACTGAAGTCCTGCAGGTGAGGGAATTATTTTAAAGCAAAGTTGTTCTGCAGGTAGATATACTGGTTAGCCACTAGGATCTTAGCTGAAAAGGGCTGAAACTCCTGTAACAGAATAGTGTGCACAGATATCACAGCCGTGTTGAAATTCCAAATCCCCCAAGAAACTGGACGATTTCACGGAAATTTCTTAGAGAAAAAAAGAAAAAGGTAAGTAGCCATTTGAATGAGATTGAAAGTTCCATTTTGGCACCTCCAGAAAAGACCATTTTGAAATGGACCTGAATATTTGTTTCTTTTTTTTGATAAAAATATTTCAATATTCCAATCATTCACATTAAAGACATGTCAACATTCAAATGCAAAATTCTGGACTGATCTCATTCTCTCTTTTTTTTTAATTATGGGCTTCTCTGTGAAGAAGAGCAGTCACTACATCCTTCGACAAAAGAGGAAATTCAGCCAGAAACTACTAAATAGCCTGTTTGGTTGAGGCTTGGGCTTCTATTTTCAGCCTAGCTGAGTTCTCTCCGTCCTTTCACTCCGTTGTGCTGATTCTTCTGAGCTGGCCCCAAACCCACCCCGCAAGCCCGCATACCCCAGAGCAAGGGACACACCAAAGGGGATGTTTGGACAGCTAATCTGGAGATTACAATGGCCACCACTTCGGTTCATTTTGAAAAGCCTAACTGGTGTTTCTGCTGAAAAAGCACATGTGGTTGAACAGGTAAATCTTTCCTAAAACGTCTGCATCATGGCTTCATTTATAAACACACTCACGACCTCAAGCAGCAGAAAACCCACAAGTTGTGATGGTTCTTGAGAGCAGGGTGGGACTCCCGTGGCCACCACCCAGCCAGCACTTCCCACACATGGTCCAAGGCAGAAAGAGCAGGTCAGCAAAGCCATCTCCAGGACTAAGAATGGCCCCCTTGATCCATATCCCAAGAACGTATCCTCATCATCACCTCTCGCACAGGAGCCCACAGGAATGACCAGGAGGGAGCTTTCCATCTCTCCACAGAATGCCCAGATGTAAAGTGAGGTGCCTAATTCCTGCTTGGCCTTTGAAAACGTCTTTCTCTTTCTTTTCCTATAGCCCAGGACTTGTTAGCAGGAGGACCTGTATCTTTCCATGTATAGCGAGGAGTGAATTGGGCTCTTATGCTTGTGTTTTTATAGAGATATCCCTTACCTTTCATCCCTCTCGCTGCACTGCTCCATTAGCAATTAGCCAAGCGTTCTCTTCCAAATGACAGTATGCCTGGGAGCTGAATAGGTAGAATTAAAAATCACTTTGTGCTGTGAACAAGCGACAAGGCCTCAGAGGATAATTTCCCCTGGTACACCAGTGCTACCCTGGGGAATCTGCAGACACTTTTGTGGCGTTGCTTGTGGGTTCCCTGGAGGGATAAATCAAAAGCACATTGCTGGAGATGCTTCTGGCTGATGAAACAAAGATGCATTTGTGATTCACTTGTCCATCGCTAGAAATAAGTAGCCCTGAATACTCAGCTGTTTTTGCCTGGGTATTTGTTCAGCTCAAGCATGAAAACTAGGGAAAGGACCAAATGGTTGAGTACAAGGCAGGCCTGACAGAGCTGCTTCAAAACCTTCCCCTGCAACAAGAGGTAAGGACTAGTGGTGGCTGCTCAGTGGCCTTTGGGAAAGACTCTGCTCCTGAGATGAGTTCGTAGCTGCTGAATGTTCACGTAAAATAACCCGCTATGTAAACCTGAAGTGAAACACAACGAGGTGCTAGCCACTCCAGAGGCCCAGGTGAGTGCCGAGCACTGGTGGTCCGCGGGTGGGCCACGGGCCCCAGGTGGGCAGAGCCCCACTGCCGCCCCAACCACGTCCTGCAGACATCCCTGGGCTTTGCGCTGTCTCTTGTAAGAGAAGTGAGGCCCTAAGTGATATCGCACGGCCCTCCCACGTGTGTGACATTTCAGGCGCTGGAAATGAGAAGCTGATTGCACGCAGTGCCGCTGGCACTGGGTCCTGGTCGCTGTGGCCCTGGGTGCGCTGTGTTGCTGGCAGCCCCGCACACCCTCCCCGTGGCCACCACATTTCACTTCTCCTACAGCTCACATGCCATCTAGTGGCTTCCTGAGTAGGAAATTCCTTGTTGAACATCCGTCTGGACTCGCTGCTCCCATCAGCTGCTGGATATCCCTCACTCCTGTGCTCATAGACACGAGCAAAGGGGAGTGCTCCCATCACCCTTCATCACCTCCAGCCGCTCGCTGTCCTTATTCCACCTCCTAAGATGGTCCCCGAGAAATTCCCACCCTGTCAGACTTTGCTTGCGGCTCTCCCTGCTCCCCAGTCAGGATTGGGAGCCCTCACAGCCCTTCAGCCTTCAGCATTTAACCCCTGCTGGCTGCCCGAGACCCGGGCAGCTGCCAGGGTGCTAGTTCTCCCTGCTTGCAAGCAATTGGTAAGGGCAGGTGCTCTCCACAAGATGCTCAGGCTATTTGAAAATACAAGTTTTCCAAGGAAAAAAAAACCCCTAGAAGATATAAAATGCTTTTCTCCTTTCCCTCTTACTAGCTTCTTACGAGGGCCATGACCTATTTTATTGTTCAGCTCAAGAGATAAATTTTGAGTGCCCTGTAGCCATTTCCTTCAGACAGAAGGTATGATGCTGTTCCCCTGGGGTTAGGCCGTTTCTCCAAGTGACAAAAGATGTTCTGCCTTGAGAAGGGGTGGTGTGATCAGCCTTTCCCACTTAGCACAGTGGCCTATTTGCTGTCCTAATAAACCTTCCTGTGGCCTCAGCCATCCTCATGTGCTACCAGGACGGTGGCCCATGCCAGCTCCATGACACCCCACAGAGGACCTGCTGGCACCACGACCCTTTGGGATGGGCCATCCCTAGCCCCAACATCCCATCCCAGGACACAGAGCACATGTGTATGTTTATAGACACTGATGGAAGAGCTTCCTTGGGCAATGGGTGTCCAAGACAGCCGGGGCAACAAAGGGACCCAGACCTGATCCATGTCATCTCTGGCACTTGCATGAGGCAGGATCAGCAATAAAAAAGAAACTGCTTTTCCCAGTCATGTCTTCTATTACAAATGCTCAAAAGCAAAGCATTTGGAAAGTGTCATACAAGTTTCCCTTTTCTATAACAAAAATCTTTCACCTTTCTTAAATGAACTCTCTCAATAGTTCTGAAATGGTTTGTCATTTTCCCTTTGAAACCCTTTAGAAAAGCTAATTTGCACTTGTGACTGTTTGGGCTGCTCCAGAAATGGAAGTTTGGGGCCGTAAGTGACCAGAAAGGTGTTTGTCGGGCTCGGCCGCGCTCTGCTGCTGGGGCTCTGAGTACTGTTACTGCAAAGCCTCGGCCAGCTGCGACCCACTGCAGCGCCTCCAAGGTCGCTTCTGCCCTCACCGATGCAAAGCAGCAGATTGTGTGTAGGAACTGCCCAGTGTGGATGGAGGAAGAAATGCTCCTGCTTTTCTTCCGTCTCCATTATGGTTTTCTTCCTTCTTTCAGTCACTGTGGCATGCTCAGGGCCTCCTCTTGTATTCTGCACTTTTAAAATGATCTCCAGAACAACAGACAGAAGCGGCACTATGGAAAGAGCTTCACAGTGTTACCTTCCTTCCCCTACTTTTTCTGAACTCATTCACGGTGTGTCACCATGATGAGGATAACACCATGAATGGATGACATTTGTCACCATGGATGAGTTGGAGCAGCAGCTTCTGGTGCTCCTGGGCAGGTAGCCCTGTCTCATCAGCAGGCGGTCGCGTTTGTGCAGGCGAAACACAGAACAAAAGCTACTGGAGGGGAAGCAGAACGGGTTTTAGCTGCGGCCTCCGGTGGGAACGGCAGTGAAGCAGGGCCGTGCGTGCGCTTAGCAGCTAGATGGCAGGCTCATTTTCCTTAAAACTTTGTGAACGCTTCTGAGTGGCTGCCGCGGCTTTCGGAGCGTTCAGCAAAATGACTAGTGCCTAAGTCACTCAGTGCTAATAGCCTGCATTGTTTTAATTGGGAAAACAAAACAAAACAAAACAAAACAAAGCAAAATCACAGATACACAAAGCCACTGGTTGCTTTGAGAGTCTTGGCTGCTGAAAATCCTGTTCTGGACCCAGTGGACTGCCGGGAATCCTACCCAAAGCCTGGAATAATTCACAGATGTGGCCACACCTCGCGGCAGGCACCACGCAGGCAGTGCCTATTGGCATCCCGTAGTGCCTTGATGTGGGCAAAACTAATTGAAAGTGTTTACAAAAACACACGTCAAAAGCCCTAAATAGAAAAGTCTTTTTTTTTTCCTTCTTATGCTGAAAATGACTCGTGAGACACAAGCACGCGCAAAGGCAGCTGATCAGTCTCTCCAGATCTCTGTCTGAAGTGAGTTAACATGTTCCATAATGCAAAATTTTCCATTAGTTTCTGTGGCCCTGAGATCTGGAGCAATGTCCGTGGCTGTGGTCCAGCACTGCTGGAACGAGGCCATAGAGCTCGGGGCTCACCCTTGGCTGGATTTGCCCACGCAGAGCTTGCTGCTGCCACAGCAACATCTCCACTGCTGCAGCATAGACAGTTTTATATCTTTACGGCAATTTTTCCTTCATTTTGTTGCTTCATAAAAGCGCCACTGGAAAAAAAAACGTTCTTATTGTGTGACTCTTGGCAGTGCCTTCAGTAAGTGCCTTCAATAGGTGTCCTTATTGAAACATAAGAGGAAACTGTCGGCACTGCCTATGTCAGTGCTGTCACAGTGATAATACCATTAAGGCCTAGGCCAAATAACACTAAAAAGTGGTACCTGAAATTTAATACACTTTTTCTAAATCATTTAGAGATCTGAAAAGGATTGAGGTGGCGGCAAGCCGTAAGTAATTCTCCTAGGCGTGCGGGGGGCGTTGTGTGGGAGTAGAGCTTCATGCCTGAAAGTGGAGCAGGAGAGAAACACCGTAAAACCTGGTGCCAACGAGGACTGGCAAGCAGCCTCATCCCTGGCAGCGCTGGGCGTGCAGCTGCTGGGAGAGCCCGCGGAGAGCTCCGAGGAGCCTCTTCACACACCGACCGGAATAATCCCGTGGTGTCTTTCCTGGGCCGAGGAGCAGCGGAAAGCCCAGCGGAGCAGCAAGGCGTTTTAATGAACCGCACGGTTTGGGCAGCAGGCAGCGGCCAGAAGTCACGAGAGGCCCCAGAGGTGCAATCCATTGGGAAACAAGTGCTCCTTCCCACATGGCGTGCCACAGGGGCTGAAAGGTGAGAGCCTGAATGCAACCCTCAGCTAGATACTATTGCTGGGAAAAAGGTTTCTTCCACAGCATGTCTTCTGTACCTGTAAAAGCCAAACCCTTGTGGCTCTAGCATGGACATCTGATCCTGGGGGTATTATTTGTTTCAGTAAGGAAGGCTGGAAGGAAATCCGGATTTGGAGGATTAAGGTGGAGTTTTGCAGAAGGTCAGCCCCTGGAACACCATGAGAGGGGTGCTCCCCTCGCCGCCGGGCACGGGGGACAGGGTGCTGCAGACAGGCAGCGGGAGAGGGTACGGAGATGGACACATGTGAATGCAGCTCTGCCTAGAGGAGGGCAGAGAGGGCACACCACGGAGGACGCAGCTTGCACGGAGGGCACGCGCTGGCCGTGCCCTTCTCTTCAGAGACATTTACTCTCACAGCCACATGTTAATGGATACAGTTAAAGAAAACAAGAGCTTCGTGGCAGCAGCAGCACCTGATTTCTTGGCAGGCCACCACCGTGGAAGCGCTGCTGCTGGACCTGGCCCTTGGCCCTCAGCTCAGGGCTGTTTTATTTGGATGACATTTATCTTCCTGGTAGTTTTGGCCTTTTTTTTTAAGAAGGAAAAAGCACTTTCTACATATGTAAGCACTCCTGCATAGCACATTTATTTTTATTTCTTTAAAAGAAAAGTGTAAAAGCAAGCCACGAACAGGACAGGAATGTTGCATCCTGGCTTGTGTGGACAAGAGAGGCCCAGGCAGACGCAGGGTTGGGAGGCAGCTCTTCCACCAGCCTGGAGACCAGCAGCACCAACTTAGGGTTTACAGCCCCGTTAAGAATAATCCTGCTTCCAGACCCTGCTGAGAAGCACCGGAGTATGGCCTTGATCGCAGTCAATGGTTGATGGGCACATTGATATGGTCCATACCATCATCTCCCAACTGGTTCTCCTTTTGATTAGCCCAGGCTGAAGGAAACACCATCCTCCGCTGTTTCAATGGCTGAAGACTTGAAGGTGAAGGGTGTTTTCCTGACAGCAACCTCATATGATACTTTTAGTTCATTTTAGGCAAGCTAGGCTGCGGGAAACAGCTTTTTCTCAAGATTAGCCAGGGCAAATTCAGAGTGATATTAAAACAGGACAAGAGCCCGCCATAGCCTCGATGTTCAAGCACTCCTGGGCTCTCCACCTTAAGCCTCACAGGCACCAACACCAGACACGTAAAAAATGACCACAGCAAGATGCTCATTATTTAGCAAACATGTCATTGATTGTAACAACACAATCTGCTCACAGGGATTACACGCACCCAGTCACAATAGAGGTATCAGAAAGTGAGCTGCAAAGCAGTTGCCTTTATCATCTTCTCCCAAACGGCGAAGATCCTGGATGATTTAGCAGTTCTTTGTGCAGAATTCCTCATAGTAAATAGTAGGGATATGAAGAAGACAATGGCGTTTCCTGCAGAGACGCAGGGAGGACCCAGCGGTCGATACAGCAAAAGCCCCATGCTGCCAGTCGTTCCCCTTTGCCACGGCCTGGTGGGCTGTCACATAAAGGGGGACACATCTTTGTAGTCAGATGAGTCAGAGCGCTGCCCTGCACTGGGATCAATCACACCCCGTCTAGCAGGTTGTTAAGGCAGGAAGGCTTCCATTAAGTGAGGAAGGATGTTAATTTATGGCATGTTTGGTTCTTCTCACCAAATCCTCTTCCAGATCAGAGCTCCCTCCCTCACGCTCTAAGGGCAAAGATTAACAGGGATTTTATTTAACTGCAGTGGCTGATGCAGTCCTGCCCCTTCCCACCCTCCCCTGGGTGCTCCTACCTTCACTTCAGGTTGTGCTGCTGTTACAGACCAGGTCAGAAAAATGGTGTGGCTTCAATAAAACCTCAGGAAAAAGAAGCACGTGTATATATTAATTCAGACCTGTTGCTTAAAATACTTCGTCACAAAGCCATAGAAACAGCTGAAGGCGGTTTAAGCTAGCACTGCCCTCACTTAGTCATGAACCTCTGACCTAAGAGTGGCCGTACAGAGAATGAGAGGGGCAATCACTGAGAGTATTGCAAAGGCAGAGGCAGGTTTTTCCCTTGCAAAAACTGCTGTTTGGACCAGCTCTAAGTCATTGTGTCCTGAGAACTCACCACTGGTAGAGGTCGATCTATCAAAGCAGAGCTACTTCCTCACTCACAACCACCAGGCCTTTTGTCAGCTTTTCATACCGAAAATATTTTCTCAGATCTGAACAACTTTTTTTTTCTTTTTTTTTTTCACCCATTGGATCGAGGGAAACAAAACTAACCAGCAAGAACAAGAAGGATAAACATATAGAGCATTATTGCTTTGTTGTTCTGGGAAATGCAGTTACTTACACCACACATTATTATAGGAACTATTTAGGAATAACATCTGAGAGGTGATATCACTAGCATCTAACAAAATCCTGCAGTAAAAATGAATACTTAACGAGCTGTGCTGCATTTTCATAGTTGCTGCAAGAATCTTGAGAAAAGATGCCCAATAGAAAGAACATTTTCTCCATAACTCACTGTCTCGCCCCAGTTCAAGACAGCTTCTGGTTTTGTCCTTTTGGATTTAGGTGTAGTTTCTTTTCATTATTAAGAAGTTTTAAAGGAAAGCTCATACATTTGAGATGGAAGGGAATGAAACTCTTTGCAAAACTAGTCCAAGGACTCTGGAGCTGTACATTGCTAGCAGGCCATCTTTCCCAAGGCTTTGCATCCAGTAGAGCTGCCTACACGATATATGATGACATGGTAAGATACAAAGAGATGGGTTATTGTGCTTGTTCTACCCAAGCACAAAGCAAGAGAGAATCCAGTCCACCGTTATCCAGAAAGACATGTTCAACCCACTGCTTTCATTTCAGTCTGTCGTGCAAGTGCAGATTTAGGTTGTGGATAATAAGCCCGCAATAGCAGCTGTTGCAAGCCCAAGAGGTGCTAAGTCAGCAAGAAATGGAAAAAACAACTAGGCTTCATAAAAGGATTGATCACTTTTTTTTGGTGACACAAAAGAGTTTAAATTGACAAGCTCTCTGAGTCCTTAAAAATGCTCTGTATGGCAACACATAAGAAAATGGCAGTATGATTTGAATTACATTTACATTTACACTAAGCAGAAAAAATCCCAAAAGGAAGAAGAGCAGAACACCAAGTACTTTGAGTGATAAAAAATGCAATGATATTCCTGATAAATTCCTACCTTATGTGCCAAATTTCAGCCAAGGGAAGGATTTCTGCCTAGTTAATAAGTGTCTGAAACCCCGGGTTTCACACAGAGACACTAGCCCAGCGCTGGCTGCTGCTAATTGCTAGCAGAAGCCTCTGCAACACCAGACGCTACCTTCCTTCTGCTGCAGAGCAGTCCCACACGGCTCTGGATAAACCCCAGCCATTCAGCCCTAAATCAGGGCGTCTCATTCACATGGCTCCTTCTTTCCATGCCAGCAGGACTCGAGTTGCAGGAGGCAGCCCTGGGACAGACCTGGGGCAGTGCGTGCTCAATGAAGCCTTGTCCAGCCCTGTCCAGCCTCTGCTCGCTTGGGCCTTGCGTGGAAATACCTGGACTCAGTGCTCAGCCATTGGAAAGGCCGGAGCTCTGCTAGGGAAGACTCCCTCGATGGCTGTCCCATGGCTGCTTTGTCAGGGCCTCGGGCAGAAGTGGGCTAACAAGGAGCTACCAGGCAAACACTCTGTGACAAGTGAGGACTGTGGCCATCGCTTCTGCCTAACAAACATGTTTTCAATAGGCAACAAGTCTCGTTTCTGTTCCCATTAGCCAGAGTGGAGCTATGGAGGCTGTACCAAAAGGCCATGAGACAAGCACACACCCTTTTTGGGTTTTGGCAAGGTTGTGTTCACTCAGGATACCCGGAAGACCTGCTCTGACCCATCAGGTCTGACTCTTTCTAAGTCTAGTGTGTCTGTTAAGGACAGATCTGAATTCACAGACTCATAGAATGGTTGAGGTTGGAAGGGACCTCCAGAGATCATCTGGACCCTGCTCCAGCAGGGTCTCCTAGAGCACGGGGCACAGGGTGGCATCCAGGCGGGTTTGGAAGATCTCCAGAGAAGGAGACTCCACAGCCTCTCTGGGCAGCCTGTTCCAGGGCTCTGTCACCCTCACAGCAAAGAAGTTCTTCCTCACATGGACGTGGAACTGCCTGGGTTTCATCCTCAGATCTTTGCCAGAACTCTTGGAGAAGAGTCCCCCACGTCAGAGGCAGGACTCAGCTGAGCATCCTCCTGACCGGCCTGGAGTGAGCGGACAGGGTTAATCACAAGTGTTGACATACAGTGCGTGCAGAAAATGGCCCAGATCTTCCCACCTGTATGGGCTGTATGGAGTGAGTCTTAATCCATCATGTTTTCAGAGATGCTCTGGATCTACAAGGGCCACGCTCTCCTTGAAGAGCCCATTTCTCTCTGAGTTGCTGGAGGCATAAAAACATCCAAGAGACATTAATTTGGAGTTAACTAGGGTTAAACTAGAGATGTTCAGCTAACTCAGCCTTAGAGTGAGTGGAAGGTTTCCTGGAGCCTGTACCAGTGTTGTCCATGGGCATTTCACACTGGCTCTGACATCCCTCGGACTGAGCGAGCTGCACTGCAAAGGGAAGTAACATGTTGTAAATAGCTCAGACAACTAGAGGCCTGCTCTTGTTTTGCTCTTTACATGCACATTCAGCTGAAAATATGTTCTGTCATAAAGCAGAGTATGACAAGCAGCAGCTGTAAAACTGCTATGTCTCTTCGGAAGAAGCATTTGTCTCATCTGCACTGAAGAACAGGCAGCAAAAGCCAACCATTTGTAAGGTCTCTGTGCTGCTTCCTTTGAAGTCTAGTGGAGAGGATGTCTTGCTAGTGCATAACTGATTGAAAACCAAACCAACCCAAAACGCAATGAACTACTGAATAAGCATTGCAAGATTGCAATGTTGCCTCTTCTTTGGGCCCCCTGCTGCCAGGCAGACCAGCCTCACTGGAGTGAGCTGTGTTATATAGTGAGTATCTAAGACTATTACAAGATTAAAAGATATAATGCCTGCCCGGCCTGTAAAGCCCAGCTGTGTTTGCACATGACTATGAGCAATGGAATTGGGCAACGTAATAAAGACCAGGATTTGTCCCCAGCTACGCAAGGGCACTGTGTGACCTAGCTCAGGTGCTCAAAGCTGTGGCTGGTTATGTAGTATGGGTGAGCATGAAGGAACAGAGGAAAAAATCACACTGTCCCTATGAGCAAGTCCACCAAGAACAACCATGAGATATTCTCATGGGGACGAAAAGCAAAGGAGTCCAGGGCTGGCAGTTGGATTCAGTGATTGCCACATACATTTCTGGAATTGCACAGGCTTTGCAGTTGAAGCTTTTGTATGTAGGGCAAACAGGATGTGGCAATTTCTGAATGCCACTGAGGCCAACTGTAGTTTCCATATTAACTCCTCCTCTCCCTAACGTTTTCATTGAAGAGACAAAATCATTGAAAGCAAGAAAAAATGTAATATTTTACTTTGTACTTTTCAACCTTGAAGACTCAACAACAGATTAATCTCTAAAAGTCTTGAGTCTAGCCAAAACTTCTTCCTCTGGCACATGCTGAATTACTACATCACTACTGAAGGGCTTGACTTACACAGGGCTGTACCTATGGGATGAAGACACTGCCTGGCTCAAGTGTGTTTTATATCTGAAAGAAGACAGTGAAGTTGAGTTTTCAAACTGACTACACTCTCTCCTGAAAAATCAACACGTCTGCAACAGCCCTGGCTTCTTCTGCTCCTTCTATTGTGGATTGCGTTAAAGCTTGTTGAGCATGGAAGGTATTGCAGCTGCTCTTAGTTCCCGTTACGCATAAGGAACAATTATGTTCGTTTATGGAAGCAACTATCTGGAACAATAGGAGCCGCAACACAGGCACATGGGAAGAGTCTGGTGAGGGAACTGAGCTAAGCAGGAAAATGCATTGCCAGGTACTGACTGGTAACACAGACTGCATTAACCGTTGGCTGGAAAAGAGCTTGGAACTGTGAGCAGTGTTTCCTCATGTTGTGAAGAAGATTGTGCCTGCTCTTTGTAAATAGGCTGCCATTTTTCTGAAACAATACGGACCATAAAGAATTAACTAAAACCATCCACACTTTGGCTAACCACCGTGGTCAAAAAAGGATACTTTTTTTCCTACTAACAAAACCCACAACTTTATTTATTAAAGCCTCCAAAAAAAAATGACATCATGAGTAATTTCAAAAATTCATCAGTGTTATTCCAACAGCCTGGCAGGATCATTCTGTTCTGTCCCTCTTCCCTTCCGTGTCTCTCACAGAAGACCTTGTAGGACAGTCAGCCTCCCTCCAGACACCCAAGGCTTCGTACAACTCCTTTCATAATGCGAATGGGGTGCCAAGAGTTGAGCTGAAACATGTGTGAGGACAGGGCAAATGGCTTCATCCAGACCTTTTCTGCGGAGGCCAGGCTACACTCACAAGCATTTGGCAAAGTGGTATCGATAGTATCAGAAAGCATGAAGAAAGAGTAAGGCTTTTCTTGATGGCGTAGGCTGCAAATAAACTACGTGATGAGTCCAGGCAAAACAAATTTCTGTGAGTCCTTAGAGTGGAGGAAGGAAAGGAAGGACAGAGGCATTAGCAGCACAGGAAGGACCGAGTAGAGACCTGGAAAAGGCGATGACCAGGGAAGTGACAAAAGTTTAATGACGGTACAAAGGTTATTGGTAGTAAGATAAAAGCAACCAGTAAAGAAATGAGAGAGATAGAATAACCTGGCCACATAGCAGCAAATGAAATTCAGGGTATGTAGATTTAAAGCAATGTATGTTTTTAGGGAGAAGCAGTTCTGTCTCCTCATGTGAAACATGTGCTTTGTGCTCATCATCACTACTTGGGAGGGAGGCCTTGGGATAGCTAGTGGAGGCAGGTTTTTGAACACATCAAATCAGTGCTCAGTGACAATTAAAGAGCAAACAAATGTTAGAGATTGTTAGAAAAGGATTAGCAACCAAAATAGCAAACATCATTGGGTGCCTGTATAGATCTGTGTTTCACTCACATGTTGAGTTCTCTGAGCAATGCTGACCCCTCGTCCCCTAAAGGGCAGAGAGAGCAGGGAAAGGTCTGGTGAAGAACAGGATGAAGAGAGGTCTGGAGCATATGGTAGATAGAATTGCTGGAATCATTAACAACACAGAGAGGGTGGGTAGTGATTGAGCATTTGTGTGCTTCCTCCCGCACAAGAACTAGGGACCAGCTAATGAAGCCATCAGGAGCTAAGCTCAGGACAAGTTGAAGGACGAAGCTCTCTGTGCAGCCAGCAACAGACCAGCCGAGAAAGTCCTTTCCACAGGGTGCAGGAACTGAAGTGTTTGCCTGTTCCCCAAGGATCTGGAAGGGTCCGTTCCCCAGAGAGACTGCAGCAGGTACAGAAAATCCTCTCAGCTGGAAATACCATGAGGCTAGGGTAGTGTTAAGGATAGACATGGTAGCCTTTTTCTTATTTTTTTCATAGATGTCTGCTTACAACCGCTGTTGGAAACAGAACAGATGGGCAGGTTAGTTGGTCTAAACCAGTATGGTGGTTCTTACCTAGGGCAAGAATATACAAGGTAAAACTCCAGGGAAGAGGGGGATCCCAAGGGAAGCACAGGTGACAGCGTGCAGGAAAACACAGTGAGGAAGTCAGTGGTTTGAGTGAACCCAGAACTGTTAAGCTGCAGTCCTGAAGTGAAGATAAGGAAGCAGAAAAGCTGCAGCTTCATCTCCATCGATGCTCAGGCTGAGCCCAGACATGCCCCACTGTAATCACTAGCAGAGCTGCCAGTGTCTCCAGCACACCAAGCCCTAAAGACTTACAGTCAAGCCAGCAAGAGAGGAGTTTCGGGGTCAAAGAACATTTTAGAGATATCGGAAGACAGAGCACAGGGGAGTCTGCACAGGCGGAATCTGCAGTTTATCTGTGTGTGTTATCTATCTGCCAGATCCAAATGGTTTCAGCCCTGATAGGATCCAAGGAAATTTGTATTTTAAAGATATTCTTTTGCAGAAGCTGCATGATCCGAAATAATGACTACTCTGTAGGTATTGCCCAAAGCATAGCTATTTTTTCAATCTTTTTAATATGCTCTTTGAAATAAACAGTGTTGCCTCTACTTCAATCCAAATAAGATATAATGCAGTAGTGAGAAACTGTGGAGTCTTGGCCCCAAGGCAAGGTATAAAGCCCCAGAAAACGCCAAGAGTTTCAATTTTCCTTAGCTATATGTAGGTTTTAGATATAAGCCCAAAGTGTTCTCTGTAAAAGGAAGGAAACAGTAGTCATTAGTTACTCAAAATACTGGTTATTACATCAATGAGTAAAATAAATGGTTCTTCCCAGAATTGGAGAATGCTTTGCATTCCAGTGTAGATTACTAAACATCACAATTCTCTTTCATATAGACAACAAACATTTTAAGTAATGACCTTGGAATTAGCCTCTCCTGTTCCATAGTTTATTTTTATTCAGGACTGATAATTATTTGTTTTATGAATCTCACATCCAGTTTTGCAATTAAAGCTCATAGTTTGGTCAATATTTTGAGAGAAGAATCGCTGGCTTTTTGTTTTTTTCAGCTGAACTAGACTGTTTTCCTCAGAGTGCTGAAAACAAAATCATTTTAAGAAGCTGATTCGATTTACTGAGCAAAAGTAGAAATGTGCCAAGTTGCTCTGAGACATGGCATAGCCGCTGACCTACACGGCGGGGGGAAGCTGTTGCAGGCTGTGACGTGTCACGGCTGTTCGTGTCAGCCGTGCACCAGGAAATGCACAAAGGAAGCAGCACGCTGAAAAATGTCCTTGAGCTTGGGGCTCTAAAAGATTCCTGTAAAATGTATTAAGTGGGATGAAATCAGCCTCTTAAACCCAAGGAAGAATGATGTAATCTCTTACCCAACTTATACAGCCTGCTCAGTTTTCCTCTGTTGCATTTGGGACAGCACACAGATGGACCTGCAGCATCCTTGTGAAGAGCGTCACGGACATCTGTCCCTTTCAGCCCAGTTGGCCTTGTTGTTGACACCATTATAGACCTCAGCGATTCAGGTTGTTTCTTCTTTTCATTATCCAGAGAAACCTCCAAACTAGATTGCAGTAACTGGGCTCTGGTATTGCCGTTTGACTTCTCTGTGTCCACCCTTGCATCACATTTACTCCACTGCATCCTGCTCAGACATCCACCTTGCAAAGCAGGGCACCTCAGCACAGACCACATCCTGATGGCCACCATGCACACGTACGTTTTGGCAGCAGGAGGCTTTGGTGGTGGATGACACCCAGCCCTTTGGTATCTGTTCTCGTCTTTCTTATCAGAGCTGCTCATCTTGCACATGGTCAGTGATGAGGGGGCAGCAGACATGCAAAGACAGATGCCTGGAGGGAAGGCACACCTAGCTAGGGCAAAGACCTGTTTGCATGTGTGCAAACATTGCCTAATAGAGCTTTATATAGCAGTTAGGAAGGAGGAGCTTCAGCGTTCATTCCGGCTGCAGTTGGAGGAACATTTTCCTTTGGAAGAAGCACTCTCATGAAGATCCACCTTCAGACTTTTCTTTCGTGCTGCCTTCATGCCTTGCCCATGCAAGCACATGGGCAGCTGAAGCATGAACTAGCCTGGGGAACCGATCTGTCTCAAACCCCTCCCTCTCCTCTCCTTCCTCCCATCCCCAGAAAAAAAAAAAAAAGAAAAAAGAAACCCATCCAGCTCAGTTCTCTGATGATGGCACTGATAACAGTATCTGCACCAGAGAGGTAGCTCTTTTCCACAGCTGTGTTGCCTTTGGCCAAGTGTTCCTCAAGCAGCAACCCAACCCTATGGACATGCTCTGTCACCAGAACCAGTTTTTCTCATTTTACTTCCACTACTCAGGCAATCCTGGCTTGTGTACAGATCCCCCAAGTGTCATTTGAGGAGATCTTATTAGAAAGCTCATCCAAAGCTTAGCCCAGGTCTCCCTGTGCCGTCTCCAGGTCGATGCAGAGGCACCAGGAGAAGCATTTCTTGGAGTGCTTCTTGCTTCACTTCTTGCTCTTGTGCTCCTTTGGGGACTTCAGTTCATATAGGTGAATTGTGTCAGTAGCTTTCCTCGCCATTCCTGTTATCTAACAGATAGATGTAAGCAACATTCTTCTTTTCCTTAGATCATCAGGTCCCAGGGAGTATGTTTAATGCTAAATTACTTCCCTTTTAGCACAAATAAACAGGTGGAAACAAGAAGCCAGTACCATGACCTGCTTGCTACAGACCAGAGCTCTATCTGTTAACAGCCTCGACCTTCGTGACTAGTTCAGCACTGGGAGGTGTTAGGCAGAGCCCGTTAAATCACTCCCTCCAGCACAGCTGCAATCATCACCCATCCAAACAAGCAAGCCGCAGTTCCAGAGCCTGCAGATTCCTGCAAGTCCACAAACCAGCAGATCTGTCCCAGAAATTAGCCAAAGCAAGAGGAATTGGTGCCAGAAGCTGAGGCCAGCCCCTCGCTGCACCTTCCCTACCCATGCAACGCCTCCCATGTGGGGCAGGGGGGCCCAGGCTGCATGGCAGAGGGCTGATGGACACAACCCCACTGCCGTCCTGGCAGATTCTCTTCCCCACCTCTGCCTGCAGACAACCACCTTTGGGCTGAAGGCACCTTGCAACTCTCAAGGTGGCTGCTCTCCACAAAAGAGAGTCATCAGGATGCTTTGAAACCACCCTCTGGTTGGACCTGAGGCCAGGAATTCCTCTTCTCCAAGGGGCAGATATCCTTATTTAACAGACAGGACGCCAAGCGTTTGTGCTAGCATAACATCTACTGCTTCCCAAACCCCACTACGTCGTCCATAACATCCCAAAATCACACCGGCCACTTCAGTTTGCCTACCTGTGCCCCCTGGCCTCTCTCCCTTCCACGTGACCCTCCGCAGGTGCCCTAAACACCTTCCACCACCCTTATCCCCCAAATCAAGCTCTCCCGTCACGCCTGCTGTCCTTTCCTCCGCACAGGCTCCGGCCTGGCTCCTCTCCCAGGCCTTCTCCCGCCCTCGCCGCTGCACTGCCGGGAGCTGCTCTCCGCTTCCATGGGCCGCGGAGCTCGGCTTTGCCGGCACGGCGGAGCAGCCTCAAGCCGGGAAGGGAGCGAGCATCTCTCCTCGCCCAGCCCCCTGCATCTCCTGTGCCCTCTGAGGGCCCCTATGTGATCAGGGCCCCCCTTTCAAGGCATTCTGTCTTCTTGCCCACGTGGAAGGCTTGACTGGAGATCCTCTTTTTACCAACTCATCTCCTTGTTTTAACCCTCCCAACTTGTTTTGTTTGCAACCACTTAAATACCAATTTATTCAGCAAAAAAAAAGTGGTGGAGACCAAGGCTCACTGGCAGAGTGCTCCAGTTTGAGCATGGGCAAAGCCAAGAGAAGCAGATGAGTGGACAGAAGGATCCGTTTACAGACTGATTCATGAGCAATTTTGCAAGGGCAGAACCACCTCTAATTTTCCCAGTTCAGGTTCTCTATTGTGAAGGAGATCAGCATCTGGAAGCACTTCCCAGGCCAGGCTTTGATCTGCAGGGCAGTGCTCCAAGTCCTTCTTCCCCATCAACACTCGAGGCTATTTTCCATCATTACAACACATGGCCACATCCCAGAGAGAAAATCCCAACAAACTAGCTCATCCGCTGCAGTGGAGGGGCAACCACTGGTGGTTCAGCTAGAGGACAGACGTCAGAACCAAGGTGAGCAAGGAAGCTCCACTGAGACCACACTGACACTCAGCCATGATGGTTTAAGAGCTGGTATTTGGTAGCCCAACTCTTTTCAAGTGGTCTGGGGAAGGCTACCACAAAAAGTGCTGCTGAATGTCAAGGAGGCAATCTCCCCACCCAGCACCAGGCTGGCTCCATCACTTTGCTCGATACAGGGTTCTCTGAGAACTGATCTGGCCAAAAAATATCCATGTCTTTTATATGTATAACTATATATACTGTTATATATATAATATAGCATATATACACTATATGTGTGTGTGTGTGTGTGTGTGTATACATATGTACATGTATATGTATGTATGTATATAGTGAGTTATGTTCCCAGGAGGCCGGTTCTCCCAGCCTGCTCCAGCACATACAGAACAGCTGTCCTAGCACAAGGAGAAGACACAGGAGCAGCAGAAGGCAGTGGAGAGGAGGAGGAGGAGGAGGCCCAGGGGAGACCTGAGGAAGAGGAGGAGGTGGAGGAGGAGGTGGAGGAGGAGGAGGAGGAGGTGGCAGCAGCAGTCGTGGCACTGCTTTACATGGTCTTGCAGCTGGGTGGCAATGCACAGCCTCATTCTTGCCCTTGCCAATTGCTGATAAGGCAGCACTTCCAGGCCAGTTGCTAAAATTAGTTTATTGGTGCTGCTCCTCACCATGTGCCCCTATGGCGCTGCCTGGGGTCTCTGCTCCCTCTGGCCTCCCCAGCAGCACTAGTCTGGACAAGGTCTCATCCCAACAACCAGGCTGATGAGCGGGAGGTTGGTGAGACCTCTTCCTGCTTCCATGTGGGTCTGCATGGAAACGCAAGGTGAGGTGAGACAAGAGAGTCCGGTTTTGCAGAGCATCCCCCTTGCTCTCTGCCTGCCTGGGGGTCCCGATGGCCTCCGTGAGTGGCAGGATCTTCCTGTGGGTGCAATGGGGGAGGCAGGCAGGGCAGGAGCCTGCCCGGAGGCAGAGCCGGGGCAGGGATCGGCCCTGTCAGAGCCGCACGGTGCGTGGGGAGAGCTGGCAGCAACGAGGCTGCTGGTGAAACAGAGCCCTCCCCGGGGCCTGCGGGAGCTGAGAGCGATGGGGAGCAGGAACAAAAGGAGGAAGCTGAGGTCATTGTGAGGAGCCGCTTGGACAGAAACAGAACGGCTGTGAGACAGTCACTCTAGAAGCACAACCAAGAGCTCTGCCCACCTCTGTTCCTAGGTAAAAGCCCAATTCCACGGAGGCCAACAGGAATTTTGCTGTTGACTTCAGCAAGGGCTCATTCTTTGTTGTGTCTTCAAAATAGGCTTGTGTCAGTAATTCAGGGTATTAATAGACACAGTGTGTATGGTTTCATATATAGGCATGAACCTACAAACTATCTCAGGAAATGCCGTTTCCACTCTAAAATTAAGTCTCAGTCTTCTTTCTTGTAAGCGATTCTGCATCAGACTTTTCCATTTACAAGCAGAAATTCCAGGGAATAGAAAGCCAGATCCTGAATTTTTTCCTGCGCCACGAAACCACGTGTGACTCACGGAAGGAATGCCCTACGTGGTGGCACCGCAAAGGTCGCGCCGTCCCTCCTCCCGCCGCCGTGCGCTCCGAGCCCCGCGCCGGGGCCGCGGGTCCCTCCCGCAGCACAGCCGGGCAGGGAGGCTGTGGGCTGAGCCCGAGGCGAGCAGAGGCTCCGTATGCGCAACTCCATACGCTCAACTCGCTGCTCTGCCTCCCACAGGAGGCAGAGTAAAACACGAGCAAAGAGGGGTGCTGCCATTGACGCTGGGGTGTTCCGACGGCTCCCCTGGGTCGTAGTCTCAGTCATGGGCAAAAGCATCACGCTGTTCAATCTAGGGTTCAAAACAGGCGTAGCAAAATAAATAAATGAATTAATTAATTAATATTGTCTGCCAAGAACAAATTTGGAAGATGAGTTATTAAAGTATTTACTGTAAACAAAGGTCTTTACCACCCAAGAGCCTTCAGGATCATTTTGAGACTTCTTTTTTTCTAACAGTGGAGAGGCACACAGTATGTATTTGGAATACTGGCTTTTGATATCTTCAGCAATAAAACTACAAAGGACTGCGATGAAACTTGAGTGCTACACTTGATGTTGTGCTCCTCCTCATACTGCCAACAGTAATTCCCATTATTTGGACTCATTTTAATGTGTTTCAAGGCACACTCGCAGCCAAGAATGACCTGGAGGATTCAGTAGAAATCTCTAAAAATGCCACATTATTCTATCTCTTAAAGTTTTAAGAAGTTTCTAGAGTTGACATTTTCACTTTATTACCATGTGTCAAAACAGCATCAGTAGAGGGCCATATCTGTACAAAGTATTCTTATTATGAGGTGCAATTTGTTTCTTTCAACCTGTCCTTGAAGATTTAGTGTCAGGCTCCTTAAACACACCGTGATACCTTTCCAGGCTCTATTTTCAGCTGCCCTTGAATGGATAGACTGTTTTTTTCCATATTGCACAAGGAACGGTGACTGCTGAAAAATATTGCAGGTAGGATTATAATGGGGAGAAAGAGATACATTCACATAGACCTAAAATCTAATTCCTTTTCACATATGAAAGTAGGATCAAAAGTCAATCAAGACCCTATAGTCTCTCCTTCCTGCAACCTCTGGTCCCACGGAAGACACGGGGTTACCAAGAACAGCAGTCTCTCTCCCCGTGCATCAGAGGGTGGAAGTGCTTGCTCTGACCCGTGTATCAGGACAGGAACCCAGCCAGCTGCTCAAATCACCTGCGCGTGGCTGTAGTGTCAGAGACCCAACATACCCCAGGCTAGATGAGACAGAGGGTAGTCCCCAAAACCACCAGTCTAAAACATAGAAGGAGACAAACTGGATATCTGCAGAATGGCCCCGAGGCAGCACACGTGGGAACAACTTTAGTCACCCTTAGCACAGTATTCATGTACAGCAAAAATTCAGGAGTAGCTAGACTCTCTTTTTGTCCTTTATACAATAATAAGAAATACAACAGAATGGTGCCCCAGCTTAGCTCCGAGCAGCTGTGTTTGCTAGCACGCTCCACCAGATAACTACAGCCCGTCTGCAGCAGCCCTGCTCTTAAGGGCCTCTTGAGTACCATACACAGTGATTTCCTCCCTGCCCTTCATTCAGAATCCCGCTTTCCTGCAGGAAGGAGGCCTGGCATAGATTGGCCCCAGCGTAGCCAAAAGGAGGAATTAGGGGTGATGCAGCTCTTCTCCTCTGCTTTCCATGTTCCCTTCCAGAGCTGTAGGCAGGGATGAGTCAACTCAGTGTATTCTGAAGACTTCCAAGGTGGGAAGTGCCAAGAGACAGAACCACAGGTCCAGCTGGTACTTGGGGTGGCCTTTTGACTTGATATTCATGTTAAAGGAATTGTCTTTAGGAGCATACTGGGTTTCTCACATTTGGTTCCCTGATGCCTGAACAAATCCACTTCAGCTGGTTGTCTGGATTTTATCAGTTTCACAATATCTGCCTGTTCTCTTAAATCCCAGTTGAAGTGATGAGTTCAAGCTTCATACTAAAGTTCCCCATACATACAAAGATATAACAAGTCACAGTGTAAACAGTTATAAAGAGTTAACAGTATCTTGGAAGATATTAGTAACGTTGATTGATTATGATAGATAATTATGGAGTTGGAGACATGTGCAATTTGTGAATATGACTTATAAAATTGTATGCTGATACATCTTCAACCGCTCAACTTTGCAGTTAATTACAAAATCACATTTATACATGAATTTAAAGGCATCAAGAAATTGCATAAGCACCTCCATGCTCATATCAGAATCTCCTGGTTAGACAGAAAACATAAAACTTGAAAGTTCAGGAAACAGAAAATGAATAAACACTTTCACATCTCTTCCCTTTGCATCCATTCCATGAGTTTGTTGTTAGATTAATTTTTGGCTGATTGGCTTTGGGGGCCAGTGTGCCCGTCCAGACTCTACCTCAGTGATCTATCTTAAAATTTATAGCCCAATAGTGACTAATTTCATCCTTGGATATCATAGAGAAACAAGGAGTTCCATGCTAACTTCTGACACTTACTAGCGAATTAAATAGAGTGTAATTGGAGGATGCATGGTCTATATCCCTTCCTCTCTTCCTCCCTTCTTCAAGTAGAAAGAGCTCTCTCTAGTAGTGTGCTTGGTGCCTCACTGGATGGATGGTGGAAAAGGGGTCAAGCACTCAGCAGGGAACAGCATGTCCTCGGTTCGCCCTCTTTCCTGTTCAAGGCAGAGCATTTAACCAAAGGGACTCAATAGGATTTCATGGCTCCTTTTTGCAGGCATTAATCTGCTCGAGTGGCTCAGCATCCCATGCAGCAGCCTTAGACCTTCCAGGCGCTTTAGATAAAAGGTCTAAGTGTCTTTGCTTTGGGATTATATTAGCTGCCAGATTGCTTTTTATTTTTATGCAATATCAGGAATATCCTTGAAATACACAGCGATTGGTGATGTGTCCCCTATTCAAATGCACCGTTCTCTTTCCAGAATGAATTCCTGCCCACTGCGGTATTCTTCCGCTTCTGATTTTCCAGGTCAGCCTTGTGTAAGAGGGTGTGCTCTGCTTCTCCACATGTGCAGAAATGCAAATCCCATGGTTGCTCAGGCAAAAATAAGTCCTTTACAGGTCCATCCGTGCACCTTAGGTTGCACCCAGGAACCTCACAGTAAACACAGGCTGTTAGAGAGCCCCGAAGAGAGCTAGTCCCCTGGTGTGGGAGTCCTCTGAAGAAGGAGCCTAACTGCTGGTGTTCGGTGGCAGGGCCTTGACTCAGATCTGGGAATATGGTCACAGTCTGGGCCCAGTAGGGAAAGCTGGGACCAGCCTTAGTACGTACACTGGGGCTGGAAACAGGGGTCAACCCCAAGGCACACCGCTCAGTTTCCACATCAGTGACTCCTTCTCCCTTGCACACAGAAGCACACACTTCTGTCCCAACCTTTGATTTTCTTTATGATTGATTCCAGAACCCTAAGAACCCTGTGTATCTGGCCCCTGACATGCAGCCTCTTTTAAGTTACTTTGAAATTCAGGTGTGTTTGAATTTGGGAATCTAGCTCAGAACCAGACCTAGTGAGAAGGGCTCTTAGTATCAACAGATAGTAAAATAAATGAATAAATAATCTCAGTTTATCTGATCCCCGATAGAATAAGTAATCATTCTGTGAGCAGATGGCCTTTTCCAGCTGTTATACCCCAAACATTGAATAGTCTTCCAGAGACTGCAGTAAATTCTTCCTCACATTTCATATAATTCCCTTCTGCGAGCAGATAGTTAACAACTACGGTGACTAGGGCAGCATGAAAAATGCACATTCCCCCTTGGACCCCACCTACTGGCAGAAATCTTACTCTCCTGGGCACGGTTGTGCCTCGGATTATGCCAGGGGCTGACTCAAATACTAGAAAAAAGGAACAAAGTTGCACGCAGCTTTAACCTGATCATCAAGAAGCACAAACTTCTGCTCACAGAGTCTCCCAAAGTGTCACACGCACGGTCCATGCAATGCTGAAGGGAATACATTATCTTATAAGGGCAAAGTCATGACAAAACATAAACGAGTACCAACCATGCAGTGTGTCGTACTCATGAAGCAGAGACTGTTTGCCTTACATTTTTGCTCCATCTGGTTAATAAGGATGATATTATCTCAATTGAGCAACCTTTTTTTAACAAAACAGCAACAACAACAAAAAACATTTAAGGGCAAAGCATAAGAAACTACTACAGCATTTAGGCAGAATTTATGTCTATATTTGACAATCTACTAACCAGCAATCATGAGGCCACCCAGGGCTGAAGATACCATAAATTCAGCAGGTTCTTCCTGGAAACTTTCCATACCTACGAGGCAATAATGAGCTCAGCACCACGTGCACGAGCGCGGGTTCCAGCCCATAGCAGGGGCAGCCGGCCAACCATCTCGAGCTCTCCGCTTCGTCATTTCCTTGGACCGTGCCCCAGCTGTTGAGGACGGGACGATCAGTGCCAGCACTCCTGCCAGGTCCCACAGGAGATAGGCTGGAGATAGGAAACCTCGCCGACTGGAGTGACTGACACTCCTCCATCCAGTGCTTAAGGCACTGGGCATCCTCCAGAGCACACCCTGAGGGATAGCAGATTCTGGATTATCTAACTGAGTGCCATGGAAAGAGGACACAACAAAGCAGATGCACAGAGAGCACCAATGTGCTTCTTTGTGGAACATCCTATCCCCGGAGTATTTAACTTCATAACCTTAATACTGTGCTTATAAATCAGCTTCTGACGTGGGTTTATCTTCCTAAACTTTGAAAGAAGAAAAGCAGTGGAAGGGACATGTCTGCTGTCTCTGCAAGCTGTGCTGAACCCTTTGCTTGTTGCTCCAGGCTCCAAATTTCTCTCTTTTGGTATTTGACTTATTTTCCTCAAGCCTTCACTTGAAATCTGACCCTGTCCAGCTATTTCCACCACTTTTTGCCTTCCACGCACCTTCCACCACAAGCTCCTTTCCCCACCTATCTCCTCATCCAAGTGGCTCCATGTATCGAAAATAAACAGCTCCATGTATCTCTCGGTTTTTGGTCACCTGGACCAAAAGTTTTAAAGCAGACATTGATTTGAATCTTTTGGCTAAATCCAGTCCATCACTATGAGGTAAACAGTGATACTCATCCAACTGCAGTTGAGTTATACTAGATTTTCTCCCCAGCTAGACCCATATTCATCATTTGTTCACTAACCCTTAATTTTGCAAGGGAACATTACCACAGGGGACAACTGAAGTGAGATGTGGCAATGCAAAATTATTGATCTCCCCAGCCTCAGATTGAGACTCTTTGTAGCTGACATGAGTCCATGCTCAGAAGCTACATCCAAATGCAATTTTCTCCACTCTTCACACTAGTTCAGGTTCTAAAAAGATGTAATAAAGCCCCAGTGTGCACAGCAATAAAGCAAGTTCAAAGTGCTTGGTATTGAATCTATTTTATATGAGAAGGCATGAAATAAAGTCAGCTTGTTTCCTCATGAGAAAATTGCGCTGATTTAATGCAATCAATTTAGCAACCTGTCTTGTGAAATACACTGCACTTCCACAGAGCTGCCCTCACTCTGGAGAGCAAGAAACTTTAGGCTTCAGGTCATCACCAGCTACTGGTTGAACTCACCCTTGCACATCGGTGCAAATCCAAGTTATAAATCCACCGCTCCAGGGTCAGAGGTTTTGCCCTCAAGTCCCTTCATGGGAAGGTAGTTTATATATAAACTCAGCAATGACCCAGCTGAAGCCTCCTACAGTTGGAGCCATCCACCCAGCTAAGTCAACATGAATCTTGCCAGGCCTGTCTGCTCTGCTGGTGCCAGCCCTGCCGCTTCTCCCTGCTTATCTCTCGCTCATGGTGGAGACTGGCTTACAAGCTGCTTTTGCATCCTGCTTCCTAAGGAGAGAGTATGTCCTCCCAGAGCAGCTCCTGGTGCTTGAAGAAGACCCATCCTCCCCAGGGGGAGGTAACAAGTTCGACCCCCTTGTTGCCATGCTGTACCCTGGGCCTATGTTCAGCTTTTTCCTGTTGGTCACGATGCCTATCAACACTTTATTATTATAATTTTTATACACCATGCATAAGGAGAAAACTCATAGGCAACCTCCAGGAGCACACTTCTGCTCCCCCAAAAAGCCACTTCATGTGCTCGTTCCTGCCCCCCACCAAACAAAAGGTCATCTCCCATCTCGCTCAAGATCTCAGCTATTTTTGCCTGTTTCAACTGTGAAGTTTCATCCCTTTGTTTAATTGCAAAAGTCAACCACTAGATTAAAGAGATGTATTACCCTATTGCCACAAGCAAGCTTGACATTTAGTAGCGTAGAAGATATTTATGACTAAAGCAGTTCTTTTGAAACACAGCAGTCATTTGTAGAAATTCCTCATTAGGGGAAAAAAAAAAAAAAAGAGGAAGGTGACAAAATCCTACCAAAATAGTGTCTTAAGTACTCACCTTAAAGTGGTGAAATGCACACAAATTATGAGAAAACTGTTCATTTCAAGACAGATCTACACTGCACTAAAAATCTGATTATGTCAGCTCATAAACGGATTCAGTGTGTTGGAAGCCAACACTAAATCTTCAGCTGTTTACCCAAAGAAGGGGAATAGGGGGCTATACATTAAAATGAAGATTGATTCAGGAAAGCCTAGCGTAAATGAAATATGCTGACATAATGTGTGAGCAGAAAGAAAGCATAAAATTAACAATCATCAAACTCTAGTTCCAGGATTATGACTATAGAGAGAGACATTAATTTCAAGACAAGTCCTTGGCATGAACTGTAAAAGTTTGATAGAGCTTGTCAAAACTTTCCAGGTTCCTGGTTCCAAACCTGTGTAATCCCAACCAAGCGGGAGAAGGTTTCCAACATTTAGTGGTGCAGTTATCACTGTTAACCATAATTGGAGACAATGATTTCCCTTTAAATGGTGAAAATTCCAGTCCACAAGCTCCTGCTTTTTCTGCAGGAATGGAGTCCCATGCCTGCAATGAGAAACATGAGCAGATCATGCCTGCAGGCCAGAGAGTTGCTGGGCCTCCAGGGTTGCTCTCCAAATGCCCCAGGATTTCTTAGGTGTAGCCTCAGCCAGTCAAAACACTTGGTGAGTCTTATCACATTTTACAATATTATTTTGCTCCTATTCAAAACTGTGGTGTTAGCAGCCCAAGCTGCTGGTCTTGCCAAGCAGCAGTGGAGCAAGGAGAGCAGGGAGCTGCGCCCCATGGCTCGCACAGCCTTTGGGGACACTGAGGTGCCAACCGAAGATGCAAGCTTTGATTTTGATGGCCAGATGATGAGGAAGGCAAGAAAAAAAGATGTTATCTCAGGACATTGAGGTGGATAACGAAGCCGAGGCTGAGAAAAGAAGGTTGAGTTATGCAGCATCTTGTTTTGGATGTGTCTTCTAATGAGTTAGGAAGAAGGACGTCACATAAAGTAGGTTTATAAAGTAATACTCGAGAGAACTGAGCATAATTAGAAGAAGTTCTAGAAGAACTGGAAGTTCTGGAAAAAAAAAAAAAAATCTTTATACCCTCTTACTCAGAACCAACATGACCTTGGCTGTGGTGGTTGGTGGTGTCCATTTGGGCTTATCACAGTCAGAGTCATCCGTTTCCAAAATTCCCTCCTTCAGGGGAGTTTTACTGGGAGCTCCTCAGTAAATGTGCCTATATTTGGCTAGTCCAAAGCTTTGCAAGTTATTGTGAACTCTGTAGTCCTCTTATCCTGTCTTATCCATCTAAGCTAAACTTTCTATCATTGTATTTGAATTGCATTAATCTTTCTTCAAATATATTTTCATTATAATTCATTATAATCTGGAATGGGCTCGTATGTGATTAGATAAATATATGCTGTTAAAATGTTGTTTACTATATTGTTCTTGTCTCCTTTTTTCTCTCTCTCTCTCTTTCCTCCACTTCAAAGGAGGGTCTAGCAGCAGTGTTTCATGCCACAGTTGTACTTAAAAAGCAGTCAATAGCACTAGAGTTGGGAGGAGATGTGATCCCTTCTACTGGCTGTATAAATCAAAATGAATTAACCAAAAAGTGCCTTGGGAAACCATCCATATGAACGATTTAAACCCTGAAAGGAATCCCAAGTCACGCTGTCTCTTTTGAAACTAGGTCTGTCAAGGGGTAGGTGGGCAAATGGGCAGTTATTTTGGCAGGAGGGTGTCGGTGCTGGTGGGCAGGCGTCCCACCACGTGAGCTCCCCGGGGCACTCTCAGCGGCCACCGCCAAGGGCAGACACGGGGAGTGGAGTCCTGAGTCACGGGAAGGTTTCCAGAGCTGCTGCTTCCTGCTGCGCTGCGTCCTGCTGCCCTACAGGCAGCAGCTCCCGCCCTCCGGCAAGCGGGCACCCCTTTCCCAGGGGATGCCCAAGTTTAGAAAGGTCTCTCTGGGGCATTTTATCTCTGTGGTGGACTTTATTAGAAGGAAAAAAATAAGTATTGTGCTCTTGAAAGATCTTCATTTTGTTCTGTGTTTGATTTCTTGAACTGATTGATCCAGTGGTTCTGCCCAAATACTGTCTATGTTGCAAAAGTGTGATAAAAGGAAGAGGGAAGGCTATATCTAGATGACACAGCACATCATTTTCTCGAATCTTCAAATGCACTTGTGCTTAGCTCTGACTCACCCGGGGCAGGACTCATCACACATCAGTTTAGGTTATCTGCGGTGCAGCCATCTGCGTCGGAGCTTGTTGCACAGGCTGGCGTCACAGTCAGCAGGGGAAAAGGCACCTTTGGAACGTGACTCACCTCATGCTAATGCTGATATTTAACCTAGGCAGGACAAACTGCGCTCTAGAAGTGCCTGTTTCCCTCCACTGACTAAAAGGGAGCCTAGGGCGAGTACCTCTGACACTGGTGCACGGCTGGTTTCTGCAGTGAGCTGAGATGAACCCCATTCTTGTGACTGAGTGATTTGACCTGACAGTGCAACAGGATTTATTGCTTCAGATTTAGCTTTTTACACAGAGCAAAATTTGAAGAGTAAAGAGGAAAAGAAGAACTGTATCTTCACTGCTCTGTGGCTTGGCATGCTGCAGATGAGTCATTCCCATCTCTCTGTGATAGCGGGGAGTTGGGTGGATAACTCACATCAGTGTCAACGCACAGACACATCCATTACCTCAGCGACAAAGTCATGAAGCCCTCATTTCTTCTGTAGGTGTATAATTAGAGTAAGAGAAAAATCTGAGTCATGGGTGTAATTCAGCTTCCCTTCAGGTGTGTGACACATGGGGTATTAATCAGGCAAGGACTGGAAAATACTGAAACAATCTCTACTCAGTACTGGTGAATCACACAGTGAAGTTCCTTGGAGGTGGCATATGCAGAAGTGGCTTGCAAAGCAAAGCCAGTGGGGCCGTCTACATGATGATCTTAGGCAGTGGTTTTCACAGAAAGATAAACACGTCTCTTATTACAACTCAATTATTTGTCCGGAGTTGTGGATTTTCTTCTTTTTTAAACAGAAGCCATTAAATTTTTTAAAAGTTACTTATCTGATTGATTTACCCAAAAAATTAACTTGGCATTGTGTGTGTGTATAAAAGGAGGCACTCTACGACCCAATTCCAACAGATTAAATATCATTATCATGAAACCAGTTGAGAAAAGCCGTGAGGTCAATACAAAACCCACCATGGAACAAATGCAATTATCTCAAACAACAAAGACTCAAAGGAGGTTCAGAGGTGAGCTTTCAATGAAAAGAAATCAAAATACCTCAGGGTATAGAAGCAGACATTTAAGATACCCACACAACCTTCTCCATGCAGGTACCACATTCCATATAATGACTTCATGTAGGAGTGTGTTACTGCTGTGATGGAGGAACTCTGCTGGTTGCAGTCCAGTTCAGAATTAGGCTGGTACTTAAAGATGCTTTGAAGAGAATATTTAATTTTCTTGCTTATTCTAGAGTAATTAGTGGAAAGATGCAAGGTTACTTAGATAAAATATTTCCATCTAAACATTTCCATTTCCTGATATATTCTTGTGAATTTAGTAAAACTGTTTTGACAAATATGGAGTAACATCTGACATTTGAGTAGTCTAGAAGAAGGAGCATTTAAATGATCCAGTGTTTGGGAACGGCTGATGCTGGAGCGGGGCAGGTCTGAGGCAAAGCTGCTGGGCTTCCCAGGAACAGGGCTGCAATGCAGGAGCTCCCCAGCACTAGGGCTCCTGAGGTTGTCTGTATCCTTGGGAAATGCAGGAAAACACCAGAAAGTGGTAACAGGAAAAGCCACAGACACAACAGAGCTGGAGCAAGCCATAGGAAAATATTAGGTCAGTGCAACATGACTAACTCTTGGCAAGCCCCTGCCCACTTAACCTATGAATGTCTTCTCACCAGCACGGTCCCACCAGCAGCCCCTGTTTCCCAGGATGCTGGTGGGATGGCCATGGAGGCAGTACTGGTCCACCGGGCAAGCTGGTCCACAGGGCCACATCTGGCCTGCTGGCCAGGGCCTGTTGTGCTGCCAGGACTGCAGGGCTGCAGGCAGGGCCTGCTGCTCTTGAACATTTTCATGTTTTTTTTCAGACTTTTCCAGCCTGTGAAGTGGCCCATACCAGCTCTTTCTTTCTATTTTTTTTTAAACAAATATTGTCCTTTTTCCAGTCTTCTGAAGCTTCTCACATATAACAGCTCCTTGCTGGGGTGCCTGGAGGGCTGGGGTACTCTGGATGATGGAACCATGCAGGTTTGTAGGGATACAATGAAGAGACGGTTCAAGGTCAATGACCCACACCGCGTTTCTCACACTGCAAATAAGCTAACGATCGTTGAGGAGCTCAAGCTAATGATCCTCATGGAGCCTGGCGAGGAGTGTGCCATTGGTACAGGAGTGCAAGGGCCGTTTGGGCTTCCTGAGAGAAGCCTTGCCCTCCATGGAAGTTCTTGGACTATTTCCAGAGCCAGCCTGGCCCCGGCATCAGTAACGCTTCACTCATGCGGTGCTTCTGCTAATAAGACGTGTCAGATCCCAACTACCTCTGCATCTGTGGCACAGATAATCCCCAGATTGGATAATTCAACCACAGATGCCCGAGAGCTGATTTAACCTGCACGCACTTCTGTGATGGCTTCAGCCGGATCCCTCGGTGCTCTCGGATGGTTTCCACCAGGCCCAGCCAAGCTGAAAACATCTAATTGAAGTGGTTCCTAATCTGCTCCTGCTCCTGTAGCTTGAGTTCACTACCCTTTCGTCACTACTGCTAATTGCATTAACCATCTGATAGCAGTTAATCTTTTCAGGGAAGGCAGATTCAGAAAAAAGCATTAAACAGCTTGAGTGACCATGGAAGTCTGGTCGGAATGGACGCTTGCTTTTGGAGGGGCAGTTGTAGAGGCCAGAGCCATGAGTCCTTTTACAGGCGACATTCAGCTGATATCTACTGTGCAAACGTGCCCTGCCTTCTCAGTGATTCCTTATAGGAAAGATGAGCCCTGTGCAACATTTTGCCAACAGAGAAGGATGTGACTGCACAAACCATCAGTGAAGACTGAGAACAACGGGAGGGTGCTGGAAAACAGGCAGTGGATAACCTGGAAAGCAGGAATGTTGGGAAATCAAAATCTCAGCCGTCTTGGTTTATCCTTTCACCCATAGGTGGTGCAGAAAGCAAAAAGCAGCAGACGTTAGGAATAGAAAAAGCTACAACCCAGTGCAAAGTGATTGGTACTTTCTTTGTCTCCTGCTCTCCATGTCTTATCTTCTGTCCGTGCGTAGCCCATTCATTTGGGGCAGCACAACGGCTTGTAGGACTGTGCTTTGAGCTGGATTAGGAACTGATCCAATTAAAGGAAAAAAAGTCCTGCCAAGAAATATTAGTTCAGTGATGGGAATGAGTGATAGTGAGAATAATTGAAACCAGCATTGTCACTGCACACACTGCGTTATGAAACCGCAGCCCTGCTCACATGGCCAGCCTGGCTGGGCTGTTTCACATGGTTCAGATGTCTTAGAAGCTATGAGTCCTCCTAAAGTCCCAAGATTTTTTGTTTGTTTGTTTGTTTTGGTTTAAATAGCTGAGAACTGAAGTCTTCCAGTCATTGGAAATATTGCAATATTTCCAGTTGTAATCGTGGTTGTCTTATTTGGTGATTGTCTGGCATTGTTTACCATGAAAATGAAATTTGAAGATGTAAAACTCTTAAGAATAGCTAGAGGTGAGAGTACATATCAGCAATTTAAGGACGCAAAGCAAAGGAATGTTCCAGTCACAGCAAGGCAGAGCATAAGTCATAAGAAAAGCCACAGCTCTACTTAAAAAAGAAAAAAGAAAAAACCACCTTTCTCCTCGTCTCTTTGTCTGTCCTCTCTGGCTACAGATCACTGTGCTCCAGAGGAGGTGTGCGCCCACCCACGGCATGAACGATGAGCCTGGTCCCACCAGCACTGCTGGGGCAAAGCGTGTCTGAGCTGCTCTGCTCCCAGTGGAGAGCACAACATGGTGGAGCAACCCTGCTCCTCTCCGAGATTTTCTTTGTCTCCATAGCAGAAGCTGACATTCCCAGACTAAATCTATCATCTACACTGCCACATTTAGCAGCACTGGGCACATCTCCGAACATACCAGTCCTCTGCACCCTTAAACTGTTACCCTGCATAACAGCACATTTTGTGCCTTTGGCTGCCTCTCCTAGACAATTTCTGTGCAGAGCTCAGGAGACGCCTTGGACTGTTCCCTGAGCATATAATCCTATCATATATACATAATATTGACATATATCAACATATAAGGAAACATCACTAGTTTCCATGTGGTTACCCTGTTTTGGAGTAAAGGGGGCTTAACGCTGTGGGTGCAGGCTGCTCCTTGCCAGCCAGCCTCGTGCCAGGGAATGGCTGCAGGCAAATTCAGTTTAGTAATATAGACCCAGCTTTGGTGCCTTTGTGCTGCCATTCTCACACCAGCTTGCATTTTAAAACCTTCTTTGATCATAATTTTCTTGTGGGGGTGATAAGTCTTTTAAATAGTAATTTATGGACTTCAAGACATTCCTTTTTTTATTATTATTTTCCTAGAAGGAGTGTGCTGTAACTATCGACGTGCCCGAGGCTTTGGAGCTGCCTCCTGCAGAGCTCTGATAACTGCTAACAATGGGCGCCCAAGCGGGGCGTCAGGTTAGGCAAGACAAAGCCCCTGCCTGCAAAAGCTCCTCCTTATCTCGCGCTAAAAATCCAGCGATTTACCTTAGCAGCCGCATCCTGCAAGACACCTAGCACGTCCTGGCAACCCAAAGCACCGTGGCAAACTATCCCTGTCACTTGCTAATGGTTTTCTGGTGTGGAGAGTTGCCCTAATGAGAACGACACCCTGGGAGCAGCAGCAGCCAGCCCCCGCAGCCCCAATATTTCCGTGCTGACGGGTCCTGCCTGCGTTCTGCCCTCCACTCCCCAGCAAGACGGTTGTGTCCTGCAGGCAAACCAGCTGTACCTCGGGGAGCCAGGCAAGGACTAACGCCCCATTTAACATGCAGCTCGTGTGCCTTTAAACAGCAGCGAGAGGCGAGCCAAGCCATCGACTGCAGCAATTTCTGGACATATGTGCGGAGCCCCCCTCCTTCCCCGAGCCCTCCCAGCGCCGGGCTGCCCGCGCGCGAGCGGCGCCGAGGGGCTGCCGATTGGTGCCGCCGCCTGTCATTTCACGGTCACCCCACTGACGTCTCCTTCACGCTGTTGACTTGATCCCGTTTGTAGCCAATGCAATTACAACATGGAGAATCAACAACTGCTAATGATTTAGGTTAAATGTAATCTAATGCCCCAAGATTACCACTCTTAGATTAGATTTCGCCTCACATGAACCACGCAGAGAATTTGAAGAGCCTGCATGCTCCTGCCAAAGCAATTCTGGACAAAGGAAAGACTGACACTGGCTTTCTCAGCCTCTATTAAATGCTCCAGCGACCTTGGCATGAGTTTCCAATCTGTCATTGCTCTTGGAATTCCACACGCAAGAACGAGATCTGCTCGAGAGCAGAAGTTCAAAATCCATTCCTGTCTGTGGGGAGAGGGGGTCTGTATATCTTAAGGAGAGCTCAAAATCCCGAATCATCTTCAAGGGTTTGCTTAGCCCCTTGAAGAGGCTGTGCCCAGGTTTCACTTGCAGAACCCTTCTCGCTATAAACCCTGGAGGATACAATTAAACGCTGCTGATGCAAAGTCTAAGACGTAGTCACACAATCTGGAAGCTCAGGGAGTCCATCGCAGAGCGCTCTTGTTCTCCTGGGCTGGCTGCCAAGCCAGGCATGCAGACTGCTGCTGCTCGACTTCTGGGTGATGAGAAAAGGGATGGGGCTGCACTTTGGGCTACGCGACTGCTCGACACAGCAGACACCTCCCCCAGGGTGTCCTGAGCACGAGAGGGGGCAGTGAGCACAGCTGCTACCCTGGGTTTCTTTTGCTAGACCGGTCCTAGTTGGGCTGTGCTAGTGCCTCATCCCAGGAGCCGGGGCCAAATCCAGAATATGGATTTCAATCAATATTATCAACTCTATAATTCACTCTTAAAATAAAATTTCCTAACAAGGAGACAGCAAAAACATTATTTGGTAGCTTTACAGCTCATTTGCCTTCTGTCCAGATGCAGAGCAGCCGTGCCTTTGCCAGCCTTTCATTCTTCCACTGGAATGAACTAGGAATGTTTGTAAATAAAATTACCAGACATTCTTTTATTCTGAAGGAACTAAGAAAGAGAGAAGAGAGAAAGCAAAGAAACATTAAGACCAGCAACCTTTTGTGGTGTGGTGACAATAGACCCTTTGGTACTGAAAGCAAAGAGGTTGACTGACAGTGATATATTTTGATGATGTTGTTTTTATGGCTTGACTTCAACAAGATTTATTAACCCATCCCTCTGTGCTCCAGACTAGTTGCTTGGATGACAGCATCTACTTGGTGACAGCAGCAGCTTGTAGACCTGTTGGTTCCCAGCAAATTATAAATGGAGGATCTTCCAAACTCTCTGTCTCAGTGTTAAACAGTCAGTGCTTATTTTGGGACTCGTTGACTCTTTTAGTTGTCCTGGCCCAAGAGTTTGGGAGAAAGCTCATGCTGCTTGTAGGGCACTTAGGTTTTGTGTGAGAAGGGGTCACTGCTTCCCAGGATGCTCTTGCACTGGGCTCCGGGGCGTTCTCCCGGCTCTCTCAAGGCAGCTTTGAGCTGGGGTCAGCGTGACAGCGTCCTGACGTGAACTCAAGCAAGGCTTGAGGTTTTCAGCAAAGGGTCAGCGCTGGTCTAAGAACCAGAATCTGAGGCTGACATAAAACGACAGACTGGTTCTGGCTGTGAGTAAAAATGTCATGAACTGATCACACACAGAAGCGAGCCACCTTTATCTTGAGACGTGAGACAAAGATCACTTATATAGAGCACTTTCTAGCCTAGCTAGGAATCTTTTAGTTGCTTGGCAGTTGGAGTGTTCCCAAAGTTCGTACAGAAACAATCTGTTCTTCAGGATTATCAATACTCTTCATGTTTTACATAGTGTAACAGGAATTAAAAATGCACAGATAGATTGTAAGGTTATTTTAATATTAATAAAACTGGAGGTGACCTTCCACACTTGGTAACTTAAAATATTCACCACAGTAGAAGCACTTATTTTATTCACAATGACATATAATTGCACAAAGTATGTGCTTGAGTGGAGTCCCTGATTCATATGTTACATATAAAATATTCTGGTCACATTTTGAAGAAACAGGAATGTATTTGGCGATCTCTGATTGACATTTTTTTCCACAGGTTTTTCTTGAAACAGGCATAGCAATATTTTATACATTTCAAGTATTTTACGCTTGGAGCAAGATGAATCTCCTCAGATTGACTGCAGGATTCATAGTCACTGCAAGAGTTGCAACAAAGGATTTAATGATGTGGTCAAATAGTCTAGTAAAATGAGTGCTTTTCTGATTACAAAGCTCTTTAAAAGCAGCTAGCAAAAGTTGATAGGCTCTGTTATGTAATAGAAAACATCATGGGACAACTGCCAACTTCTTCCTCCCCAAAATGAATTTTCCATCTGGAAGGAGTTGGAATCCATTTCTACTCATGTAGATTAGATGTAGAGACCCATCAGAAGTGCGTTCACTGACACGGCTGTGAACGTATTGGGACTTTCCAAAGAAAAGGACAACGAAGCAGACTACTTCTCCTGTGCACTAAGTAGACCTCTAGTTAAACCAAATTGAACCTGGTAATGTAGATAAGATTAAAAAGCCCAGCATTCACACAGATTATCTGAGGTGAACTGGAAGCTTCAGACAGCAAACTGTACTCCTCTAAAGACTGAAGGCTGGGTGAACCTGTGAGTTCTTTTCAAAGCAAGTGATCTGAAGAAGGAAAGCCCAGCAGAGACGAGGGACTAAATTCACCCTAAAGGAAAGGAAGAAGTGCATCATGATAGAATTGCCTAAGAAAGGTTTAGGTGATGGAAAGAACTGGAGTTAAGTAAAGCCCTATTGTGACTAGAAGCTGCAGTGCAACTGAGTACAGCTAGCTGGCCTCTTTCCTATTTCTTTGGTCATCCATCATACCTTCGCATTACATAATACTGATGAACAAAGAAATTAATGTCAACTGGTACTCTCATATTTCAGTGACGGCAGGAAAGCATTGGCAGTGAAGACGCTACAGCAACACACTGAGCATTCACAGATTCCCTTGTAAAATCACTCACATTCTTCACGATATTTTGCAGTACACCAGCAGTTAAATGACTGCTTTGATGTCACTGTTGGCATAGACAAAGGTACATGATCTACCTGCAGTGTCGCGTTGTCTCTGACTGCTGTGTAACAAATACCTGGCATGGAGACTCGAATGCCAGGGTGTTTGGCAGTCTGCACTTGCTGGTGATATCTATTCATCAACAGAGGAGATACAACAAAAGACAAATGGCTTAGTCAGAACAGCAAAACAATGAGGTCTTACAATCAACAGGTCAAAAACAAAGGCTATGAAAATAAATATGACCTTACGTGGCACTACTGTTGAAGAAGGAGTAACTGTAAGCATTGTTGTAATATTTATTTACCCAAGGAGCACATCTCACAGTCCTTGTGACTCTATCTGTGGTGCAGGGCTTAGTTGGGCAAGGGGAGCAGAGTGGGTGTCAATATAGAAGTCTTAACACAACTAAACTAATGTCTGCACTTCACTACTGACTATGGAGCAGGGAGGACCACTGGGTTTATCAAGTAAAATTTAAACAACTTTCATTTGGAAAGTTGTGCCAGATAATCAGTGTAAAATGATGAAGAAAAGAACAATGACACCTTGGGGTGTATACAGTTATCTAGTAGCTAAGCAAAAGGAGAGATAAGAAGATAGATACATCTTGGTCATATCCTGACAATACCGTACCAGAAGCTTCATGCCCCAAAGGTAAAATGAAAAGATATTGACTCCAGGAATGAGGAATGAGTAAGGGTCATATGAGTTTACAGTTGGACTTGATGATCTTGAGGGTCTTTTCCAACCATAATTATTCTATGGTTCTAATGATTCTAAGGAATGACTTTGCAGAGTATGAACTAAAGAAGCAACCTCCAAGATTAGCAGGTGGATCACATTAAAAGTACTGCTCCACAATGGCTTCATTAGGGACACCTGATCTCTGCCTCATCAACCAGCAGAGCCAAGCAGTGGGCTTCCTTAGGGCATCCTCATCTGCTGAAGTTTCCTCCATGTGGAGACAAGACACAGATATAGGGGTCTTACCACATTGTCAAGACAACAGCCTTGATTTTACTCTCAAGACCAGTTCTGTCTACTTTACACATTACAAGGCTGTAAACCTACCAGTGCTGGATTTGGACACCTCAATTCCAGCATAACCATATGCTCACTATAAAAGAGTTTTGGTACAATACACTCAACCAGTTTTCTACTTTCCACTGGAAGTCCAAAACAATCACTTTTTTATTACCAACTTGCTTAGTATCTTTTGTTATCTCCCTTGTTATAGGATTCAAAATTTGCAAGAAATACAGCATTTTGGACTGCATATAAAATTAAAGGAATGCAGTTACCCTAAGGATCTGGGCCAAATAACCCTTTTAGATGGGCCCTTTTAAGTTCTCCAGACCTTCCCACAGTCAAGGAACTGAGGTCCTGTTAGTGTAAACCGATGAAGAGCCTTTTTCCAACCAATGGGAGAGTTTCTTCTTTACTCAGCAAATATCTGCACCAAAGTATATTAAAAGAGTGTTCATTATATAGACATAGAGTCATAGGGCAGTAATAATTACACACGAAGGAGTCCTGCAAGTTCCAACATGACTGTTTACCTGTCTATTTTCAAAAACAAAACCCTGCTAAAGGTGTGCCCATGCTGAGGCATTTGTCACCTCACCTCCTAAGGCACAGTAATGCAAGGCTTTCCATAGCTACATGGAGATCATAGGCAACTATTGCAGAACACATCACTCCAATCTATTTCACCACCAAATGAAGATACTCCAATACATCGTTATATAGCAATTAAAAAATGAGAGAAAGATTGAAAAAAAATGAAGAAAAAAGAAAGATGGAAGAGGGGAATTTTCTCTTATTTGCCTTGAAACAAAAAACATATCCTTCCCTGAAGGTTTTTAACAAGCTAGAAAAACGTATGTGAGGGGAAGAACAAAGGACACTTCATTGCTTTAGTGCCAAGGCTTGGATGGGATGATCCTTTGAAATCCCCTCCACAAAAGCTGAAAGCGTTTCAGATGCTTTCCTCTTTCCGGGCATTTTTGAATGTCCATAAGAGGCAGTAGAGCGCTCTTGAAGCCAGCTCACTCCAAGGCCTCCCTGTCAGTGGCTCACTCCAAAGACATCTCCAGAGGGGACCAGGGCAATCCCTTTGTGGGGATAGGGGAGTAGACTTGAACTCAAGGAGTTCCCAGAGCCATTTTATTGCCTGATCACAACGAAGTGTTTGCTGGCAGAAGGGAAGGACCGGAGGAGGACATGACATTACATGGTCACTGAGCTGGCTCAGCATGACTGAATGTAAGTCAGGGTTAAGGCTCTTTATCGGAGCCATTGTCATTCTATTTTCGCTATAGATCTGATCTGTAGCTTCACTTTAGCACATTGAAGCCACTATTTGGTTGTCCAGTTTCACTCAGCTTGGGGTTTAAATCATAGGATTGGGCTGAGAGTTGATGTGCCAAATCTTGTGAGCCTGAGCTCGGTTTGTAGCTGTGCTTCCCCTTTCACATACCTATCTCCTGTTAACACAGTAGCCAGTCCATGTAATGCCATGTGCTCCTCAAGAGGACACATCTCTCTCCTTACATCTCCTCCGGGTTCTTATAATTCTTCTCTCACTTTTTGAGCCATAGAAATCAATAAGCTTTATTATTGCAGGACTCTAGAAGGGGTCGCCTGGCCAGGATGGATGCAGATCTTGGGATAGTACCACCCTTTCCTACTTGGGATCTACCTGGACGCTCAAAGGGAGGAAGTGACCCCCTGGCACAGCTGGTTTGTAGCTATCCTGCTCCTTCAACACAAACTGATGGGTTTTTCCCCACTCAGGCAGGACCTCAGCGATGGCTCTGCTGGACTGAAAAGAACTTCTTGTTGGACTGTTATCCCATCCTCATTTACTTTTAGAGACTTCTGCATTGCATTTTACAAGTATAATGCACATGTTTAAATGCACATTAATTACAATTTAAATTAAGCACACAAAAATCAAGACTTGATGATCTGTTTTATCTGATCAGGCTGTGTAAGATTAACAGCTATTACAAAATAAATGGAATATGTAGATAACTCTTACCATTTCAGTAGCTCATTTGCAGAGGCATTAATTCACAGGGAACACACTGAGCATACCAATGGGGACCATGTCACTAAAAATCCATCTTCCTCCTTTGTCTTCTTTTTCACCAGGCTGTTGCCACAAGCACTCCAAAAGCTGAAATTTCCTGTGGTTTAATGACAGGCTGGTCTTTCCTGTCCTGAACTTTGTGTCTTCTCTTTTGCTTACCTAACTGCAAGCTTTTAGTAATAGTTTTCACTAAGAAGTAAGACAGCACGAAATAATAAAATAAAAGATTTTATGAATAATGTATATTTTACTCATGTCTGGGTCTCTTTTTGCTTTTTTCATAAGTAGAACAACGACAACATTAGCAGATGACGCTGCAATATCCCTTCTTGTGTAGGATGTCCAACTCTGGATGTAGGATGTGTACCATGTGTAGGATGTGTAGGATGTGGCCATCTCTGAGACCTTTCCGTGACTACCTGTCAGGCTGCTGCTCAGAGCACTCTGGAAAGCAGGATCCAGTCGCCCATGCGGAGATGGGGGTTATGTACAAGTCTGCTCCTGCCTCGTGACCACAGACCTGTAGAGTGTGTGAAATCTGGGTAACTTCTCCCCAACAGGCTTCAGAATCCAGTTTCTACACAAAACTGCAGGGCTCATTCTGCTCAGATAATCAGAGAGTGTGGGAATAACTGAAATAGCAAATGGGGACAAATTTCCTATTTGCAACAAAAAAATAAATAAATAAAAAAAGAAATTTACCCACCTGCAAGTGTAAATGTCTTTATTTTGAATAACGTGGTTGCTGATGTGCCCCTGGTGAAGAGAGGACTTCTTTGAGCAATGTAGTAAATTATTCAGTAACGGGTTGTTAAAGTGATCAAAAAGAAAGGTGTAAGCTGCTTTGTTGTAAAAATAAAAAATAAAGTAAATGAAGTGTTCTTTGAGGTACTGATCAAGCTAAACAGAAAATCCAATGAATTGGGGATTGACTTAAATAGAAAGCAGATGCTTCTGCTGAGAGGAAAAAAAAAAGATATTATTTTCCCAAACCACAGCAGTGCCCTTGAAGATAAATTATTTAATTAAAAACAATCTCCATGATGGTTGATTTATTATTCAGTACTTTGGACTAAAAAGTGAATATTTCGGAGAAAGATAGCAAACTAGTTGGTTTTGAGTGGGTTTTTTTTATTTAAATGAAATAAATCCACATGCAAAAGAAACAAAGGAAAGACAAAAGCAGGGAATAAGGAAATGCTCTTATTGGCATTAAAATTATTTATTTGCATTACTTCGGTGCTTAACAGCAGCTGCCATGAAGCAACACCCCGTTACACGAGGCGCTCTGCAGACACCAAGGGAAAGCTCCAGGCAGCTCACCGTTTACACATACCCCAATGGGCAAGGGGCAAACATTGGCTAATGGGAGAGCGCAAGAACACAGCGTTTGAGCCCACCTGAGGCAGAGGGTGGTCTCAGGCCACAGCAGCCTGCAGTCAATGCAGAAGGGCTTCCCAAGGACTCACTGCACCTCCAGGAGGGCCCCAAGAGCTTCTCCCAGGCAGCGCGACCATAGGCTAAGACTCACATCCCTTCCTGGAAGAGGTGAAAAGGGCTGGTGGGCATGGTCTGAGCCAGGCAGAACGTGGTAAGAAGTGTTGATCTTGGGAGGAACCTATGCAGGAAGGGATGAGGAGAAGGGGAAATGCTAGACACACTGTGCAGAGAGCTGGAAAAAGATCTCTTTGCTCCTGGGTAATGAATGGAGGGCTCGACCAGTTCAGACAGGACATAAAAGATTATTCTTCAGATAAATATAATCCTGCTTTCTGGGAAAGATCAAACAGCAAGCCTGAAAAAAAAAGAGGCTAAGATCTGCCTGACACAATGCTAACTAACTCAACGGGAAGCATTCTTTGAATCCCTTAGATATCTAGCACAAGACTGAAATTGTTCATCCCACTGAGCCAAGCTGGAAGGAGCTCTCTAACCAAGCCGATTAACATGTACATAGAAGTTACAGCTAAGGGACAAGCCAGAGAGAGGAGATATCAATTTACAGGAGACACAAGTGAATCAAAGCACTCCTCCCTACCATGGCTTAGGTAGTCTTTTATTTTCTGTCACTTCCGGTGGATGGGCAGACTTTGCCAACAGCTTTACTACATTTTTCCCTTACTTAGGTAAAAACAACTTATTAACTGGGAAAAAATGCAAAAATGAAACATCAACTAAACGTAGCTAAAATAAAAGTAACAGCTAAAAACAGAGTTCTCAAAATGGGGTTTCTGGAGCATATTATATCCCTGTGGAGCAGAAAAGAATCTCAGACACTGCAAACCTTTTATCACCATCCTAGGACAATATAACTTATCTTAATTCTCGTTGTCTTTAACTACCTGCTATCCCTTTGCTTTAGCAAAGCCGGGTTCTTTGGATGCAGAGGGCAACAGCTACTCCCAGCTCTCCCTGAATAACCCCTGCTTTCCTGCAGGCTTACCTAGACCCTCCAATGAGAAGTCAAGTTTCCCTCCAGTCCTTCTGCTGGCAACAGGAATGGGAAAATCAGGTGTTAGTCAGGATGATTCACCCACCAGAAATGATTCTCTCTCTCTGTTGTCTGTATATGGAATCAAATAGGCTTGCCACTTAAGTCTCTTGCTTAAGTGGCTAACATGACGTGAAAATAGGTCTACACATATGTAATCATCTCAGTGCCTAACAGATTTTTTTTCTTATTCTTTCTTTCACTTCTTGGTTTGTAAGCTACACTTTTGTTGAGATCCTTAATACGGAGATTTTGGGCCTTGGCTGTGAGAAAGCTGCATGTGATCAGGAGAGCACAACCCACCACAGTTCTCAGAAAGCAGAGAAGAAGGAACAAGTAGAGAAGAAGGAAAAAACCCCAATGATTCACATTTGTGTGCTTAAAGATTTCAGGGTAAAAACACCTACTCTGAATGTGTAAATGAAAAAAAATGCTGTTTATGAAGTGGTGTTGTGGAAAAAAAATCTAATGATATGAAAGAAGCTGTCTTTCAGGAAAAGGAAAAGGAAACCAAACGTGCTGAGGCCATCCGTGAGCGGGGAAGGGAAAAGAGGGACAATGCAGCAGAAGAAATAGCATGGAAAATGTATATAAGATAACAAATAAGGCAGAGCATGGGATGATATTGATAAAAGTAAAGAAGTAATCATGGGATTGTAGAATCGTACATGACAGGACTGAAGGGGAGCAGAGAAGCCCTCTTGTTCCCATCTCGTAACCCGAGTACATGACTGTTTACACCTAACTCAGTCCTTATTAATATTTTCTAAACCATTCCTGAAATACTGCAGGTCTTCTAAGCCATTTATTCCAGAGATTAATCATCCTAGAGTCTTACCTAATGCCCTTCTACATTGCTTGCTGCCCTATACTCAGCAAATACAAAGACATCTTGCTCCCTTTCTCTTTGTAGCACTTTTTAATATATCTTGTAGATAATTACTATACTTTTCCCTCTTCAGACCCATCTTGTATGGACAAAGCAAACCAGATTCTTTTGACTTTTCCACCCAGGCCACGTGTTTCGACTCCAGGAATCCTTCCTGCCCTCATGGGGCACTGTGTCTAATTGATATGGTGAAGTGTGGTGCTCCTGAATGGACGAAGCTACAGAAGCCTTGAAGGGATGACGAGAGTGGAGGCAGAAAAACTAATTTCATCTTATTCATGACTGCATATCCAAGTGTGGCATCTGCCTTCTTTCACAGCAGCACAACACGGATGATTCATGTTCATCTTTAATCACCAGCTCCAGCTCTGCAGAACTGCTGCTTAGGCAGTTACCTAATTTGTATTTGTGTAGTTGCCTATTACTACCCGTGTATCATACTTTGCCCTTATCCTTGTTGGCTTATTTCATATTTATTTTAGGTTCTTGCTGTAATTGGTCAGGAACTTTTTCAGTTCCAGTCTGGCCTTTCAAAGGACTTGCGGTTCTTCCCTCCCCCATCTTGGATCCTCCACAACAAGAGTGAGAGTGTTGTCTATTCCCGTGTCAGGACCATTAATGGATATATTGGCTTCTGCTTGGCCTGGGACTAGTCCCCATGGAATCTGCTCAATATATCCTTTAAATCTGACTGTGGGCCACTGATAACTGGCCTTTGAGCACAATTTTCCAGGAGATTTGTACATCCTACAGTTTTATCTGGTCGTATTTTGTTAGCTTGCTCATGAGAGTGCCACGTGGAGCAGTGCCAAAGCCTTGCTGAAGTCATGGGCGGCTTGGTTCTCTGAGTCATCAGCATTTGTCAGCAAATGTCTTCCACGGGCATATCCAGTCCCTGGATGGATGTGCCGTGTGAGCACTTAACACTGAGGACTTTATCATTACCCACTGGGGTAGTCCAAGCCTGGTTACAGAGAGTACATTGACAAAGTCAAAGGCCGCTTCAGTTGTAGTTTGTTGAAAAGGCTTACTAGACTACTGTGAAAAGGCAAACCGAAAAAGAAAGTAAATTTATACATGGCTTAACATTTCCTGATCAAGATCACAAGCTCTTCAGCTCTCATCGTGGCGATCATGAAGTGCCTCAGGCATTCCCAGCTGCAAAAAGGTTGGTTTCAGATTGCTTCCAGTGAACAATGATGTCTGCACATCCTTGTCCAAGGAAGGGTCAGTTTTCAATGCTTTTAAAGGATATACAGCTCTGTGAAGGCCTGAAAAGAGCTCCAAGTGGCCAAATTTAGTTTTATCCAAACCCATGAACAACTGTGTGCATAATTCAGTTCAAACAGTTCACCTCAGATGTTCAGAATCATGTCATACAAAGGAGAATCAAACCTATTCAAATTTACTAGATAAAATCTTGTCTTCTGATTCAGCTAAATCAAAAAATAACTCTTCTTTCAATTAAATATTTTTCTCTCCACCCCCAGTATTCTTCACTACTATATACATCCTGAAACCAGAAGCGCATCCTCAACCCTTGGGTTGACCTTTATCTTTCAGAGTACTTAGAACTGGAGAGATGCAAACATCTCCTGGAAACAATATTCAAAAAGCATTCACTACAAAGCCCAGGTTAATTTCTATAACACTCTGAGGAAATAGACCAGTCTTGACTATCGCAGGTGTCAGTCACTGCCTTGGGCTCAACAAGTTGAGGTAATTTACAGAATCTGCAGTATTTCTGGCTATTACAGCACTCACAGGAAACTCATGCTTCATGGGAGCATAAGGTGTATGCTTCATACACCACCCCAAAAGGAACTTCTTCTCTGCAAGCTAGAGGAGACCCAAGATCCTTCTTTTCTAGATGAATATCATGACGGCTGGTCAGCACCCGATCATAGCCACTTCAAGAGACCCTTCTCACCACTCTGAAAATTAAAACACTGAAGTGTGTAGTCTAGCCCTTTTCTTAAGGCATGCGAAGGCTCTGAGGCTTCAGGTCTTCCAATTAATGGCTCTCACTCCAATGGGGTATGATAAATCATGGCAGGGAGAAATGTGAGGAAAAATGGTGAGGCAGGCCAATAAATTTGCCACTATAGAAGAGCAGATCCCGTTGTACTGAGGGCGGTCATTCTTGAAAAATAGGTAGACTGGGATATTATTTGCAGAGTCCAACAACAATGCTGGCTCAAAAGATCACACAGGTGCAGGATTCCTCACATCTGCCAGCAAGAGATGCGCTGGCTCATACTTGAATTGGATCCCAGCCAAGCTATAGAATTTGCATATGTCCAACAGCAAGCAGACCTCAATGTTATCAGAATCAAATCCATATCTGCCACCATGAAGTCCAGGGATAACACTCAATTCCTTGGCTTTCTATATGTTCTCCAAAAGACTTGCGAAGCTAGAGCTCTACAGTGACTTTGCAGGAGGCACAACTATCCTATTAAATCCAACCAGTTACTTTAGCTGGTGCTGACAGGGCACACCCATAGATATGAGGGCATGGTATCCATTAGATTCTGTTTTACCTATCTCCTCACATTTTGTGGTTGTTGATGGTTACTTCTTAAGCTTATTTATTTGAGGCAACTTTTATTTATTTATTTATTTATTTATTTATTTATTTATTTATTTATTTATTTATTTATTTATTTATTTATTTTTGTCTCTGTGAGGCTTCCTGAGGGCTGGACTGTTGAGATTCGCTAGTAGCCATTTGAAGCCAAAGAAAACTCATAAGGGTGCATCAAGATTAAACTTGAAGACCTCTTATCCAATTATCCATTTGGACAATGGTCAAGTCTTTACACAATCCCAATGAGCAGACTGTTTGCTTACACTGGTAAATAAAAATGGGTCAAAGATTGTTCTTTTTCCTTAAGGACAGATGGTGAGGTGCAGCTTGCTCTCATTTGGCTGAACTCTTTCATCTGGGGAGGAAGAAGTACATACTCCTTGTGGAGAACATTTCTTATCTCCCAGACTGTGGTGGGGAATTGTCTGGAGACTGCTGGTTAGCACAGGCCAAAATCACAATAGGCCGTATGCCAGCAGCTAAACAGTAGGGATAATTGCAGGCAAGTACTCCAGCCAATGCGTTGAACTTGTTTAATTTGCTAATGCTGATACAGTCTTTGGTGCTGATATGGACTGGACTGGAAATTCAAAGCCATGTCTCTGAAAATACATTAGTAGGTTTAATGAGGAAAAAAATCTGCAGCTCCTCTCCCCTCCCCTCTCCTCTCCCCTCCTCTCCCCTCCCCTCTCCTCTCCTCTCCTCTCCCCTCCTCTCCCCTCCTC
>PTEX01000001.1:8246252-8262463 GCA_003342815.1 Eudromia elegans
CTCTCCTCTCCTCTCGTTTTACCCTTGTACAGGTTTTGAATCCCTTGGCTGGACTCTTGGTCGTGTTTTGGGCTCATGTGCAGCAAAGGGACTGTGTGTTTAAAACCAGCATCCCAGGGAATGCCTGCCCATCTGCTGGGATACTGGTTTTAAACATACAATCTCCTGTATGGTGTGGTCACAGAATTGTGACTTCAAAGGGATCTTCAAAACCTAGACAGTGTTCACATGCACCACGCTCAGCAGCTCTAGGGGTCCAGATAGCAAATATTACATAAAAATACTTTGCTTTTTTCAAGGAGAAAGGTGCTGAAGCAGGGAGAAAGAATGAAAGGATAAGTCAAGCTAAGATCCAAGTCGAAGATCTAGGGGTAGATCAAAGAAGGCTTCAGTCACAAAAGGACTCCATCTGGATGTATGAGGGGATGTAGGGGACATGGGCAATGACCGAACTTGCATACATTATGCATGGATGTGACCTGCTGGGGCAGTGTCAGGACACCTGCTTACTGATGATTAGGCTAGAAAATACTCTGTCTATGAACACAGGGTGTGTGTTCACGCTGAGTTTGGCTGCATCTGTGGAAAATGGCTACAAGCAATATGAAGTCAGCAGCTTTTCCCTTATCGTCAAGGTCTGTAACCATTTTACAGAAAGAAACTAAATGTATCTGACATTATATGTTCTTGACAGAACATCTCTGGTTTTATATGGTCTTACATGCTCCAGTATAAGAGCTTAAGCTGAGAAGACCGGTTTATGAATCTCTGAGACCATCTTAAAATATTTAAACATACAGTGTCTGTATATGTGTGTGTGTGTGCTGCTTTTCCAGCCCTCCGAACCATCACCACCCTCCCTGAGTGCTTGAAGACAATGAAGAGTTGCTCTGCAATTGTTTCTGCCAGTCCTAAACAAATCCAGCATTTCATCAAGCCTTGCAGATTTGAAAACACATCCTTTTCAAACTATTCTCTAAATTATTTTTTACTTATTCAGGCTTCAGCATTTACACTTATTCAAACAAATTAATTGTGGTAGTTGTCAGACCCCAGCTGAAGACAAAAGTAAAAAATCCCATTAAATTGTACAGAACCCTTTGTTCCAGTATATGCTTTATAAGAAAAAATATGAGGAATAACAAAATGAGGAGTAGTTTATAAAAGTAACAATGAGGAAAGATGGGTAGAGAACTAGTAGAGATGGAAAATGTGAACTTTGCACAGTTGACTAGCCACTTCCAGAGTTAATGCAGTTAGATAATGAACCCCTGATTGAAATATTCCTTTTTTATAGCCATGACAAATTCTTGAGCTAACAAGAATCAAATCAAAGGGCACTGAGAGCAGCAAGAAAATTCAAAAGACACAGTATGAGTGATGCTGATGACCGCTGTGTTTGACAAAGCTAATCACACTCAGGAGAAAAGTAATGGAAGCCATAGACTTAAAAAGAGCACTTCACGCTGTAAAAAGTCAATTGCATATTTTATAGAAGTATCAACATAGGGATTAAAGAGAGCATAGACATAACTCATCTGATTGACAAGAGAATGGGATACCTGTTTTAAGAAATGTGCTGGGCATGAGCATTGTTGGCAAAATAGCTGCAAACCTGTGAGTTCCCCTCTCCTGGGGGCTGCTTTTGCTTGAAGTGTCCTGTCGTGGTTCGGTGTCTTGCAGGACAGAGGAGGGACACAGAGAGGAGTATGGCCTGGGATGCACTTTTACACTTTGGGAAGAGGTTGCTTGCCGGCTGGTTGGATGCCAAGGGTAGGTGGACGTGCTGAGCACCTGGCATTGGCACTTCCCCGCTGCAGCTTTGCTCTTTACTGTGCTGCCTGTGCCTTCCTGGGCTTTCTTCTTCCCCTCTCTTGGTCTCCTTGCTTTCTTCCATCCATGAGCCACATCCTTCCCTTAGGCTGGCTTGAAACTTTTGTTTTCTCCACAGTGTCTGATGAGTGACAGCCTTCACCTCCTCCTCCAAGGCTCGCTGGGACCTGTCTCCTGCTGCTCCATGATAATTCTGCCCAGTTCTGAACAGCTCGTATCCCTGGCTGTTTTCCAAAACCTAGGGATTCATTTCTGGCCTCTATGGGTAGCCAACCAAGCTGTTTAGCAGCTGGCACACGGAGATACCTTTGCACCAGGCAGAGCTGGCCAAGGGGCCCCGTGCCTACACGGCAGCGCAAACCCTTCCCGACCTGAAAAACCTCAAAACAGCAGCGCAGGGAGCTGGCTGGTGTGGAGCCATGGTGGCTCCAGCGGAGTGCTGGGAACCCCCTGGTGTCACACAGCCCCATGGTGGTCTGCCCTGCGCGTCCTCACTGCAGCCCCACTGCGGTCTCTGGAAGGATGGGACCGGCCGTGCTTCTGGTAAAACAGCGACCAGAGGGAGACCCTCCTCCTCTTGGCACTCAGGGCACGAGCACGTTTGAGCAAGAGAGCAAAATGTGGCCGTGGCTCCTGTGGCTCAGAGCCACGGCTGTCATGGGGTTGCCCTGAGGCCAACTGGTGTGGAGAGGAGCCCTGAGGAGGGGAGGCCGAGCAAGGAGGTACTGGGCTGGCCTGTACATCCCATGGGACAGGGGCAGCATGGGAGAGGCAGAGGGGTGCAGGCACATGGGGCCCTGTCCCAGAGCCTCTTGAAAAGACACGAGAGGGGCAAGAACAGCCATGGATGGGCTTTGAGCCCATGGACACTTTGAGTTACTGCTCGTTGTGTGAGTCAGTTCCACATGCAAAGATAAAAACAAAACCCACAGGGAAAGACTAGACCAGCCCCGTGCAGATACGCTTTCAGTCCAAACAGAAAGCCAGTCTCTTTATCCTCATTTCATATGTGGAAATGTGGAGAGCTTGTCCTGGGCTGCATGGGAATTGCCGACAGAGCCAAGAGGCAGCTCCATACTCCCTTGCACCCAATGCTCCCTCCAGAAAACGTCCTCAGCTGGTTGACTGGATCCTCCAGAGGTAGGATGTGGTTCAGCAGCTATGGCCTGTCTCTTCCTCCAGGACATCCACATGTTGTCATGGAAGCTGGATTTGGGTCTACATGATTGTGATGAAGGAAGTTGCTGTCTTTAAGGATGGTCTTTGAAGAGCCTGAAGCAGCAAATCTGTGTTACATGAGAAGATCTAGCTAAAGAAAACCATCCCAGTGTCTGCATCTACTTATCAACCTTCAACTGTAAAGGAAGGAGGGTCTCAAATGGTAATTGCTAAGAGTCCAAGACAAGTTGAAGAGAGTAGGAAAGAAGTAGAATCACCAGGATGGGATTTCCAAACACCTTGCAAGCTGTGCAGGCATAACCCGTGCTTGTATATGGATCTTCCCAGTGGACTGCTGCCTCTTCTGCTCTGACCAGAGCTGTCACTGTGAGAAGCTGCTCCTTTGCAGTTCAGGGAGGACAGCCCTACCATGTACTCCATCTTATCAGCTCCTTATGGCAGGGTACCTGAGACTTCTGAGGTCTGAAAGCGAATAATTTACAGGGTGTTATCAGCATCACCCCATACTGATTCACAAACCCAGGCGAACAACCTCCACTGTTCTAAGAGAGGAGAGTTTGCTTCGTCTCTCCAGTGCTGGTACACAGGAAGACACCTGTGCTCCAGTTAACTGAGCTGGAAAGAGGCAGGAGGGAAGGAAGGAAGGAAGGAAGGAAGGAACAGGAGATAACTGTTCGCAACTACCAGGTGGGCTACATTTAGCTTAAATTCATTTCAAGCTATTTTTAGTTAAGTGTGCACTCCCCATCCAAAGGTGTTTGTAGAATAGGACTTAAGCAAGCATAAAGATCAAAACCAAATGGTTGCAGCTTTCAGAAACCCCAGTACAGCTGAGACCCGTCAAACAAAAGAGCCTTCTGCTGGGTCAGGCCTGTCCTGCTTGTCACCCTGACTCCTCAGCCCTCTAGCCCTTAGGGAGAGCTAGAGCCCCCTCTAATACTCCTCTGTGAATGCTACAATTTTCCCATGGACAAGCTGGCCCAGGATTATGGATCTGTGTTTATTTTTGTTCTTTTATGGGGAGTTAATGGCCTGGAGTTACCGCGCAAATGCATGAGCAGAGGTTGTGGCAAGAGGCCCTGGGTCTGATGACTGCAGTCACTTCTGTTTTGATGCCTGGAGTGAGCCCACGTTCCCCATGGCTTTTAAGGCTATCAGAAAATCTGTGGGCTCCCCTCTGCTGTGATTCCTTTAAACACTGGCTGCATTTTGGGCTTTGGTTTGTACAAAAACTACCCCTAGGATAAAGCTGTTGCGATGAGGTCACGTTGCACATGCAGAATGGGTAAAGACTCAAGCAATGTATCCAAGGGTTAGGCAGGTGGGAGCCTGGCTATTAATGAGACTGTTAAAACAGCCATAAATGTTATTTGAGCTTTTAATTCAGAAATAATTCATATCTCTTGTTTAAACTGTCTTATATAAACAATTATTTATCACCCATTACATAGCAATTTTTTAAGATAGTCTGCCTTTGAGGGAACAGACAAAACTGCTTTGCTTAGCAGTCATAAATCACTCTTGACCAGCCTTCTTTCTCCTGCTACATAGAGATCCTGACTGTCCTTTTTGTTATTAATAGATTTTTGCTGGCTACTCCTAGCACCACACAAATCAGAGATATTATAAAATGCACTATGAATTACAAAGTCTCTCCCCCAGCCATAAATGGACAATAATCTGATCATGGTAACATCTGAGCAAAGTGGCTTTCAGAAGATTTTTTGCAGATTCCTCATAATATTTACACACTGAGTGCAGACAAGTATTACACAGATCTCACTCCAGCAGCAAGAACACGTCCAGCTCGTACCGCGCTCGCACTTGGTCCCACCACCCGCAGCAGGGCAGCAAAGCCCCTGAGCACGGGCTGCGAGGGGAGCCCCAGGAGGTGACACTGCTCTGCTGAATGGGGAGTGCAGTGAGAGCCCAAGCGGTCAAACTTCATGGCAAAGGGAAAGAGCTGGCCCAGAGCCCTTCCCTCCTCAGCCTCCACCCTGACGTCAGAGTTGGAAATCAGGGCCAGGAAAAGCCTGTGGTGGGATCAGGGAACCACAAGGCAGCTTTGGTACCAAGTACATGCCCATGGAGGACCAGCAAGACACAGGGCCACGTATAAGTACTCTGTGCACGTGTTGAGATGCTTGACATGTCTATACCAGCCTGTTGAGAGCAACCCAAGCAACAAGCTGCATTTGAAGAGCACACAGAGCGGTGTGAGGGTCCCCCACAAACTCACAAGCCCCCTAAGGCAGCATGAGAAGCATCAGGCTCTGTGTCCTCCAGCACTGGAACAAGGCAGCTAGCTTTGGGATGCCTGGGGCCACCTCCTGCTGAGTGGCCTGGCCAGCTGAGCCCCAAGCCAAGGTGATCAGAAACAGGGCTGCCAGTGCCCTCTTCGGGGAGCACAAGGGCAGCCCCAGAGGCTGCTCAGGTGCCAGGGTACTCTGGTGGCACTTCACAGATGGGACCAGAAAGCCGTGCGGAAGCCACCACTTTGAGGCCAGCACCCTCTCTTCATGGAGGGTCCCCACAGCCACATAAGTGGTCCTACTACTGAGAGCAATGATCAAGGCAGGGCAGAGAGCAGGATCTGCTTTAACTTCTTTTCTGAAGCACCACGTCATAGACAGCAGAAGACACATTTGTTGCTTCAAAGCACCAAGTTCAGTGGCTGAACCTGTGGTCCTTGCAAGTAACAGCTCCTCAAAGGTAGATGCCAAACCTCGGCAACTACATGTGCAATTAGCTGCTTTCGTTGTGCCCTTAACTGTATTCTTGCAGCCCCCTCCCAGTATCTTCTGGACCCAGCATGAGAGCTCTGAGTGAGTCCTGTGCATTTTGCAGAGCTGCTGGTCGTGTTAGGTTGTCCTAAAAAACTAGGTCACTTTAAAAAAATGAGACCATCTGAAACAAATTTTGTGTCCTGGTCTCCAACACTACCACAGGCCCAGGGCACAGAGTTGTTCTCTTTCTGGCCTGCTTTCTGTGCCAGGCACCCTTCAGCAGGAGACCTTTGGCTGCCATCAGCAAGGGAGAGCTCCCCGTGCGCCCTGCGCGGCACGGTCTGGAGCACGACCGTGACCCCACGCAGGAGCTTAACCAAAAACCACCGCCTGAGCCTTGTCCCACCACAAAATGGAGAGTTTTGGGGGAAACCCTCCGGCCCGGCGCGCGGCGGCCACGGGAGCGGAGGGGCTGGGCACCTTCGGCAGAGGGAAACCTGCTGCTCCGCGTGCGCTCGGAGCCTCGCGGCCGGCGGGAAGGGAGGCTCTGCCTCGCGCAGCGGCCGCGCTGCAGGAAACCCGGGCCTCGCACAGCACCGTGCCCGGCAAAGGCCTGAAGGGAGGTCCTGAAGGGAGGTCCTTGGCTTCACCACAGACGCAGAGGACTTTGTTTCTGTTCTTGCCCTTTAATCATGAGAAAAAAAAAAAAAATGGGGAAAGATAACATTTGTCTGGGACCATGGTGATTTTTTTTCTTTCTTTCATTTCCTTTTTTTTTTATATTTTGGTCCCTGACCCCATAAACCAGCTCTTCATACAGGCCCTGTGTGCTCCCGAAGGTGGTTTATCGGCACCCAACCATCACCTCAATAACCACATCAGCTGTTTAGTTTAATCAGAGTGACAGAAACAGGCACATTCAGATACAAAGAGAAAAGGCTTTGTGTGAGGAAGAATTACCAAATTTGCTCTCCCGCTCTGTTTTCAGGGCAACCCACTGCTCCAAGGGTTCGCCTGTAGCTCACATGCTCTACTCATCCCTTGGCCCTTCTTCCCAGCCTCTCACCAGCCCTTTTTCCCGTGTTTCCTCCTTTCCGCCCTGCTGAAGCCCGTGATGCTCCTGCTGCTGGCTCAGCTCCTCCCCTTTGCTGCCTGCTCTTCCATCTCCCTCCTCCGCCTCATCTTCCGGCTTCTCAAAACCTTGAGGTTTCCAGTGCTTTGATTTCCCTTTCTTCCTCTTGCTGCCTCCCACTCTCCAGTGCGTTGAAGCAACCACCTTCCACCTTTTTTGTGGGAACAAGGGTCGCTTTTCCATTCTCTGCTTCTCCCTCCCCTCCAGCAGCCAGATGTATCCTCTGCTTGTTGAGATTTTCTTCCTGTTTTTCTTTCTTTTTTTAATCGTCTTCTCCTTAACTATTTACTGGAGCTTCTAGCCCGCTTTCTTTCTATATTTGCCTCTTCCATGGTTGTGGCTGTCACATCTGCACCATGGACTGTGAGTGAAGAGCCAGAGTTGCTTCTTTTCCTTGCTCTCTTCTCCTGCGAGGCCTCCTGTATCTCATAAACAACTTCATATTTTGCCTCTTTCCCCCTTTCTCCACCGCTATTAAAATTCTGGCAAATTCTCTGTCATTTCAGCTCTTAACCTGGAGTTTATTTAGGGCTCCCCCACCTCCTTCTCCTTGCTCCAACAAAGGTCATCCCACGATTGCGCTGATACCCCATAAATCCCTGGTAATCATCCCTATTCCTCATCCTTGCTGTGGCGATGCTTCGTGCATGTTTGGGATGATTGCACATCCTCTCCCGGCTCCTGCCTCTGACCACAGCTCCAAGCCCTGCCCTCTGGGCCTTTTCCATGTCGTGATCCCGGCTCTTTCCCTCGACCATGGAGTGGTCCCTGTTATTTACCGCGCTGCAGCCACGGAGCTGCCCGCAGCACCGGCCCTCGCCAAGGGCTGTGCTCGGGAGCCCGACCTTCCCCCTTCTCCTTTGCAAGACATTTGGAGCCAGTGTCGCATCAGAACAGAGCGCGCCGTGTTTCTATTTGCAGAGAGGGACACACAGCCAAACATCTTTTATCATGTCACCCTCTGTATATAAATTAAGGTAGTTTGCGTTTGTAGGATCATAATTAACCCTGCCGCTGAATTTGTGCAGCTTTCCCGTGAGGAGTCTTACCAAGAGATGAATCTTTGGATATCAGAAAGAGAGTGTCCGTTTATATTTCACATCGCTTTATAAACACGGTTTTCACGCTGCTTCCTCCAGTCCCCCCAAGGCAGGATACAACGCACAGGCTTCGTGACAGGGGCTGGGCTGCCGGTGACCTCGGGTACAGGAGGTGCCACAGACGAGGCATGGACATGGGCTGGCGTGGGCACCTCAGCTGTCACTGCCCCCCATGGCACCGGGACCAGGACACGTGGGGACAAGGGCTCCTCGGTTCCCACGGCTGTCTGGCAAAGCGAAGGAAGGAGTAACTGGGGATTACTGGGAATTAAACATCGTGCTTAATATACAACTTGGAAATACCATAGCAGAAAGAATATATGTATTTTTAAATCTCCCATCTAGAAATGATGCCACTTTAGCAAACTAGCTGCCACCTCTGAGAGCCCCAGAAATACTAGCAGTAATTAAAACCATATTTGAACTATGTCTTTGCAATTTATATCTGGAGTGCATTTGACATGTGGGATGAGCAAAAATAAATGTGGATTTCCCTGCAGGGGAAAGGTCTCATCATCGGGGGATGCCTAGCACGGTTGATATGTTTCAGATTTCTCTTTTTAGAGTGCCCAGTTGGGAAATTTGACGAGACTGCTTCATAAAACCCAACTAGTTCATGCACTTCAGGTAGAATTAATCTCAACGCATACTTGAGCATGAGGATGAAAGTTAATCTGGAACACACATAGCTCTCCAACCTTTACAGTAGTTACAAAGACACACAAAAATGCAGCAGTTCGTTTAAATAGGTATTTTATTTAGATATTTATTATATTATATTTATTTAGATATTAATACATATCTAAATAAAATAAATCACATTTTGAAAGCTTAAGCACACACCCACACCCTCTCGGCACTGACTGCCCCTCTCCCCGTGGCAGTTACATGAACGCTCTCTGTGACTCCTTGAGCAGGGTCTGAGTGGCTTTTATCTGGTCTCCAAAATGACAGAGCAGCGCTCCTCCGGGGACCTGGTATAAGACTGCAGTCTTGATACCCCACATAACTCGCAATTTCCCATCTTCTCTTTATGTGATTTTACTAGCGCTTCGATGTGGGAAATGAAGCAAGTGGACATCATGAGCGAAGGGAATTTGCTGCCGAGCGACATCACGAGAAAATGGAGCTACCTGGGTACTTAAGAGAGTCCCTTTAGATTTAAGTCAGCTTTCATTACTGACAGGGAAAAAGAACAGTAAACACTAAACAGCAAATCATGGAAATCTAGGGTGTAACACAAACACAAGGAGAGACCGCACTGCCTGGCAGGAGATGTCTCATCCAGAGGGACCTGGAGCACCTGCCTCATCCCACACAGGGCACCCAAACGCACAGGACACCTCTAGAGCCCACCAGCGAACACGGAGCTGGAAACCCCGAAGGCACAACCGAGGCAAGCTGCAGCGAGATGAGAGTCCAAAGGCACCATTGCAGCATCAACAGGCAGCGCTGAATGATGTCGCTCCTGTTGAGCGCCGCGGGTGGGAGTTGGGCACCCACTTCAGCACTGGAAGGCAGAGGAAGGGAGCTCTGTGCAGAGCAGAGCCGAGACTGCCTTCCCCTTACCCAACAATCTTGGCTGCATTGAGGTTAAGATCAGAATGAGAAGATGAAGGTGACAAAATCCTTGCTGGAGCACATTAAAGTCTACATTAAATACCCAGGGGCACTTGTCTCTAATATTGGGGAGTTTTCTTAAGGGAGACAATGATTACACACTCTTCAAAACACAGATCTTGGAAAGCTTGTGCTTTTTTCTTAAGGCACTAGAATTCTCATTCTCACAGCTGTGGGGATTATGCACGCGCTTTAATTTTTTCCATTTTTAATGAAAACTATATTATGAATCCCACATGATAACAGAATCCATGGTGCTCTAGCATGAAAAAGATACTTTGAGATGCAGGATACCATCACTGGAGAGCGCAACATAAGGACCACTCACACAGACCTGCTCACTGAAGCTGTGCTGTGTTTCACACAGAGCACTATGACTTCCTTGGTGATGGGAGTTTCTCAGCAGTCTTCAAGGAGAGTCTTCTCCTCCAGCACATTTTGGACTTGTCAGCACATCACATTGTGAGTTTTGAGTTCATGTGCTGAAATTTAAAAAAAAAAAAAAATTAACAAAATAAATAAGAATCCTCTCAGAAACATGTAGCTCCTGCTCCCAAGAACTGCAATCCCTTCCATAAAGGGGAAACGAGGGCTAGGGACTCGATCCAAGGAGTCTTATCATTTGCACATCCAATGAAAGGAATCCAGATCTAAAAATACCTCATATTAGAGCCTAACTTGTGTGAGGTATTTGTTGCCAAGAATTCCTAGACTCTGCTCATCCCCATTATTGTTCTTGGCCCAGAGGGGCACTTGCATTCTGCTGCTGCTGTTGTTATCTGAGCGGTCTGAACCACGGGGCAGAGTAGCAGCGAGGCCGTCTTTGTGTTAGCCCAGCCCAGCAATGCTGCTGCCACTGCACGGTTACAGAGGGCTTTAAATGGGCACAAGCAGAGGGAAATTTAACCACTTCCCCAGTCAGTTAAGCGTGTTTACAAATCTTGCATCTGCCTACAGATTCCTTGCAAACTTGGGAATTTCACAACCGCATTTTTTGTATGTAAGAATGTTTCTCTACTTGACTAGAAGAGGAAATTAACTCAACAGTTTCTAATAGAGAAGAAAAAGTGAAAATGGCAACACATGCCACCTTGTCCAGTGCATAAAACCATCTGAAAGTTGATCATCCCTCTCCCCTCCATTTGCAGGATTTATTTCTTATGATGGTTTCTATTTTCAGATTGTGGATGGATCATGACTTGTAAGTGAATGATATTTGATAAAGAAAGCGCAACAGTCATCATGCATCAAATCTTTCCTTATATATAGGAATACACATATACATACATATCCATCTTTCCTTATTCATCGCCAACTATTTGAGTCAAAACATTTCACACGTAACCGGTGGTCTGCAGTGTGCTTTGTTTGTGGGCTGAAATGTGAAAAACATATTGATGTTCTTTAGGCTTTGAAAAATACATGAAAAATCGCTACCTTTTCAAACATTATTTTTAATTTTGGAGAGGGAGAGGTTTCATCCAACTCGGAAGGCTTCATAAATAAACAGCATATCAAAATATCACATAGTGGAAGGCACATGGATAGATCCGAGGTGAGTGTACACTTACAAAGGAGAATTTTTACACACTCCTATTCTTAGGCAGTATGGAGCGCTATTGTTTCAGCTACAGCAAAAGACTGTGAACAATGAGCTACGAGAAAATCCTGGGCATTGTGCTCTCCAGTTCACAAAACAAGAGATTCATTATTTTTCAACCTAGCGTCTAGGCCTCCTGCACAACGATTCATTTTCCCTCTAGTTAAGAAAACAGAAGAATTCTCCTTCCAAGAAAAACAAGCATAAATTCTGCCGATAAATCATATTTCTGTGGAACTCCAAGTTTGTACAGAAGGAACACTACGGATTAAAGGTGAGCGGGAGAGTTATGACCGGCCCATTCTCCTCCAAGATCTGTGGAAGACAGAAACACGGCCACATCATAAATTAAACAAGGTGAGTTCCCCCTCTCTTTCTGCCTTTTTTTGTCTTTTAGATTGGCAACTCCTTCCTCCTCTTCCTGAGGGATTCCCAGGACACAGAGCACACACAGGCGTCTCAGTGCCAAACCCAATACTGTCTCACAGGATTATTGTCACTGGAGCCTGCCTCTCACCACCTTGTGAGTTGATGGAATTTTACTGTTATGGTTCTTCCCCTGCTTTTTTTTTTTCTTCTTTATTCTAGGTTATTTCACGCAAAAACATACATCTTTTAGGTCATATTTGGCTCTTTCCTATCTAGTAATTACCTCCCAATAAGTCGTTACACAGGCAAGGGCCAGCAATCGAGGACAGTGTGTTTCTGGTTAAGGAATTTAGCCTTGGATGCAGAGGGCTGCTGTGCATCAGCAGGCGGCAGGAGGTCACATCATGGACAAGGACTGCGGATGAAGGTAGAGAAGAACAATTGAGTTCTTTGATGTAACCAGGGCATAAATCCACCACTTCTCTAGTGTTTTGGCAATAAATTCAGGGAAAACATCATTACAGGCACTTCAGGGAGCCTCGCAGTGCCCCAAGGCCCCAAGGCTTACGCTGGGACCACAGCAGGTTTTCCAAGGTAAGCTCAGAGAGATTTAAGGAGGAAAGAGCAGCCGAATTTCTCATGCCTCCTTCCCAAGCCCTGTGCTACACGCAGGGGTCATGCTGACAGTGGCAGTGTAGGTGGCAAGCAGTAATTTCTCCCGGGTTGTTTCTCTGGAGACACAAGGCGCAGCTCAGAGAATACAAAATTGCAGCCACAGGCAGCCAAAAGGTAGCTCGGAATTGCTGCAGACACAGATGGTCCCCGCCAAGCCTGGCAACCTGCCCAGAGCCCACATCTGTGCCTAGAAAAAGGACGAGCCTGTTGTAGCTCTGTATCCCTTGCAGACTGTCCCTGGCAATGGTGTGACCCTAAGAGCCCTGAAATTCATCGTAAGTGGGGAGGAAGGAAATGGCATGAAAAAGAATAATGTAGGCACCGAGAAAGCTCCATGTCTAAAGGCTGACGAATAAGGAGGCTGTAAGAGCAGCGAGCCGTTCAAAGATGCATCCTTTGCAGAGCAGTCGTTCGCAGTGTGGCCACACTCAGAAAGCCTGGACACGTATGAGCAGCGTTGGCTGGACGGAGCCTGGCAGCTGGAGAACAGGAGAGACCCGCACACCGCTGCCCAGCCACGAGGAAAGGCCCACGGGCAACGTCTGCTCTCTGCTCCGAATCCAGAGAGAGGAGCCTCGTCACAACCGCGTTTGCACTGAACGAAACGCAAAAGGACAGAGTCAGGATATAGCGAGGGACAAGAATTTGGAAACGAAAGATTGGTGGGACAGGGTACATGAGACAGAATGTTGTATCACCCAGTATAAAGACGTGTGTTGGTCTTGGTAACAGGCAAGAAATCAGGTTTAGGGTTAAAAGAGACTGAAATTGGCATCTTCAGCAGCAGGAGGCTTTGGAGAAGGTGCTATAAGAGAAGTCACCATAATCACCTAACCTGGAGGACAGAGATGTTGGACACCAACCAGATAGACCATCTCAAACTCAATTCTGAGGGAATTAGCTGATAACTAAAGCAATTCATAGAGTCCTCAAAACAACAGAAGATCTCAGGTAAGCAATGTAAAGCCACTGGAAAGTGCCCTGATTGTTAAGCAAACTCAGAAATGGCATTTTGAGTTGCATTTATTCTGAATAAATTTGCTTCCAATCTTGAAAATAGAAACTTGTCCCTATATTTCTCTCTAGGTTTACATCTAGAGCTTGGCTGATGAGGGAAATGAGGTTAGGGTAGACGAAAAACAGAATACTCTGTTTTAGGAAGCAATTTGTCCTGCAAAACAGTGTGTCTGTGTTCACGGGAAGGCATCCAGGCGGGTTTGGAAGGTCTCCAGAGAAGGAGACTCCACAACCTCTCTGGGCAGCCAGTTCCATAGCACATATGTCAGGATTATATGCCAGGATTTCCACAGTAAGTCTTCATACCTTCTGCACATCACTGAGGGGTGCAAAGGCTGATCTGCAGAGCCCAAAATGATCACACACGGGTGTCTGAAGGTTGACAACTAAACCTCACATCCATAGCTTCCAGTAACCAAATTTATACACTCAAGCTTTAAAACATTGGCCTGTCAGAAAGTTTCACACTTGGGATTAACATGTACCAACCTCAAATGGGAATTGTGTGACTTTAAAGTTTTAGGGACTATTTAAGTCACAGAGCTCTCTAGTAGTGCCAAGAAACTCAGTGTATTCCAACTATCTTTAAATCCTATGAGTTATTAGAAAATCTGGCTAAGTAACAGGGCTTTTTTTCTTGTAACAGCAGACTGCAGGAAGCAGAACAAAACAGCGCCATGGAGCCAACACAAGCAATAAAATCCCCTCCTTGTTTTCCCCTCACTCCCTTCCACACTGGACTGGCTCCTTGGGCTGTTTTGGTCTGTGCCCTCCACATTGGCCAAGACGTTCTCAGAAGAGGCTCCGGTCCCAGGGCTTCAAGGATGCCAGCGCGGCTGGACTTGGGACCTAAGGCAACATTTGCCCATTCTGCAGGAGGTGGAACCCTAAAAAAACAGACATTGTAAACACAAAACCTGTTGCTCTCAATTCTAGCAACTTCATTCTCAGTCTATATAGGTACATCTAAAAGGCAGGTTTTATCACAGCAGAATTTTATTCTTTGGGTTTATTTGTTCCACCATTCACTGCCTTCATGTTGAGAACATCTCCCTCAAATCCATCAGTAGAAAAAAAAAAGTGAGTTATTTTTATCTTCAAACTAGACAAAATATTTTTTGCAGAAGGAGCGCAGGGATGGGGAAGGGACCGATTGGCAGAAGGCAGGGGAGATGCTGATGTGGCCGCGAGCTCGGTGGTGCCTGCGGAGGACAGGGGCAGCAGGCGCCAGGCTCCCCTCTGCGCCCAGCGGCAGCCGGGCTGCCACGGCACGAGGCCCAGCCGGCCCTTGGCAAAGGGGCAGAGGGAAGGACTGACCTATGCAGGAATGCCAAGGACACGGGAGCACTCGGAGCAAACGAGAGACGCTGTTTTATTCCCTCCCACCGCTGCGGAGGACACAGACCAGACTAGCATAAAATGGTTGCCGCTGGTAACAGGGTGGGTGCACACGCCGGTGGTTCTTGGTGGCAGCGAGAGCTCCTACGCGCTGTTTTATGGCAGCGTGTATTCTGTCTGGGGCACTGCGACGCACCCAGCACCAGCTCTTTGGGGTTTTAGAGAGCAAGGAGGAACCTCCTGCCTCCAGCACCCTGTGGGGCCATTTCGTACTTACTACTTCATCCCCATGGTGTGCCCCACCTCCTCAGAAAGGTGAAGGATCCGGGAGGAAGAGGAGGCTGGAAAAGCAAGGAATGCACAGAGGGGCAGCAGGACGCGTTCCCGTCGTGGCTGCCGGCACTGCAAGGACTGGCTCGAGCTCGGGACCATCTTACGGGAGACGGCAGATGTGGCCAAGCGTCCCCGTCCTCCTCCTCCTGGGGCAGCCCCTCAGTGCGGGCTCTCAGTGCCACGAGCTGCTCCTGCTCCTGCTCCTGCCCCTGCCCCTTCCCTCCCTCACCGCCTGGTCCGGGGCCTTGGCCACGCCCTTGCTGGTCTCCCAAGCCAAATTCCAAGCCCAGCTTCCCAGAGCTCTTCCCTGGCATCTGTGCTGGAAAGCAGCCGTGTACTCCCACGGGCACCCCGGAGATTCTTCATCCTCATCAGCGAGGCAGCATAGGGGCAGGCATTGGCTTTCCTGTCTTGGTCTCCCAGCAGCTTCCTTGAAACCTTGAAAGTTTATCTTCTTTTTGCAAAACCCCATGTTTAGGCAGAGGCAGCTTAATATACCTGTGTATAATTTGAGATTCCTTTTAGTTGAAACTGTGGCTTCAGGGTGATCCCAGGGGTTAGATAAAGGTAGTAAAACAGCAGAGCTGGTCCACCCAACCAGCACGTAAGGATGGAGGCCAGCCCGTTAGACTGCTTGACATGATGCCAACCAGCGTAGGGAGAGCACCAAGAACATGTCCCTGGATGTGTCCTAGTGGAGCATAGGAGCCCGGAGCAGCTCCGGAAGAGCATGTCCCTCCAAAACCTCCTCCTGGCACACAGCAGGCGGGTGGTCTGCTCCCAAGCAAAGACCGATTCAAGCTCTGCAGGATGCGGACACACCAGCCATGCTAACCCCAACTCTTGACCTTCAAGAACAAGGCCTCCAACTTCCTGAACTCAGTGAGAAGCTCCTGAGCAGCGAGTAGCCCTCTGGTATTGCTGCCGGGCTGTGCGGCTGCTGGCTACGTTCTCAGGCCTTCCACAGCACAGTTAACATCAATTTGTCATGGTCTCCAGGAGCCCGTCCACTGGATTTATAGGATGCTGATGGCCCAGTTGTTATCATGGCAGATGACAGCAATATAAAATGAGATATAATAAGAAAGAAATAAAGAAATAAAGAGAGAGAGAGAAAGAGAGAGAGAGAAAGGGAGAGAGAAAGGGAGAAAAAGGGAGAGAGAGAGAGAGAAAGGGAGAGAAAAGGAGAGAGGGAGGAAGGAAGGAAGGGAGGAAGGAAGGGAGGAAGGAAGGGAGGAAGGGAGGGAGGAAGGAAGGGAGGAAGGAAGGGAGGAAGGAAGGGAGGAAGG
>PTEX01000001.1:8262623-8273280 GCA_003342815.1 Eudromia elegans
GGAAGGAAGGAAGGAAGGAAGGAAGGAAGGAAGGAAGGAAGGAAGGAAGGAAGGAAGGAAGGAAGGAAGGAAGGAAGGAAGGAAGGAAGGAAGGACTGAGCAAAGCATCAGAAATGAGTTTAGGTAAAGAAGGAAGAGGATATGAAGAAAGAAGACAGGACAGATGCTTGAGAAGGAGCAGAGGAATCACAAAGAGATGAGGGCTGGCAGCTGTAAGAAAATAGGAAACGGCAGTAGGCCCTTTATAAAGCAGGTTCAGGATGTTGCAGAAGCATTCGGTGGTTTTAAGAGATTCCTAGTAGCCTGTGCACGTTCAGCGCATGCTGCAGGTCTTTGTGGTTGTGCCGCTTGCTCATTGGTTGGGAAGCAGGTGTCTTCATCGGGGTAGGCGCACGCTTGGTGCGCATTCAGAGCAGAGCTCCTGATTAAGTCTCCTCCTAAAGGAAACTAGCTCCCATGCATCAAAACTGCTTTGCATACCAAATCAACACACAGTAAGCGGGGGCAATCAGGAAGTTCACTTCAAAACCAGCTTTGAACCAAAATGTTAATGCAGTCACAGCCTCAGGCACTTAATTCATGCCTGAATGCTAGTGAACTTCAGAAAGCAAATGCCAGTGCTCTCCTCAAAGTTAGAAGAGGGAGGTAGATGCATTTCAAGACCTACTGGAGAACATAGCTATCAATTCAGATGTTTATGACTGACTCTGAGGGTATGGCTCCTTCTGACAGGTACCAAGGAAGAAAATAAAAATGAACAAGTGGTTGATTTAAAATGGGGATACCATCAGATATTTGGGAATAGCAATTCTTTCTCACTTCCATTCATATATTTATCTCCTATACCGTTTTTTCTCTTCACTCCCAATGTTTATGCTCAGCTTTGGCACAGGAATGGTGAGCAGAGATGGGGACACCGGACCCTACCTGTGTTAGTAACCACGTTCACAGGCTGCTTTCCACCCAAGCAGGTTCCTTGCAGCGGCAGCCACTGTCTTCAGGTCTGACTCACTGCGATCCATGTTGGCGCGTAGAGCCGGCTCAAGTGAGTAAGAGGGTGCAGCACATTGTCAAACCAATCACGCCCTTGGATGCTGGTGTGATTTCCGTGACCCACCGGTCCCTTTTCTTGTTATGTCTATACTTTTCATCACTCCTGGGTCTGAGTTAATGCTCAAGCCTAGCTCCGTCTACCACCCACGCTATTTTTTATGAATGCCCTTATTCAGACATTGGTCTGTCCAGAGTGGTGAAAGCTTGAATGCCTATATAATGTCATCAGACAGATCCAGCTTTCCTTCAGGCCATCTAGACAAAAGGACATCAGTAGTAGGAAGTCAAGAAGGACCACCAGAAGATGTCCTGGGCTTGGGTCTTCTTAAGCACAGATTATTTGTGTCTAAAATGTAGCTACCGAGAGGAACAGAAAATGTACCGATGATGTGATTGAACCTACTCAACCTGTTCTCAGAGCCATGTTCCAATTAGCACTAAAATCATGGCTGGTGCGTTTGATGGGACTTCTGCACACAAGCACCCTACAGCCAAGAGAGAGATGTGCTCCCTTCTTTGCAAATGCTTTGTGATGAATTTCCATGAGCATCCTCAACTCCTATGGGAGTTGTAGGAGACTGCTTTGCTGTCATAGGCCACCTCTGCTCACCAGCAGGTCCTGCAACCTGGGGAATTCTGCTCTGACCTCTTATTGCAATTGTTCAAGATCATGCCTAGAGATACACAACTGGTGGACCCCTTGGTTACTATATTCCTCCTCTTCCTTTCCTGTAGTCTTGTTCTCCATGCACTAAAAAAAAAAAGAAAAGCAAAACAAGACTAAGCTCAAACACCATAACTATGACAACAAAACCTTTAATGCAGATGTTTTTAGACATGCAGAAACTCCTTTCTGCCCACGTAACTCCATTCTGGGAAGCAGTCTAAGTTTCATCTTCATTAGCAGGGTTTGCCAGTCAGAGCTTTAGTGGGAACCCCCTTCAAGAGGGATCAAGGTCTGATGTTGCTACTCCCACACCAGCAAAAGCTGCTTCCCCACGCGCTGCTCTCATCCAGGGTGCTGGCTGCCCAGACAGATCCCAGGCAGCTGCCTGCAGCCTGCAGCTCCTCCTCACGTGCCGCTCCTGGCTCCCTCCCAAGCCTTGTCTTCTCTGACCCACGACTGCCAATGCCTTGGGATCACAATATCTGACGGTTTTATTGCTGTCCTCCCTTCCTAGACCAAGGAAACTGGGGGAAAAAAAATACACCCGAATAATTTAAAATAAAAATGAGATTCTATTCATCTTGGAGGCAAAGAAAATCTTGAAAAGCAGGAAATTTAGTGACTCAGAAAATTTGCAATATAAATTATATCATTTTTAAATCTTTGACTTTTTAAAGCCAAACTTGTGATGGGGGAAAAGTGAGTAAAATGATTTACATGTTAATTAGCAGCAGTGCTGACATGATGTATTATTTCCCTGCCTGGCGCTCCTGATATTATGCAGCATTCCAGGGAGACAAGATGGAGAACTGCAATTCGGAGGTGGTGATATTTTACACTCTGTGCTCAAGTGAGATATAATGTGCAATGTAATATAGCTGCAGGCCTTGAGAATGCCTTCATGTAGGGGAGAATGGCTTTGCAGGACGGTGAGTGTCTACAGGGCAGGCTTGGTGATCTAATGCCCCGCTCTGTGCACGAGGGTTGTCCCTGACACACGGGGCCTAATGTCCGGGGCAGCGTCCATCTGACCAGGTCATCTGGTTAATGATTCCTGTAGGCAGATACCTACAAACTCCTGGGCTAAGCACTAGCGTCAACAAAGCCAAGAGGACAATCAGCAAGGGAGTCTTCCATGATCATTGATATGTTATTCTGCACTTAGAAATATCAAAGTTATTCACATAATGAAAAAAAAAAAAAAAGAAGTGAGAAAGGTCTCAGCAGCTTCTACCTCCGTGTTTACATTTTCTATTTTTGTCACAAACCTCCCACACAAGCTTTCTTTTGTCAAGAATGTTCTGAACATTTGGTTCAGTGAAAGACTTTTTGTAAATAGAGACATGCTTTGATAGAAACACCAACAAAATAAAAAATGGTTGCTTTGTGCTTTCCATGTAAATAGGACATTTTGCATGAAGCCAAACTTGTATTTTTCAATATAATTATAGGCAGTCCACCAAAAATCTTGACATCTTATTTGTTTTGTTCCAGATAGAACATGATCAGTACAATCAAGAGCATGACTTTTGTTCCCCTTCCCAGGTTTTAAATAGCAAGGAGTCGGGAAGAGGCTTGCTTTGAAAGTGAGGAAGAGGAGGATGGATGTGAGGAAACCATGACAAAAATGCTAAGCTGGGACATTGGGGGATTATCAAAGAAAGACACCTGGTCTGGTGGAAAGAGGGATGAAGCAACTTCCATTGGACAATGAGGTGAAGTTTCTATGCAGGTGGAAGCTGTTTAGGCACAGTTGCTACACAGATGACCTTATTGCAGAGATGAGCAGATGTGACGCACCTAACTGATGTTCACACGCTCCATAGGTTCAAGAGCAGGCAGGGAGGAGCTGGGCTCTCCGCAGCGCAGCTCCTTGCGCGGGGCTTTGTCAGACTGCGCCGAGCGGCACTGAAGGGCTGCGACTCGAAACAGAAGCAGGAAAGGAGGGGGAGATGCTCTGAAAAACACACCAACTGGCAGAAGTTTCCTCCACTTTCTCCTCTACCCACTAATCTAAAAATAACCATCTGAATGTCTATATCCAGCAGCATTAATTTAACCATCCGAGACAGCAGAAGAGAAAAATCCTACATGGCACCATGGCCATAATGTACAGATGCGATGATAGAAAGCATAGGACCTTCACTGTTTCATTTTGGGTTTCAACCTACGGAATTTTCCTTCTGTCCTGCTTTCAGATTACCTCCTTGTCTCTCTCTGCTCTTGTGCTAAGGCCAGCACTTGGTATGTCCTTAAAGACCTTTTACGTCTGCCCTTGCTTGGGAGGGGATGTTATGGACCAGGTAGCCTCCATGAATCCTTTCTAGCCTAAATTATTCTGTTTTCTGCACACACAACTACTGAGCAATGGCTGCATTTTTGGAGGAAAAAAAATGCATAGAAGTAGTGCTTCAAAGATTTAAACTTATTTTCCCAAAAAAAAATGAGTAGAGATGGAAAGGAAGGCTGCCCAACATTGAGTAGTAGTACAAAGCACCAAGAATTGCTCTGAGGGGAAGTAAAAAACAGAAATCAGGCCTGGCACTTACAGAGCCACTAATGGCCATTCAGAATCAGGCCAGCACTACTTCTGAGCCTCCACAGGGAAAGGTGCTGCTCTTTCTGGGGAAAGTGTCTGGGCATTTTGCTCGGGCTTGCTGGATGCTCCCTGCTGAAGACCAGTCAACAGCAGCAGGAGCAGCACCTCTGTCTTCCATCGGAGGCAAAAGGGGGGTTTACACCTCTCTATCTGCGGCTGCGTCCTGGGAAGAACAGAAGAGCGAGCAGATACCCACTCTCCTGGAGGAGCTAAATACCCCTCGCAGCCTCCCAGATTGCCAGGGCTAAGCCTCGATTGTCACAGTTTATGTTAGTGAAATCCACACAAAGTAAAAACTCACTAAAATCTTCCTGGGAAATGTTTTCTCCATGGGACACCAATCAGGAAGCCACCAAGCGGGAGGAACTGCTGTGACCTGCTGAAGCAGCACTGCCCATCTCCCCGAGCAGCCAGCGCCTGGGCGGTTTTAGGGCAGCCATTGGATACAATGGCATTGGACAAACAAAAACCTACAACAAAAGCTCCCCGCGGAAAGCTGCTTTGCTACCTGCGCATGTGTGTGTAGCATGAACTGCCATAAACTACATGTTATTTATAGAAATATCTGTTTGTCATATACATGCTTTGCATAATTAGGAAATCAAAGAGGTTTGGAGCCCTTATGCTGGAGCTTGGGTAGAGCGAAGGACCGGGAACAACCCAGTCTATGTCCTAATCCCCTCCTCCTGCCCTATTTCAGGAAATTTTTTGTCCTGCGTCACCAAGCGCCAGTAGCTGCACAAAGAGGACTCCTCGGAGGGGCTGAAATCAGTATTGGGTCGGTTGCAGACCCAGCCCATGTACTTTGGACACACTCACTTGCAATTCTCCAGGTGTTTGATGGAGCCAGGGGGACAACTGCAGTTAGAAATGATTTTAACAATCCTCAGATGAAGAAAATTGAACAAAGTGGGTGGTTGTTACTGCAATTGCTCAATCAGAAAAGAAAAAAAACCCCTACATTAACGTAGCATCTTCATTTTAGAATTTGAGTATATAGCTTCACGGACAGCTTGAAAGAAGCTCTCATTCTTTTTCAAAAAGCCTTTGGAAGGTCACCTTAGATCACAAGCTGGATCACGAAGCATCATTGCATCATATTCTTTCCATCTGGCTTCTTAAGTCTCATCCAGGAAATATCCATCCATTTGGAAACACTGATATTTTGACCAAGGCCGAGGGCTGCCCAAGCGTGAGGTTAGGACGGCGCCGCTTCCAAGCATCCCCATAAAACATCCTCTCCTCCGTCACGGATCATTCTAGGGCAGTTCAGTTAGCCGAGGTCCAAATGGGCTGCTCAGTTACACAAGCAAAGAAAGACCATCAGAGAAGACTGAAGGTAGATTCTCCAAGGTGGGGAAGCAGCAAACATGCAAGCCATTAAATATATATAAAAAAAAAAAAAAGGGCATCTTTCCTTGCAAATATTTCATTTCCCATCTCCTCTAGGCCATTCGCTTTTTATCTTTGCCCAAGAGCAGACCAAGAGAGGAGGGCAGGCAAAGCCCGCCTGCATTTCTGAGGTCGCAAAGTGGGACGGAGGGAGAAGGAGCAGATGGTTTCTCTGTTGGCAACTTCGTTAAACTTCAGGAATATCGAGGCTCAACTCCTACAGTCTGAAATAAGGAGTTTGAAAGAGGAAAGAACAGGAACGGAAACTTTCTTTAAGCCTTGTGGTATCCAGTAATCCTACTGGCCAGGGCAGGGAAACGCATGTTCTTCGCTTTGGCTGGATTTCTTGCACGCCCATTGAAGTTAAATGAACTACATGACTGAAGGTTCATTTCTTCCATTTCCTATAATGTCAGGTCTTATTTACTCAGCAGTTTCCTGTGGAGCTTCATGGTAAATACATGGACAAACAAGACTCTATCTTGATATCAACTCTGTAAAATATTTTCAGTTGTTTTTACATAAGAAAATAGCAGCAATGATAAAAACTAAATTAACTTTTTTTCCCCTTGGTAGTTTTACAAAGAGATTTAAACACTAACTTTGAGGAAATGTGCAATATGCTTTATTTAATATGCTAAATGGCTTTACCTTGATTAGGGATGAGAAATGTCCCAAAATTCTCCTACATGTGCCTATTACCACGTTTATTGGGTGCCCCATGGAAGTTGGAGGATGAACCACTAGGAGGGCACACGCTGTGTCCTGCTGCCAGCAAGACAGGAGCTATAGGAATTCCTATAGGAATTTTGGTCCATAGTAGCCCAGGACTCTTGACCTCCTGTGCCCCCCACAGAAACTGCCCTGTTTCTGGCACTAGCACCTAGAGTTTCTTGTGAATTCAGACCATTGCTTTGCATGCATAAACCCAAGCAAAAGTTGAGCATTTCAAGTTGAGCATGACATTTCTGTTCAATCCAAAATAAATGACTTCAACCCATACATACAAATCAGAAGTTTTTCATACTCTTTCCTTGAGCCAAAAGGAAATAAAGACATTTCCGGCGCTGTGGGTTTCTTGGACTCAACGTTCAGTGCTGATTGAAAGCAAATTAGCATCAACCAACTGTTTTAAATAGCACAGAGAGTCCAGTGCTCTGCCTCAGTGAAGAAAGAGTAATTGGAAAAGTGTTAGGAATAAATGTGCAGTCTCCAAGCTGGAGTCACTCTGCCCTTCCCTTCTGAGGAGCAAGGAAATAGAGACACATGCAACATTCCCTACCAGTTCAGAGCTGCCTCCAGTTTGCCACCAGCAAACACACACAGCGTGAGCTTCGGGCATCCAAGCAGAGTTTGCTCTTTAAAGGCTAGCGACAGATGGGTTCAAGGACCAGTTGCACACCTTGATCCTTTTGATGCAAGAGCTGCTGCACAGCTTTAGAGCAGCAAGGAGTTTTTGCAGGGCGTCGCCTTCTCCCCTTCGGAGCGTCCGTCCTGAGCATCCTGCTCAGGTGGGGGCCTGGAGGCTGGCACTGTGTCAGACACAACTCTCGGGCCACAGGGCACCCTCTCCCTGGCCCCGTGACGTTACAAAATTCAATAAACTTCCACTGACTGCACAGAAGAAATAGGACATAAAGTCACCGCGTGAGGGGAGCCCGTGTGGCACAGAACTAGCAACTAAAACCGAAGCCTGGCAACAGAGGCTACCACAAGATTCCTGTTAACATGAAACTGAGCTAGACTGGGCACCACGCACTGCATTTATTTGGGGGCTGTGTTTTGTCAGGCTCAGGAGCAGCCCCAAACAACAGGGCAGTGAAACCCACGGAATTAAGCGGAGCGGCTCCTGTCCCTCACATGGCCCGGTCTGCATGAGAACAGCCTCAAGAGAGATCCATCTAACCCATTACCACACTTTCTCCAACGGCAGCTCTATCAGAAGAGTACAATAATATTATTAGCATTTTCAGCAGGATAAGTTCTGTGCCTTCCATATTTTAAGTATTACTTTACATTACATCCAGTACTCCTGCACTTCTGCACGCTCCTTTCCAAACTTTCTCAGCTCTTGCCTATCGCTGGAGGACCCCCAAAAAGCCAACCTGCCCAAGGATAACTGCAGTCTTCTGATTGTCTGTCTTCCTCAAGCAGAAGGGAGAGGAACTTGCAGCCTGGGGAGCAGGGAGGAAAGGAAGAGCTGGACTGCAGATATTCCAGTCCTGGACAGCCATGAACTGTCCTGAATAGGCTCATGGTGACATTAGCTCTGGCAGCCGCTCTGCAAACTAATGCAGAAACCTTCATACCCGATCCTTTGCTGAGCTACCTCAGCACATTAAGTTACCCCAAACCCTGACTAAAGATTTCCTGCCCTAAACTGACGGCACGGACGGACACAGCCCATGGAGGACCTGGAAACGCAGCTGCCAGAGGAGCTTGGGCTGCAGTGTGGAGAGTACCTGGCTATCAGCAACGCACACCGCGCGCCAGGAAAGCTGCTGCTCCAAAACCAAAGCAACACAACCAATAAAACAAAAACGCAAGTCTTACGCATGCAGCCCACACACCAAAGTCACTTACAAACTTTAACGAGTCACAATTATTTAGCAATACTTTACACCCACACAGTTTCAATAGAAGCCTTAAAACACGGCAGATTTAATAGTGTCTCCCACATCATATCCCTGGGAGCCTTAACTCTGCCCCTGGAAAAGGATCTAGGCTGGTCCCATGGCTGTTTGGCAGGGGCATGAAGAATCTACACAAGAAGACGGCTTAAATTTAATCTTTTATCATTTAATTTTTCCAAGCAGACTTTTCAAAAGGGTCACAAAAAAATAATTTGACATGCCAGTAGGAGCCCAGCTTCTCTGAAGTGAACTGCAAACCTCCAGAGTTAGCAATAATCCTCACACTTGCATTTCTAGAGGGGAAAGCCGTAACTGTAAATACAGACTTGGAGACCTGGCGTCTTTCCACACTGAGCATTTTAAATTCACACCGTTTCCCCTTCAAATTTAAGCAGGTATTATTATAGCCCAAGAGACAGCTGAACACCGCCCACCCTTGAACCTGCATTTCCTAATTCGCTTGTGAAACGTGACGTGGCACTACTGCAGCCAGCAGCGGGCAGCCCAATGCTGCACAAACAATTGCAGAAGCTTAACAACTAGAGAAGAGAGCAAGCTGCAGTTTGGAAGAACAACAACTTCACCACCTTGCCGAGTAAGAACAGCACAAGTAAGCTTTAGAAGAAGCTCTATCAGGCTAGCACTAGTGAGCAAGGCTTTGACAGAGGCTTTGCACGTCCAGTTGTCATCTTCTTATCTCTGTCAAGAAGAGGCCACAAGGAGTTGACAGCGATCAGAATCAGAGTCACTGAATCACTCCATAAACAAGTTGTGAAGTCATTCCACCATGGCCATCGAGAAGTTAGCCCCACTTCCCGGGATACTAGGAACATAAACCACCTATTACCAGGAATTTCTTTCCCTTTCCTAAGCCAAAGGACAAACAAACAGACGACACCCACCACGTGCGCTCCCCATCCCCCTTCGCTTCTCACGCACCACCTGCAAGGTGCAAAATCTCCACAAAGTCCATGAAAAAAGAATGGTTTAAACGGAGGTCGCGTACCCCTCGGAAGTACAACATCACCCTTCAGACCAAATAACCAAGCTGCCTTAGGAAGAGGCGTCAGAAGTGACAGCGAAACCCGAGGGAAGTTCAGAAGAAGCGACTATGTGCGGGTAGTTATGCCAATATAAGTATCTGAGGGCAGCCACCACGCAACGCAGGACGGCGACCAGCGCGGCTCTGCCCCGAGGTCCTGCCCTCCGGCACGGCTCAGGGCCACACGGCGGCTCGGCCCCAGGTGACAACCCTGCATCTCAGCCCCGCCGGGCCACCCAGGCGCGGCGGCGGGGGCAAACGGAGCCCCCGCGCGCCCCGGCACCGCACCGTGCCCCGCGCAGGGACCCGCGCGGCGCTGCTCGCCAGCACGCCCAGTGTCACCGCACGGAAACGCCACTCGTTCTTCGACTTTTATTAAGTTCACTTCGGTTGACCAAATGAGCTCCCCTGAAGTAAACAGGGTTATAAAATATCAGGATGATTCTATCTTCAGGTGCTCAATAGAAACAAATACTTAGTTCGACTAGAAAACTTTAAAAATGACTTTAGATACAAAAGTGTAACAATTATACTGCGCAATACATCTTTATATATATCACTAAGCCCATGAAATTTAAAAAAAAAAAAAAAGTTTTTGCACCATCGAGAACAGCCACAAGTCCTGAACCTCCATTCTTTATGCATCCGTGATCAGCATAAACTGAAACTTGGGAATGCTTGGGATTCAAAATACCCTGAGCACATACTAGTGCAACACCACGAAGCAGACATAATCCATGGGGAGAGGGGGAAAGCGGGAAGGGCGACGCGGGAATCAGATGGTGCTTTATTATACAAGCATGAAAGCAAAGTTCCTTTGGAAAACAACTTCTTGAGTGGACTTCCGGACCAGTGAGGTAGCCCAAAGGGAGGAAAAACAACAAAACGAAGAGTGGAACTTGGTCCCCACGCGAGGCGCCGGCCGCACAGTCCCCGCGCCGCGTCCCGCGGGGGGCGGCGCGCCGCGGCCGCCGGGCCGGCCCCGTAAAGTGCAGCAGCAGCAGAAGACGCTCCGGACGGAAGCCATGTAAACAGGTGACTGGTCGCGGCGCCCGCGCGCTCAGGACGGCGCCAGCGGGAAGCGCCGCACACGCACCACGGGCGACAGGTCCACGCCGAGCAGGCGCTGCGCGCGCCGCCGCGCCGCCGCCAGGCTCCGCCGGCTCCACACGCTGCCCCGCACGCGCACCGACGGGAAGCTCGTCAGCCGCGGCGTGGCCGCCCGCCAGATCTCCTCGAGCGAGCGCCCGCCCAGCGGCGCCCAGCCCGCG
>PTEX01000001.1:8274181-8297925 GCA_003342815.1 Eudromia elegans
TTCCCCCGCCTGGCGGCCCCGGAGCTGCCGCCGCCGCCGGCCCCGGCCCCGGCTGGAGGTGGCGGCCGCGCTGTGGCCACGGCCTCGGGCACCTGCCCTCCCAGCTGCCCAGGGCCTCGCGCGGGGACTGGGCCGGAACGTGCTTGAGGAGGGCGTGGGTCGATGCCTGCAAGATGGGGTGGATGCCTCCAAGGGTTGGGTAGACGCTTCCAAAGCTTGGGTAGATGCCTCCAAGATGGGGTGTATAACCTTCAAGGCTTGAGTCAATGCCTCCAAGATCGAGTCGATGCCTCCAAAGGCTGGGTAGATGCCTCCAGGGCTTGGGTCAATGCCACCAAGATTGGGTAGATACCTCCAAGGGTTGAGTAGATGCTTCCAAGGCTTGGGTCGATACCTCCACAATTGGGTTGATGCCCCCAAGAGCTAGGTCGATGCCTCCATGATTGGGCTGATGGCTCCATGATTGGGTAGATACCTCCAAGGGCTGGGTAGATGCCTCCACGATTGGGTAGGTATGTCCAAGGGTTGGGTAGATACCTCCAAGGGTTGGGTAGATGCTTCCAAGGCTTGGGTCGATACCTCCACGATTGGGTTGATACCTCCAAGAGCTGGGTTGATGCCTCCACAATTGGGTCGATGAGCACAAGGGCTAGGTCGATGCCTCCATGAGGGGGTTGATGCCCCCAAGGGCTGGGTCAATGCCCCCAAGGGCTGGGTCAATGCCTCCAAGGGCTGGGTCGATGCCTCCAAGGGTTGGGTAGATGCCTGCACCAGTGAGCTCTCCCAGACGAAGACACCTCTCTGTGGGTCCTCGGAGGCAACACAAGGAATTTTGGACAGACTCCATATAGCCACATCCAGCACGTGATGCTGAATGTGGCCGTTCGTTTGCTGTGAGAGGGTTTGTCAATGCCATCCCCAAAGCCAACGAGGTGGTGAAGATGCCGAAATGGTCACCATCATCCTGGCACTGCTTTCCTTGCCGAAGAAAGCAGGCGGGTAACGACGCCTGGAAAACGCAGCCTTTGTGCTGTGGAGCCTTGTATGAGACTCGCTGGGGCCACCCGCTTGCCGAGGTCATGGCTCCGATGCCTCCCGCACGGTTTTGCTGCGCTGGCAGCTCTCCGGTGCCGCCTGATCAGCTGCCACAAGATCCGGAGGCTGTGCTCTCCACTACCAGAGAGCTTGTTACCGCTGCGAAGGGGCCTCGCTTTTGTAGGCTGCCTAGAAGGTCGTTTCAGCCCAACAGGAGCCCTGTCCATCACCAGAAGAGCACCAGAAGAGAACAGAATATGTAAAGAACAGATATGTAAAGAACAGAATCCCGCTCCGGGTTGGATTAGCTTCCTCCTTACTGCTTTTTGTCACCATTCATTGGCAAGGGGCAAGGAGTAACATCATTTTCCGTCATGGACAGTGTTCGTTCTGTGATTAATTCAGTTTAGGACAGGGAAATCTGTTCTCAACTTGTCAAGAACCTAAATTGGAATGTCTAGAAAGAAAAGCAGTCAAGTAAGAGGAAGAAATTATGCATAAGAAATGATTGCTAGTGGAAATAAGAGCATTTTCTTCACAGTATGATTTGGCTTGTGTTCATGGGAATCTCAGGGAAATTAGCCCAAATAATCACTGACTGGAATATTTACAGAACTACCTTAAATCTTCATGGGGACGTTCTCCAGCTGCAATCATTTTAAACCAGCTTTATAAAAGTATGTTCTTAAAAACACGTTATTTCCCCCAAAGTTTGGCATCAGTAGGTTTTTTTAAAGAGATTCACCTTGTAGCCCGTTTGAGAGCAGAGTCATGCAAGCTGAGCAGGGTCAGATGAGGAGCACCCAGGGCAGCACCTCCCGAGGCGGCTCTGCTGCAGTTCACTCCTCTCTCACGTGCGAACGCCCATTCAAAGCCACTGGCAAGTGGCTCATCACGTGCTGGACCACAATAACCGACACGTGCTCGTGTTCTTGGGGGCAGAAGCCCTCACACACAGCCACATTCAGCAGCTCATTAATAAGGGGGGACTCATTAAACTTCAGAAACCCCTATGATCACCAGCCATAATCCTCTCCCTCAAATTACAGACATTTCTGGCGTATGACTGGAAAATCATTGAGACAGATGATGAAGAATTTTCAGCAAGCAGTGAATGAGTCATTGTAGGAACAAGTTAAAAGTCAGGCTAGCACATTTTTGTCTTAATCAGCATTTATTAATAACTTTCCCCTTTTTGCTTCTAGCATGGACAAAACCAAGTAATGTGATATCATTTTTACAAATTTATGAGTTTTCTGCAATGTAACCACTCTTTCTAATACCAATGTCAGCTCAGGAAAATGCATGCTAATTGGCTATCTTTCAATAATTTACAGTAGCTCAATACAGGAATAAGGATGATAAAAAAATAATAATCCTTTGCAAGTGTGTAGCTCTTCCTTTTAGCCATACCACTTCTTATAAGCATTAATTATCACTCATAGCACTCTTGAGTTATGTAAGTAAATGTTGCCTCTCTTTAACAGACTAATATAATGAAAGAATTAATTAAAATGTTTTGACTAAGGTGTATGCACTCAATGACTGAATTTTCTGTAGATTTTCGTAATTTCTAACAACCATCATTCTAAAAAATGCAGTGAATGTCCAAAATAAAGCAGAAAATTTAAAAAAATCTATCTCTGCTCAAATATTCTTTTTGCTCACATATATCTTTTCTCTATAGAGCTCTTGAGAAGAGCAGGCAACATTTCAAATGACAAATTACTGAATGGCCATTTTAGTTTCTTAAATAAATACTTAGCCGCTGGTTATCGGTAAAACTTTACATGTGATCACACAGAATTTTGAGTCCAGCTGAGAAACTGCAATCCTGGCTATCGGGTCACACGACCTCTGCTGCGGTGGCTTTTCCTCTGTGGCCGCTCTACCTCCCCCATCATTAGATGATGAAACCATCATCCTGCTGGACACAGGCGCATTTTGCCTCCACGGGCCTTGAAGACTGTGTTTCTACTGCTGTTGTCTCTAAAAGGATAGAGTGGTGACACAAAGAAGGGCAGGATGAGCAGAAATACAGAATGGCTTCTCTATGAAGAGAGATTAAATAGACTCTTCGGCTTGAAAAACAGATGGCAGAGGGAAAAGACGATAAAGGTCTATAAAATTGTGATAGTAAAAGGAAGAGGCTAAGAAATGATTATGGCTTAGTTGTCATAATCTCAGAATGAAAAGGAAGCACATGAAATTATACGGCAGAAATTTTAAAATCCCCAAACAGCTTTTATTTAGGTGATTCTTATTTGTGCTGTAGAGTTCACTGTCCAGCGAAGTTGTGGGTGTCAGAGTGGGTGGAAGAAGCTTGCTCTGTGACGGAGAAAGCACCATGTGAAGGTGTTTTAATGGGAGCTGTATGTCCTTTATTTCCAGATTCTAGGAAGTAATCTGCATGCAATCACTTATACATAACTGTATAAACTGTGCGTCACTTCTTTCATCACTGCTGTGCCATTAGTGAATGCTGTAGGGAGCTGTACCAGTGGTGGCTGCAGGGGTTTTTTTTGGTTCATAATGATCTCTGGGTCTAAAACGTTAAGTCTTTGGCTAATATATCCAAAGTGAAAAAGTTTCTTGGTTACTGTTCTTATTTCATGCTTTTCTCTTTTTCCCTTTAATCCAAAGGCACCTGCTTTACCAGTCATAATGACTTTGATCATATTATACTCCCAAATTTTCTGTCTTTACTACCTTTAAAGTAGTTCATCTGATGTCAACTTTACAAGAGACATGGTAGCAGTATCTTTGCCACTGTCCCGTCTTTGGAAAGCCATTTCAGAACTTATATTCTAGACCAACTTGTGGATGTAGCTCCGGGAGGATGCAGTTCTGTAGGTCTTGGGGCAATGGAAGGGCATGGGGCCTCTCACAGAGGCTGGGGTGATGGAGGATGGTCTTCCAGCCTGCAAGAGATGTGCCGTTGTTGAAGATCCCTCTCATTGGGCATCGGGGCTGTGAGAGGAGGTCAGCAGGCTGAGGAGCATCAGAGATGAGAAGGAAGAAATCAATGACATCGCGGATGCCTTGCAAATTCAAGAGCCCAAATCCCAACTGTGCTGAAGGACAGGCAGGCAGAGTTTGTGCCAATCAGCTTGGGAATTGAAGACTCTCATCACAGTAAAGGCTGGAAACTTGTGATTTATGGCCTGAAAAGGAGCAAGGCTCCTGTTCCAGCTGAGATTTTGCAGCTACAGAATACATTCTGTGTCCTTGCAGCAGACAGCAGATGGGAGGTTTCATTGTCAAATGAAGCATCTGTGACAGCTGCTCCTGAGCCACTCAGAAACACCAGGAGCGAGTGGTAAGTGGTGGCAGAGTGAGACTCCCTCTGACAGGAGACAGAGACCGCATTGGCAGACCTGACCTGATGTCCAGGGAGGTTTCTGCTTGCTCATTCACATGGGCACCAAAGATACCACCAGAGGAGACCTAGGAAGTGTCATGCATGGCTCCGTGGCCTCATAGGTGACATTCTGGGTCATGAGGGCCCAGGTGACTTCCTTGATCCTGTTAATGAGGGGCAAGAGCTTGAGGAGGAATGGATAGATCCTGTGGTCAACAGTTGGTTGCACAGCTGATGTTAGCAACAGGGCTTTGAGGTCTATGACCGTGGGAATCTCTTTGAAGTTCAAGGACTTCTTAGAAAGGATGAGATCCACCTACATGGGGCAGAAGAATCTTTGCTAACAGGCTGCCAAACATTTAAAGACAGCTTTATACTAGGAATGACTGAGAAGTAAGAGGATGACCAAGAATCCAGTGAGAACGTGGTGAAACACATTCAGAAGCAAGGGGGATTGGGGACTGTGAAGAAAAGGGAACTTGTAATTAAAAAAAAAAAAAGAAAAAAGAGGAAAAGAAAAACAGGATTGAACTGGGTCGCCTCAAGGGTATACAAATGAAAAGGGAAGTGCCTGTAGGACCAGAGGACAGCATTTAGGGGAGAACTCTCACAGCCTTTCTGTGAAATCAGCATTACCAGTGGCTATGGGAGCACAAATTGCAATAGAAGAAATTCCATTTAGATACAAGACAAAGCTGCTTTATTGTAAGCATGATCATACACACTGGAACAGGTTGCTCAGAGAGGTTGTGGAATCTCCAGCTCCTGAGTTTATTAAAAACACAGCTAGACATGGCCCGTGACAACCTGCTGTAGCTGATCCCACCTTGAGCAGCGGGTTGGGCTGGACAGTCTGCAGAGGGGCCTGACAACCTCGGCTGGTCTGTGATTCTGTGATTCTGCTGATGGAGAAAAAGCAAACCACTTGAATCTCTTTTCTTTGTTTCTCTGACATAAATTATGCTGGGACATTCCCCTTCTACTATTTCTTCAGTTACTTTTTTCCTTCTGTTGCTTCCTATTGTATTGTACTTCCTTCAAATTATGACCCTTGTTTACAATATTGAAAAAACACATTCTGCATTGCTTTCCAATACAGGATGAACTTAGTGTGTTTTAAGTCTGAATCGTATGTTATTGTTATCAACAGTGTGAAATCCTTAGGTTGTGGATCAGTCTACTACCACCTGCTGAATATAGTTCCAATATTGGAAATATGTTGCTCTAGAAAGTGTTTTTCACACATCATAGACCAAGTCATCTCATAATTCTGCTCACAGAGTGTTTTCTGAGACCATTAAAACAAATGTGAATTTCACTCACTTTTCTCAAAGGGCTGACTTTTTCTTTTTTTCAGTGTAATAAGAACTACTTAATAGCCGTATTGGTTAAATCATATTTCCTAATACCAACTGTTAATAAACATGTCATTTTAAGGATCTGTTTCATGATACATCCAGTCTGTGCTCCCATTTTTCCTTAATGCTTGATGCTAGCTTTGTACATTACCAGGTTACCCAACAGTACAAATTCAGTCCTGAGCAGTGTGAGTACGTAAATGATTTTTATTGATCTAGGCACAGCATACAAGGCAATGTTTACACTGGATTTATCTTTTATGTAGGCCAAAGGAGGACGATATGTGACCTGCATAAAGTCCATGGAGGCAAAGTTATCCTTCAAAATGCTTTGAACAAATTGGAATAAACAGAGCAAGTTCATACTGGCTCAGCTCCTTGTGTCATGTGCAAGTGACTTTACTAAGTGGAGACCCTGAGCAGCTTCAGCAGGTCCCTGCACCATGTTCCACTCAGGCCCGCTCTTATTTGTGCTCTTTGCCCACATGAATCTTGCATCCTCACCGCCCAGGGGCTTGTGCTGACAGAAAGTGGTAGAAGCTGCTCCTGTTCGGGATCCTTTTTGCCAGGGAACTTTCACTGGCGAGCGAGCTGCCGGCCGCCTGCACAGGAGGAGGTCTCCATCCCTCCACTCAATGGAAGTTGTAAGCACGGGATTATTATGTAGATGTTTGTTGTTGGTCAACACCTCCCTCTGCATCTGTCCTTTGTATTCTGAGTTAGGCACGGTCTTCAAAAGCCAGGAAGGTTTCTCCGCACTTCCAAGGGCCTCCCTCTGCGGAGGGACCTCTCCCCCATTCCAGCCCGGCAGAGAGACGGAGGGAGTCCCTGGAGTACAGCCCTGGATGGGCACCCACGGGAGAACTGACGTAGCTAGGGGATTAAATGGAGGTGCCAGGAGAGCAGGACAAGACGGATCTGATTACCTGACCGAGATCCTTCCCTGGCAGAAAGCCTGTGAGAGGCCTGCCCATCTAATGCTTAGATATTATTTTCCCTTGTTTGAACATATTTCATAGATTTCATTCAAAGCAATTCTAATTTTAAAAGCCTAAATTAAGATTTGCATCCATTTTCCAAAATATTCCAACAGTTTATTGTTCATTAATTCTTGGTTGATAGTATTCCTTATAATTCATTTCAAATATTGCGAGTTCATATCAACATAAAATAACTCAAGTACCTAAACAGGATGATTTTAACACATTAACTACTTTGATAATTTTGAGAATGTCATTATGTAGAAAGAATAAAATTTGATATTTTAGATAATATCTTGAGACCGGCACATTCAGATTTTTTTGTTTTAAAAGGAAAGAAAAGACAATCAGTGGCTGTAGTTGCTCCTTGTTTCAGAAGAGATATATTGGTTGATGCTAGCTGAGGTTTTGGCCCAATATGTGAGCCACATTATTATTAAACTCTTTCTCAAAGATAATAACCAAGACAAAGTCATCCTCAATGATCTTCAATGGCTTTGGGTGAATAAATAGCTCACTTGGAAGTATTTAAAAACTACCCTTTAGAAATGCAGTGAATTACTTAATGTATTTAATTTCACATAGGAGGATGTATATTATGGAGGTCATCGACTGGCAACTGTACTGAGTGTTTTCCAAAGCATACAAATGCCCCTGACTTGTAATTATAAAGGGAAAAGTCATAAAAGTTAATAAATCATCCATGTTTGACCCACATTCCCTTCAACTACCTTTTGAAGGCTGCTTCACATAAGAAAAGGTAGTGCTTTAATCGTTATTAATTTAATTAAATCTATGCTAAGCCCTAGTGTGGTCACTTCCTCTCGTTTATGTTTGGCTTATTTCAGTGTATTTAGTTTTATTCTGGTTCTTGGTCTTAAACTCAGTGAGCCATTGTTGCTCACACTGAAGAGTACCCACATTAGGGTTTGCACTGGTTTCATTAAATCCATCTAATTAAACCAGCATTTTCACTGCCTATTTGCATTTTCTTAAGTCTGCACATTGTAGGAGCCTAAAGTTAAAGACCCAAACGCATTGTGTGGAGGGAGCCCCTCAGCTCCGCATTGGGATTCATGGCCTGGGCCATTCAGCAGCTCTTTGCAGGCAATGAGAGCTGCAAATGTGCCATCATCTCTGCAAATGCGGTCGTTAGTTAGCAGTGTAAATGAAGATTGCACAGGCTGCCCTCAGTCCTGGCCGAAACAAAGACTGACTCTAAACTCTGGTCTGGACTTCTCATATTGTAAAATGGAAATACGGCATTATTCTTCACATTATATGCACCTTTTTCTTTCAAGTTTCTTCTTTCATTCTTCTTTCATTCTCCTTTCTCTTTATAGCTTCTAAATACTCCAAATTCTTTCTGATTGCCCCTCCCCGACTGAAAGCCGAATCGCTTAAATTCCTGCACATTTGCCTCCTGCCACGATGAGCCAGTATTTCCAAAAGCAGCACTTCCTTCCAATGACTAACGTGCTCTAATACAGGTTTGCTTTGCTTAGTGCATGTCCCATTTTGTCACAGCCACAGTGGTTACAGAATTAAACATTTCAGTAACAAAATGAATATTTGTAATATGCTAAAGTGGATATCTCCATGTCTTGTAGATATGTGATAGTAACAAAGGCAAAAGAGGAGAGAAACAATAGAGACAACTGAAAAGATGAAAATCTTAAGACTGACATAAAAATTATCAATAATAAAGAATTGAACCATTATGGAAAATATTTGCTAGAAGCAGTCTGTATTTGTATGAAATTTTGAAAAAAAAATCTATCTAACAGACACAGAAAGAGACAGAATGCTTTGTTTTGTGTTGTTTTCCCCCCAGGAATTCCCTAGCAGAAATCTCTGTACTAGAAATTAGAATATGTGAAGATAAAAAATCAGCCAATTATAGAATAGGACTAAAAATAAGTAGAGAAAGATAAGGAGATTTCAAGGACAGAATTGGCTCACCTGAAGTTACACTAAATCAGGCACATTTTAAATTGCAAAGATAGCTCAGGGAAGCCCTCTAGGTGGACAAGGACACGTCATCTACTCCATTCAATGCACTTAGTCCAAGTTACCTCCACTGGTTTTAGACAAATTCCATATGGTTAGTTTAGAAGCCTAATCTCTAGGAAACCTGACTAAAGTGAAGCTAATTCTGCCATGGGTCTAAATATGTTTTGGTCAAGAATGATTGTGTTGCTTTCTTCAGCCAGCCTCTCTTTCAAATCCACGTCTATCAGTTATGTGACACAGCAGAAGTCAGGGTAGATCTTTAGAGGAAGCAGACTGGTTGTGGTTTAATCCGTCCAGCTCCTGTGCAACCTTCTTCATTCTCTTTCCACGGACTATATTGCAGTCCTTCAGCTTTCCTAGAAGTCACTTACTTGTGTTTGTACTTGTGTTCAAATCCCTAGTTGCTTCCACTTGCATCTTCATGTCATGATCCAGAGATTTGCTGTTCTAGTTACATCCACTACAAAGGCATTATGTTCAGCATTATGTCATGTGCCTTGTATGGCATTAGAGGTGGAGGAACCTAGAGAAACTAGGTGAAAGAATTTTAACTGGGAAATCTTGCTCTGGGTAAAGGAAAAATGGAAAAAAGTACATCTATTTTCATATTTCCATGAGAAAGATTTCCATGTTTCAATAAATTTATTAGAATAGGCAATAGTTACTGATTATTGGACATATCCACATTCATCTTCCTACTTTCTATCACTTTTCAACCTAATTCTTTCAGACTGGGTCTGATACAGTGTAGGATTCTTTTAGAGTAGCTTGCTGGAGCTGCTGCATTTTGTAATTATGAGCTAATTATGCACTGGTAAAAGACAGGAGCTTTGGTCTCTGAAGGAAGTGTTGTAAGCCCTGAACTGTTGACAGCTTTAGACTTATCTCGTACTTTGAAACCTCTGGGGTGTGTGACAAGAAAAGCTGTTTTGGAAATTTTGAAAAAAAACCTCCAGTCCAAGCTTTGCTGACCTAAAAAAATACTTCACCTTGTTTAACAGTTTCTGTATTTGAAATACAGAACTTCACAGGAACACAAGAGCAGCATCAGGGCAGGCTTCTCCATGAGGGCGGGCACAGCAGGAGCTGTGGGTGACAGCAAGGCCGCCGGGGCAATGTCCTCACTGAGTCGGAACATGGAGCCAGCAGGTCTGCATGGTGAGCAGGTCCAGATGCAGAGATCAGAGTCATCTTCAGGTCAGCATGATGAAGCAGATGTGAGACCAAGCCAGCAAGTCAAATCAATGGGTCTGTATCAGAATTGAGGGAGCAGGAGACCAGGACCAACCTGCTGCTGCACAGCTGTGATGTGGCAAAGGCAGGGCCAGGCAGAAGACCCTCATCAAAGCAGCTCCAAGAGGAGGGGTAGGCTCTATTTCCCTCTACAACAGATCTTATGAGTGTAGGAGCTGCCTTTGGACACAGTCAACTGAACTCGTAGGAGTGGGAGATGCACCCAGGGCTCTGACAAATGGCCACACCGGGACAGACACAAGGTCCAGCTATGATAGTGGCCACCAGTAGAAGAGAAGTGATGGAGGAGCTCTGGTCCTAGCTGCCTTTCTCTGTATTTTTCCTACCCCCTGACATCAGCAAAAAGAGAGGCAGAAATGAGAAGAATCAGCACTCCAATGACTGCAGCCATCAGTGCCACCAGCAGCAGCAGCAGCAGGATGAGAATTGCCACCACCAGCATCTGATCTCTCTAATCTTTCATTACATTTGGCAAAAGCCCACAATTCTGGGGCTACTGCTGCACACAGCACCTTAATGCAGCTTATTCCACAAACAACCTTACAAGGAATAGCTCCCACAGTTCCTCTACATTTTTCCTTTAATATCCAAGGGCTTTCAGTGGCAATCTTGTCTCCTCATGCATATCATTAGTCTTCTCATCTACCATTTCTCCTTTGCCTCCTTCGTAGCCTCCATTTCTTTTTTTTTTTTTCTTTTAACCAAAACCAAGAGCCATTTAGCTGTCATTTCCTCCCTGTCATGTGGTTTCTTTTGCACATTTCCTCCTTCTCTCAACCTCCTTGTGATTTCTTCTCTGTCCCATTTTTTTCCTTTCACCTATTGCCAGTCCCCATCCTTCCTTTGCACCCTTTCAGAGGCAGAGGTGCTGGGTGCAGCTGGGCCCCAAGGGCTCTCGACTCCTGCCATTTAACCTGGTGGAAGATGTTAGTCCTGCTGTTCTGGGTGCCGCAGTGGAGCTTCTGCAGTGGCAGCAGAAGAGGTGTGAAATAACTGTGCGGTGGAGCTTGCTCGGAGCTGGTGGTGCTCCTTGTTTTCATCTTCCTTTTTGTGTGAGGATTGTGGAAGTGCAGAGTAGAAGCTCCAGGCTCGCTCCCAGGTGCCGTCAGTCCCTTTGGTCTGTTTGCTGGGGGTGCTGAAGCAGGGGGGATCTCCACTTCCCAGAGCCGGCAGGCTGGGACCAGCAGCAGGGCCAGCACCCCTGTCAGGGGGAGTGCTGCTGCTCTGGACCAACTGAGGCACCACAGAGAAACAGAAGGAAAGCCTGCCAGTTTCAAGATCCTCGATGCTGGGATCGCTCTAGCAGCCTGTGTCCAGCACTGGGCTCTCCCATCTCTGCTCTCACTCCTACTCTTATTCCACTGTGTTTTCTCAGCACCTCAGCATCATCATCTCGCCCTTCTTCCAGGCAACCATCAAGATGGGGCGCTTCCATTTCCTTTCCCTCATCTTTGCTGCCAGGCAGGTGATAGCATCGCAGTGTCAGGTCTCGGGGTATCCTCACCAGGTCCCTGCTACACAAATTCCCTTTCTGTTCACAGTAGCAGAAATGGCCCTGGTGCCACTAAGGACTAACAGTTATTTGGGGTGTTGCTGACATCAGGGACCACCAACACAAAGCAGCAAGCCTGGATAAACCCCACGCTGCTTGCACTGCGTACGGGGTAGTCCTTCCACCACATCCCTCCCTGGCTGATCTAGGAGACAAGGGCCAGTTTGAATTTCTCAATAATCTTCCCTCTCAAGGGAGTCCCGCAGCAGGGCAGACACCTTCCCCTTCTCCTTTCCCCATAGCACTTATTCTCCAGACTCTGCAATTCCTTTTTGGTTGTCCCTGAGGGACACTCAGGTATTCAGGTTTAGTGCATACATGAGGAGGGGACCCTCTCCCACTCCCTCTGATCTTTTGCTGAGGGTCTAGCCACTCTTCTCCCTTCACCCTTTTCTCCTCTCCATCCACATCTCCTCTTAGTCGTTCATCATGGGATGCCTTTGTTTTGTCCTAGCCAAAGTGGCCATTTGGCCATCTCCTGTGCCAGAATAGGGTAAGTGTGACACGGAAAACCTGTCCCTAACGAAGAAACAATAGGAAGTGACCATAAGCAGCATATGCCTGGGAAAGTGTAACAGCCCCCAGAATACATAAAACACCTCCCTACACATTCCCTTCAGCCACTTACTGCAGTTTAGAGACTCTCCAAAGCCTTCCGTGACGTTCTCTTCCATGAGTATGTTCACACTTTGCCTAACCCATATAAATTTTTAGCATTTGGCCAGGAATGCTGTGGATACTGGAAACAGATACAGAGGGTTTACAACCCTCTAGAAGGAATTGCAAGAAGGAGAATATTAAGTGTGTGAAGGAGACCTACAGAAAGGTTAGGGACAACAGTCCAGTAGGGGATATTTTTTTTAAGAAATAGACTGGATTAGTACTGCAACAAACTGCAGGTCTGAATGTATCCAGCGCACAGCACAGGGCCAGAAGCATTCTAAAAAAAAAAACAGTCTATCAAGGGTGAAACTGGATACACTGCAGTGACTTAACCAGAAACCTGAGGTTCAAGCCTTCCTTTTGGAAGGAACATTTGTAGTTGCTGTGGGCAAAAACATTCTTCCAGCTTCGCAAATATTGTCCAAAAGATAAGATGCCTCTGAAAGGGCTGTGGCCTTCCTGATACTGCAGGAGCAACAGCTTGGAAAGCACTATGGTAGCGATTTCAGCAAGGCAGCAGCACACGCTATTATCATTCCTCTGCTAAGTTGGTATTTGCATAACGTGCTGGCAAAGTTCCTGCAATGAGATCAGTCTTAGTCAGCCAGTGAGGAGCAAATCCTCTCAGTGCTTGTGTTTGAATTCTTTGGCTCTGGCGTATCCCTGGCCCATGTGCCAAGAGTGCCCTTTTCTAGCGTCCTTGTGACAACTTTTGCTGGAGCCCTGTTTAACGTGAGGCTTAGCGGGACAAACATTCTCCTCTGTCAAGGGGCAAGTGAGCCCGGGCACCTCCAGAGGATACCAAATTTGAGATGAGAGAACAAAATGGAACATACCAGCAGGTTACATGGTGCTCCCCTCTGAATGCCATGGGCAGTTCTTATCTAGCCACCTCCAGAGCAGAACTTGAGAAAGTGCAAAGAAATGCAGCAAGGGGAAAGCACCACAGGATGGTTTCCGCACAGAGAAGAACTCCTTGGAGTTTTAGCTTGTGAAAAATGGAGTACATGGCCAAAGCATCTGAAATAATGAGCATATGGGGAAGAAAAACAGGGTATGGTTACGCACTGTCTCTCCTAATGCAAAACCTTGAAAGCAAATCTCAGGAGGCAAACAAGACACTTTTCTATACGGTGCATAATTAAGTTGTGGAACTAATTGCAAGATGTTACACATTTAAAAAGCTTGTGTGTTTCAAAGAACAAATACACACATTCGTGGCAGAAGGAATGGCACCAAGAACGACTAAAGGCAGAGGCAGGCCAGGAACAAGCCTTGCCTGGGTGTCTAGCGAGGAGCCTCGCAGTGCCCTCAGGACTCAGCCCAGAGGGTACCCTGGAGATGTCCATCCTCCTCCAGGTGTGTAAGCAGCAGTTACTGTACTGATGATGATGAAAATAATAATTAACGCCATGGGCCTAAATAAAGTTCTGAGGACACTGTGACAGGGTAGATCTAATGTGACATGACACAGAGGGGTCCAGGTTTCCCTTTCACAATGTGAAAACTAAGCCAGGAAAACCCCTTAATGAAACTTGTGGGTTTTGTTTAGAATCTTTGCCTTAACTAACATGAAAAAATAAAAATAAAAAAACCGTATCTGATAAGAGGCATCTGTCATGATTGCTACAAGCAGTAAGCAGGTCTCAGAGACTGTAATTAGAATTAAAAAAAAAAAAGAGTGAAAGGAGATTTTTCCTGTAACCAGTTTTAACTCTTTAATAAAAGGGGGTGCCTTCCTGACAAGGTTATTTAACAAGATGAAAGAGAAACATAGAAGACTGATAAAAATATCCAGTTCTGGTCTTGTCCTGATATAGAATTGAAGTATTCACATATTTATTTTAGGTATCTAACTTAGATGCTGAAATGCCTGTGGAAAAGGCCTAAATTCTTAATTAACAACAACAAAAAAAGTGGGCTTCTAATTTTAGATCATCTGAACATATGTGTCTAAAATAGGCTAAGGTAGATGGTGTCATGCTCTGGATGGCATTCCTGTATTTTTCCAGGCACTAATGTCAAGGTACTCTTCATATATTGGTGCTACTGAGGTAGGTGAAACAAGAGAATTCCCCTGGATCTGCCACATTATAAAAATTCAACCATTCTGGCATTCTGTGTGGTTACTGCAGGAAACAGTCCCTCTCACTCAATTGTAGCAGTCCCCTCAGGTCTCTCTGACATGTCCCTTGCTGTGGTCTATGTGACCTGAAGAGAACGCTGGAATCAGACATACTATGAGCCTGCGTGGGCAGATATGCCCTGTGCCAGCCCTGTTTGCACCATAAACCTACCCACAGGGAATGTCACTCCAAAACTAAGGCCACTCTTGGGAGACTGGGCTTCAGTTAGTGCCAATGGTGGTTGTCCTCCAGTTACAAGTTCTCAGTTTGCATATTTGTAGCTAGTTCCTTGCAGTTGGCTGTCTGTCTCCCTGGAAAGACTCCGACAATATCTCAGGTTATTTTATTATCACTAAATTTGTTAATGAATTGATATGGCTGTGTGATGCGTGAGCACTTCTGAAAGTTGCAAGCCACCTCCTCAAAGCACAAATAGCAAATTATCTTAAAATTATTTAAAACAAGTAACAGACACACAATAACAACCCAGGTGACTCAGAATAAGTGGACATATGTCCTGTTTCATTGCACACTGCTACATTCCTCCACTGCAGCCTGGAATATCCTTATTTGAATTCTTACCATTTGTCACCTCAAGCGAGCATGAGACATTCCCTATTTATGTCATCCATCTGTGCCCATCCCACATGAGTCACTTACCTTCTAGCTGCCTGCTGTAAAGCAGCAGTGCCTTAACCTCACCCCATGAATAAATGTCTTCCCCGTGGTAGCTGCTTAGGAGGTCACTGCGTGCAGCAGTAGTACAGGTGACACCGATTCACTCAGTCTGCCTTGGGCCCACCTCATGCACGGTCTATGACTATGGCCAATGCAGTAAGACCTTTCCCCCATGCTTGGCACCGCTTGCTCCCATGCTGACTCCACGTGCAGCAGGAAAATGCCCTTTTGGAAGGGCGTCTGTCCATGTCAACAAGGAACACCCACTTTGCCCAAACCAAGTCAGATGGCAGATACTTCCTCCTTCCACAGAGAGTCTTCTCGCCTCCCTGCTCTCCTTTTCTCTGGGAGGAGAGGAACTTTATAGCAGGATTTTTCCAGCTGAAGATCACAAAGTGAGTGCCCAACACTGTCACCTCCCTGGGATCTGTTACACTGAGGCGCTCAGTGAGTTCTCACTCTCCCCATTCTAAGTTGTTTTGCCCTCACTAGAGTTGGAAGATTGTTTTTTCTCCTAACCAGTGATGGGCTGAGATCAGCTGCCACTTAGCAAATACGGGCCCTGTCCCATGACAGAGTGACTCAGACAGCAAGGCCAGGGAGCGGAGGAAACCAACAGCAATAAAGGGCCAGTCACACTAATACCCATCCTTATGTATTTGCTGAGAAACTGTTTAATCCAAAGTGGGTTGGGGTTTTTTTTGAGTTACAGTCTAAATGACTTTAAAACTACAAATGGAAGTCTAATTTTTTAAATTCACCATGCTGTACTTTAAAGCTACAGTTTTATTTAAACATTTTAATTACTCCAGAAGAGCTGTGTTTTGAAAATAAAAATTGTTGAAACTGCACACAGTTCAACTTCATATTGTTCTCCAGGAACTGTGACTCCTCCTCTTTAAAATACCATTGCTCACAAGACAGCATGCAGTTCTTTTGCTGTGCCTTCTTTTTTTTTTCTTTTTTATTTTAGAATACAGTAAAATATTTATAATCCCCATCTCACACTAGTGGACAAGTATTTATGTTTTGCAACTATTTGCCTTCTGTTACCAAACTTCATAATATTTGCCTTATCCAGTCTGCTAATACCTTGATTAGGATCTTTGCCCTTGAATATAATAACAACCTTGTCCCATATTCTGGTTTATCCACTTTGGGATCGCTATTACATTATGAGCTGGAATAGTAGCTGGCATCTCTTCCCCACTGGTCCCACATTGGTGGGACCCCACTGCTGCCCTGAGTGCGCAGAGTTTTACCACCCTTCGTGGTGATATTCTAGTAGGTGATACTCTGTCACCAACATCCAGGCGTATCTAATAACTGGAATGTCAGTAGCTTTACCAGGTTTTCAAAAGTTTGTGACTGAGAAGCTGTCTAAAGAAGGTGGCTGCATGAACACAGAGGGATTCCCCTTTGAGCTGATGTACTGAATCACTGATAGCATCTTCAACATTTTTTTTATTATCACTCAATTATGTCTGGGATGGTTATCCGATTTAGATAGCTGAAGAAATACATATAAGCTCATATATCTAGGAATATAACCTATCTAATCTTTATAATAAGATGTAGCTGAGACAAAGGACCATGCAGTGCTGATGGAAAGGTACAACAAATGCACAGGCAACATTTACTCTCATGGGTACCTCTGTAAGGTAAGGAAATGCTGCAGAAAATGGTCAGATTCCTGTCATTGAGAGAGTAGACTAGAAGGGCTGAACCACTCCAGTATCATCAGCCGCTATAGCAAGCCGTTCATGATCCCCAGCGCGGGTTCCTGGCCCTACCTCCTGTGTGACAGAGGCCTGTAGGACAGCGCCGTTAGCAGCTCAGCAGTGCCCGCGGTGGCACCGAGGGGTCTGCAGCGGGGGAGGCCTCCCGCCGGGCTCCCCTTCGGGAGGGCCATCCCCGGCCTTGTCCTGCCTGCCCGGCAGGTGGCACCAGAAGACAATGGTCGCCTGGGCCGGGGACATGACGCAATCTGATTGCGTCACCCCGCAACGGGGCGGCGGCCCGGGCGCGGCCAGGGGCGGCGGCGGCAGGGAGCCCCTGGGGACGGAGCTCTGGGGGGGGCACCTAGTACTGAGGGCAAAAAACTAACCAAAATGAAGCGTGTGTGGCCAGGCCGCGACGGCCGCCGTGCCGGGAGGCTTCCGGCCTCGACCTGCTAGGCCAAAGAAAGGCGTTTTGTGGGGCTGCAGCTCGGGGAGAGCTGCGGTCAGCCCCGGCCCCGCGAGCGAGCGAGCGAGCGCGGTTGTGCCTGCGGCCGGGAGCAGCTCCGCGCCTGGGCCCGCGCGGTCGCGCCGTCGAGGCTGCCGGCCTGGCCGCCGGGCAGGCGCCTCCTGAGGCAGATTAAAGCCTCCAAGGATCCTCGGGTAAACCCCGACCGTGTGCCAAATCCCCGGCACGCTGCAGTGCCAGATAGCGCGCGCGTGTCTCCCCGAGGCCATCGAACACAAGCCCTTGCCTTCTCCCCAGCTGCGTGCCTGCAGGACCTGCCACAGCTTCGCTTATCTCGGGAATCCAGCATTTCAGCACATACGATTTGTTTAAATGGGATTATCAGGCTAAGTCAGATTCAAACAGCTGGTTTTTTTCTCAGCCACCGGCTCAGAGAATTGGTGTGTTTTGTATTCCTCCTTTTATGGAATTAAGATGGGGTATCAGGGTAATGCCAAGTCCCTTGGAGGGACTGCCAGGGCAGATTGTGCCCCGTGCGTGCCCAGAATCAGAGCGTTTCCTGGGGCGCTGCAGCTCGACCTTCTGTGGCCTCATGTCTGCATCCTGCACATGGAGCCCTAAAATGCTTGGCTTCTTTCTCCGCGGTGACTCTGTGTTACTGTAATGCTTTTGTTAAGGACAGCTTGCTTGCCTCCATTGACCCATATTCCTTTTTATCTTCAGTGAATTTCAGGTTAGCTCTTAGTACCATGTCGGAGTGGTGCCAACAACTTGAAATGTGAGAGGCTTAAGATCAATCTTTCTTTCTCGCAGACCTCCACTCCTAGCAGATGGACACAGCCCTGAGTGTCTTGATCTTCCCCTAAGCAACACTCAGGGCACTTGACAAGCCCAGGTGACGTTGTTCTCTCCTGAGATACTGACACATCTCACAGGCATCTCACACAGTGAGGAGCGGTCAGAGCCAGGCCGTGTCTTCTGCTCTGCTTCACAGAATCACACAAACACAGAGGGCTTGAGACTGGAAGGGACCGATCTGGTCCAAGCCGCCTGCTCAAGCAGGGTGACCTATAGGAGGTTTCCAGGACCATGTCTGGAATATCTCCAAGGATAGAAACTTTGTGACTTTTTTGGGCAATTTATTCCTCACAGTGAAAAAGATTTTTCCTATGTTCATGCAGAACTTCCTGTGTGTCTCTCTGTGTCCATCGACTTTTGTCTTCATGAGAAGGAGAAACAGACCCTCCACTCCTAAGCTCCTAGCAACACCTTCATCTACAATTATTCTGATGTTGATTATTTCAAATAGAGACAAAGGAGAAGTGAAGTGTAGTTGCCATTTTCAGTGTTTGGCAAGAGCACTGTGAAGATACAAGAGTCATTAGAGTCTAATGAGGTTCAGTTTCTGATGGGCAGAAAGTCTGGGAAGGTCCATCCTCTCTGCTGGGGCTGATGCCTGAATGATCCCAAGCATCAGCCCCGGAGCAGCAGACTGCCATGTGCTGAGACCCAGCCCTGTGGCACAGATCCCAGGTCTCACTGTCCTGCTTAAGGATTTGCTTCCTACCACATCTGTACTCACTCCTTCAGGTAGGTCCTTCAGCACCTGCTCTTTACCAGCAACTTCTGTGCCTTCCACTCTGCTAAGGGGCCTTCCATGGAATCACTTATTCCCAAGAGATTTTCAAGATGCTTCCAAGTCACTCATGCTTTTGCATTAGTTACGCATGCTAGCATCAACCCTTCTTCCATGAATGCTGGGCATTGCTCATGAAACAGCCTTGTCTGGTAGGAGCAGCTCCTACTCCTTCTCCTCGGAGCATAACGGGGTTTACGTTCCACCAGGTAGTTTGCTCATTTTAACAGGAACCATGAAGGGATTACGAGGAAAATCTAGAGTATTTTAGGTCACCTGAGATTAGAGAGGGATACCTCCTAATGTCTCCCCATGTTTTCTCATGCCCACATCCATATGCCTGGCAACCTAGCAGCTGTTTTGGGGATACTTCTGTACTTGAAAGACTGCAGCAGCTCAACCAAAGCATTTTGTTACTGGAGGCACCTGGGAAAAACTCTGGGAGAGCGTATCAGCTTCATAGGGATGAACAACTGCTCCCTGCTGGGATGAAACACAAGGCAAGGAATTCCTGTACGTGTGCCTCATGAGAATTCAGAAAGACTTCCTGTAGCTTTTGAAATGCATCAAAGAGACTCTGGGTATTGTTCAGAACAGGAATATTGTGGGCTATGTCTCTTCACTAGCTGATAGACAACCAACCAAACAACCATGAATGGATCTAATTCCACGCCCTGCTTGTTTGCCAGCCATATAACTGCATTATAGGCAAGCTGGCCTAGCAATGCCTGGAGGGGTATTAGTCCAACCAGCGTACTTGGGGTCACTCTGCCCTACATGCTCTGGCCATCTGCCATATTGCAAACCTACAAGGCATTAACATGTCCTACCACTCCAATCTAGCTGATACGTGAGCCAGCAGCTACCCTGGGCATGCCATGGAGGAGAGACAGACGTTGCTACGGTCCCTTCTTGCTCCAGTAGAAGGGTAGAACAGAACAGCGCTTTGCGGGGAATAGGGCACAGTTTGTTTTCCTGGGCAGATGAGGGAGCATGTGACGTACAGAGCAGGCTGACCAGCACATGCAGCAGGTGCTGTCATCTAAGACAAACCAGGACGGAACAGGCTCTGCTCCATCCAAACTGCGCCCAGGTACCATGTCCTGCCCTGCTGAACAGCTCAGGCTTCATGTTGCAGAAAGAAAAGGAATGAAAAGGTTTAGAAAAGTTTGTTGAAGAGCCCTGGCTTTCAGCTGCAGACAGGAAAATACAATGCTTTAATAGGTGATGTAATATTTGTGGTGGTAACTCAAGAAAATAGAGTAAAGAAAGAAAATATATGGGACATCTAACAATCTAGTCTATTTGGGCATGTTAGTTTGCCTAACCAGCCCTAGCAGACATACTCAATAAAGATCATCCATAGAGGAAGACAGTCATGTGATGAAGCACTGGCAGTCACAGCTGTCCTCATTATGGGTCTAAGAACTGGCTCTTCTCTCTGTGCTCATTCCCAGGTGACATCGTTTTTTCTTAGCCTTTCATTTTTATGAGATAAGTCTACAAAGTTGCAAGTATGAATCTGACTTTTTATTCATTTTAACCGTGCTGGCTGGCTGGCAAGACTTTTATTTGTCTACAAACTAAAAAGACCTATTTTCCAGTGTGAGGACAGGTGTTTACTTAACAAAGCTACCTCTGTGACAAGGTATTGCATCTTTCATATGAAAGACTGTCACGGAGGCAGCCCCAGCTCCCAGGCAGGATTCCCAGCCTCCTCAGGAGAGAACAGATCTGCCTACAGACTCTACAAGGGATGCAGCCCTTGGGAAGCAGATTCTGCTCTCTGGTCCAGAATAACCCCAGTGTGGTGTTCCCCTGGGCACTCTGCAAAAATCATCTGTTAAACTTTTGGAGAAGGCTAAGGGTATGTTTCCAGGGAAGATAAGGTTGGGAAAGATTTTGTATCCAAATAAACCATGTGAAGCAAACATATTCCTATTTGAATGTCTTTCTAGTACCCCTGAGTATTGTGAAAACAGAGTGGGTAGCCAGCAGGTGCTTAAAATTCTTCTAAGAAACACTTTTGTGTGTTAAGGAAATGGTACATAAATAGACAGAAAAAAGTATGAAAGTTTTAAGTGAGAGGATTGTATGTTACTCATTTACAAAAACAAACATACATAAATCCTGATAAAAGTCTACGCTTACATAACTGTAATTTACGTCTTAATATAAGACACCTGCATATACCTGCTAATGTATATACCTCCTCACAGACAGGAGAAGAGCCCAATAAATATACATAGAGCAGAGCACTTTTCTCAGATTAAGAAAAATCCCCAGACAGTGCAATAGCGAGTATATCCAGGTACAGCTACAGAGAGTGGCCAGTGAGGAGAGCAGTGAAATGAGCTTGCCCAGGGAAGCCTCACACTGCACTTAGTGTGCAGCCTACAAGGCTCACACATTTGAGAGTAAGTTTCAGAGACTAGGACATTTCTGCCTATAGTTTATATTTATATGCATGTTCTTCATTAGACCAGAGGCCCGATTAGAAGTGTGGACTCGTTTTTCTCTCCATTTCTCTTTAAGTCCTATTTCATTTCTTCTGCCAAGTCCCACTACCACCAGATGATGCAATATTGCATCACCACCTAATACTGAGACGGCGGATGGCAGCCCCAAATCTCATGCATTTCTCCACCCTCTAAGAATAAACAGTGGTCTAAAAGATCTGTGTGCACATACCGTGGTGCCACAAGGAATACTGTCTAACACATACATATATAAACACGTACGAGTATGTATTACAGTCAGCAAGCAGCATTCTGCTTGTCACGAGTCTTATGTTTCTGCTGATGTGTGTACGTAGCTTTCAGAGGTATGTGGAAGAATCTATGCTTTAAATAGCTGTTTTGTAGAATGATAAAATGGGAGACAAAGTCTTCCCTTTGACACCAAAGTTACCAGATATGCACAAAGTGACTATGATAGAGTTATCATAGTTATGTGATCAGTTTTCAGAGCAGAGCTGTAAAATACAGGGATATTGTCAATTTATTTTAAGTCTTGAATTGAATGCACCATAAAGTGATAATAACCTAATTAGAAAATAGCAACTTACAACTTCTGCAAGGAAGCAGAATGCTACCTGCCGTTCATCAGAAAGCACAATTTAGCCCACAGTGATTTTTTCAATTCTCTTTACATAACTGAACAATTACAAAACTGAAGGTACATATTGCTGGGATGAGACATGCAGGCTCTGGCTCAAGACCTCCAAAGCTTCTGCATTTATTTTTTTCTGTACTTATAACACAGAGAAGAAAAGAAAAAAAAAGCCCCCAAACCTATTAGACCCTATTTCCTAAAGTGTGGTGAACCCAGTCTGTCAGTGACAAGAGAACATTTACATCAAGCTCTGACATATGTTGGCACATATAGCTATTGCTGAACGCTTAATGCGATTGTTATTCTTTAGCTCAGATCACTATAAAACAACATAAAGACTAAAGTTTGACAGTGCAGAGGACACAAAAGTTACAATCTTACATTTTTTCTACCTCCAAAATGCCTGTTTAAGATCATGACAGCAATTTCTGGTCATATTTTTGTCGCAGTTGAAAGATAAAGCAAATAACTGCATTCTGACTGCACTTCACCAGATTCTATTAGCAAAATGATTGCTCCTGTGCATGACTTATTTTGATTAAATCAGCTTCATTTAAATACCGAATTGCATTCTTCACCTTCATTAAGCTATGGTATTTATTGTACAGACTGTTCTTGCCTGGAAAAGATGGGTAGACAATTTGTGGGGAGGGTTAAAGTTACTTTTGAAAATCAGCAGTTGTAAAAAATAATGTTAGAAACAAGCGCTTCCCAAAATTATACAATCTATGGAAAGAGTATTTTTATCAATATGAAACCTTTTATTATTTGATTTGTTATGACAGGAAATAAATGTATGCCGTATGTATAGAAGATGAAAATTAACTACAAGATGGAGTATTTTATTAACTTTCTAAATGCTGAAAAGACAAATTTTTCAAGTGCCTTGTAGCGCATTACAAAATTTGACCTTCTTTTCTTAAATATCATGTATGAAGTAGATTTTATTCTTTTCATTGCAAATTACACTGTGCTGGTCTACGGCTACTTTAAAATACCTATTTTACACAGTGCTGGCTGAAGTCAACAGGCAATGTAAGGACCGATTGCTACGGCTGTAAATTATTCCTTCTGCATTTGTCTATTTTTGACTGAAAAAACCCGAGTCCTTTTCACTCCACTGCTCCAATGGCCGTATTTGAGCACCCCCAGTAAAGTCCATGGAGTTCAACAGGATTTGTATCAAAACGGTTGCGTCCTGGAGAGGCCCATTTGTGGACCTAGACAAGGACAACGACGGCGCCTTCGTATCTGGGCGGTATTTTGGGTCTCTGAGGCGCTCGCAGCGCTCGTGCTGCGCCGAGCCGAGCGTCGTGCGCAGGCGCTCGGGCCGGGCCGCGAGGCGAAGGCCGCGCGCGGCTCGGCGGGTCCTGCCCTGCTCCCGCCTTGCTGCGCGCGCCGCGCCGGGCGGCCTCGGCCTTCCTCCTCGGGGAGATTGGAGCTCGAGGCTGATGAGGAGCCAGGCTTTCGGGTAGCCACAGCCGAGAGCAGCACGCCTCGGTTCTGAAAGTGCCGATGTTTGTACGGCAGTTTCCCGGTCACTGTCACGTTAGTGTTGCGCTGCTTGATGCTGTCACGCGAAGGACTTTCACAGTCAAAATAATGAGCGTCCAGCTCCGCCGAGGCGCGGCCAGCGGGGCGGGGAGGCCGCGGGGCCGGTTCCCCCTCGGCCCGCCGGTGATTGGCGGCGGCGCCGGCGCTGCCTCCCGCGGCCATGGAGGCTCCGCTGCGGCGCGCGGCCCGCGCCGCTCCCCGCTGAGCAGGGCACCTTGCGAGCAGCCGGCGCC
>PTEX01000001.1:8298118-8643931 GCA_003342815.1 Eudromia elegans
CGCGGAGGCCTCTGCGCGGCGGCGCCTCGGTGCCCTCCACGGCGCGGGTGCCGCGGCCGGCCGGCCCCCCGCGCCCCCATAGCCGTCCCTGTGTCCATGCTGTGCCTCCATAACCGTCCCTGTGTCCATGCTGTGCCCTCCGTAACCATCCCTGTGTCCATCCTGTGCCTCCGTAACCATCCCTGTGTCCATCCTGCGCCTCCGTAGCTGTCCCTGTGTCCATCCCGCGCCTCCATAACCATCGCTGTGTCTGTCCCACACCTCCATAGCTGTCTCTGTGTCCATCCCACGCCTCCATAACCATCCCTGTGTCCATCCCACGTTTCCATAGCCATCCCTCTGTCCATCCTGTGCCTCCATGGCCTTCCCTGTGTCCATCTCGCACCTCCATAACAGTCCCTGTGCCCATCCCATGCCTCCATAATCATCCCTGTGTCCATCCCGCGCCTCCATATCAGTCCTTGTGCCCATCTCACGCCTCCATATCAGTCCCTGTGTCCATCCCATGCCTCCACAGTCCTTCCTGTGTCCATCCTGCACTTTCATAACCATCACTGTGTCCGTCCCATGCCTCCATAGCTGTCCCTGTGTCCATCCCATGCCTCCATAACCCTTCCTGTGTCCGTCCATCCTGTGCCTCCATAGCCGTCCCTGTGACCATGCTGTGTCTCTGTAACCATTCCTTTGTCCAACCTGCGCCTCCATAGGCGTCCCCATGTCCATCCTGTACCTCCATAGCCCTTCCTGTGTCCATCCTGCATCTCCGTAGCCGTCCTTGTGTCCATCCCGCGCCTCCATAACCATCCCTGCATCCATCCTGTGTCTCCATAATCATCCCCGTGTCCATGCCACATGTGCGTGCCCCAATCCTGCCCCTGGCCCGAAACTCCTCCAAAATCCTTGCAGCACCTTGGAGCTGGTTGTACTGTTAAAGATCAGCATTAAAATATGTGTGTGTATGTATGGGTATATAGGCAGAACTTGAAGACAGCGTCCAAATAGCGAGTGTGTCACTGCAGAGTGTCCCCATTTCTAACTCTAAAATGTTAGCTTTAAGGTTGATAATCCAGCTCCTGCCTAACTCAAGGTAACTGCAATTCAGCCAAAGGTTTTCCTGGTTCTCAACCAGAAGTTCCTGATGATTCCAGAATCCCTCCCAAACGTGTAGCTGTTGTAGAAACCAAAATATGCGAAGGTCTGTAGTGAAAGGAGAAAACACCATAGCCACAGCAGCAGTCGGCTTGTGCCTGATGCAGTCTCCTGATGGGAATTTAAGCTGTACCTGCTCGTTGGGATACCTTCCACTGACAACTCTATTTGCTCTATGAAGTTTACCTGCTAATAGGAACCTTCTTTGAGTCGGTAGTTGCCAATGGATGTGGACACAAGAGCAAGGCAAAATGTGTTTTTATAGTTACTTATTTAACAAGCTAAAGGATATTTTGAGGTGGCATGGCTTGTGTGTTTTGTTTATCTGAAAGTGTGAATGTAAAAGTGGGTTGTTCTTACATTTACATAATGGGGGGATGAGGTAATCCTCACTGCAGAAGAGGGGCCTTGCTTCCTTGCAGGTTGTATTGTCTGGGAAGAAGTTCATGCTAAAGCAAAAGGACTAATTTAGAAATTAGTCTTTCACATGGTAGGTAAAATCAGAAGATGCAGAAACTAGTAAAGAGTAAATGCCACAGGTAGAACTCTACAATCCTAACCGAGCACAGAAGTTTGACAGGTATCTTAAACGTTTTGTAGCAGAATATGTGGAATAATTCATGATAACAGCACTTCATCTTTTTAAAATACCTTTCAGCCAGTGTTTACTGACAGATTATTTGTGGTGCTGCTGTGAGTTTGGTTTCAATCTCATAGTCACTCCGTTTTTACTGTGACTAGTTTGTTGACCTGACTTTGTAGGACTGGAGACAGAGAAGAGGCTGTTTGTTTTTCCCGTCTTCTCCTTCTCCATCATGTCCCATCAGGGATCAAGGATCAGTTCTCTTAATTCAGTCTACCCCTAAAGGCTTTTGGATGCATCCGCATGAGCAGATATGTTTGCTGCATGTCCAGACATGGATTAGCAAAAAGTAGGTACAGTTTGGTGCCCCTTAGGAATGGGGACGCTGTTGTGTCTATCTTTGTGGAGACACAAGGCTAGAGACAGTTGTAATTCCTAGAACTGACATTATATGCAGCTGAAATGGGGTCTGAAGTAGACCTGGTTACCTGCATTGGACTAGATTGGGCTACACGTGGTGTGGGGGAAGTCACAGCCCAAAGAAATTGGGGAGGATGGGGCAGCCTTGTGTAGGCAGTTGCTCAAATGTCACAAACTTTGCATTGTATCTGATGCAGTTTGTAGGGAATGTATTCAGTGGTTCCAGGGTATTGCTCTGCTTGTGTCTTTAAGCGGGGAAGCTGTCAGATAGTGACTTCAGTTCAGCAGCGTCCAGCATAATTCCCTGCAACATGAGGAAAAGATGCTTTTCTTTGATAGTCTTCATAGTCTTGATCTACTGAATGCTGCTAGAAAGACTTAGGGGGAAACAGAGTATGTGTTTTTGAAAAATTCACCTTCAAGTGCATGCTGCATGGTGGCAGGATTAGGGCACATGTTAAATCATTCTTAGGTGTGGCAAAAAACAAATGAAATTGTAGTGAGTCCTTGTTTACTTAATAGGGACAGCACAAAGACTTTCAGAACCAGGGTTATTCATGGAAAACTTATAGAACCTGTTGAAAAGGAAAAAACTCTCACTGCTAAAATCATCTATTTAAATGAAGCAAAACTTATTAAATTCTTGGCTATATTATGTATTTTATGAATTATTGCTTAAAATACAGTCTTTGTAAGAGTGTTGCAAAGTCAAGCATTCGGGAGGCAGGGAATGCCAGAGCAAAGGCACCATGAACACGTTTTGCATCCGCATTGCTCCTTTCCTTTCCTTGTCACCCCAACTCTTTTCCCTTGTGTGTTTCAAACTGGCTACTTCCTTCTCCTGGCTGTCTGGGGCCTTTAGGTTCCCAGCACCGGGGGGTTTTCTTCAGCCAAGAGGAAGAGCAGGGAGGAAGGTCGCGCCAAGTGCTGAGGTCCTGCAGAGCAGTCAGCTGATGAAGGCTCACAGGCTGCACATGCACGAATGACAACTTCTGGGCATGTCGTATTCATCCAGGAAGGGTAGATTTTAGTGATGTGGGAAGTTTCAAATATTGCTTCCAAAGAGTCGAGAAAGCTGGGAGAGCTAATTATCCCCAGACTCTCTTCTTGAAATGGCCATTAATGGAAAGTAAAATCATCTTTACAAGAAATTAATCTCAACTGCTAAGCAGAACGATGCTGTGAGTAATCTGTGTAATGTCTACTGTGGAGGGTATTTTCTTTTTTTAACTTTGGCAAAGGGTTAATTTCAGATATTGTGTGGTACAGTGGAGGCAGGTGAGACACTGTTGTGTATTTTTTTCCAAGGCAGAGGGAGGGTTTTTTTTTTTTTTTTTTTTTTGTGATAATAGTGTCTCCTGAGGTAGAAAGCATGGGCATCCAAGAAAGAAAGAAAGAAAAAAGATACCCCACTTGACTGTAGCTAAAAGATCTTTCAGCTGTCTCATATTTTTCCCTCCTTTTCAGAGCCATCGCTTTTGCAGGATGTGTGCAGCTTGCTGCTCTCCAAAATAGACACTACATCCCTGCAAAAGTCTTAGGGAAAAAGGAAAAGATTTGAGTTTTCACGATCTTTTCTTTTTCATTTGTAGTTGTTTTCTCAAGTCCTTTCTTTTAGTGCGAGTGGAGCGTGGGGGAGTTGTTCTATTTTGTTTTGGTTTTGGTAAAGAAGAAGCTCTTGAGGTGGGAAGTAACCTGTGCTGTTAAACACAAGAATTTGGGCTGAAAGTCCATGGTTTAAATTCATTCTGAATCTTATGTGTTCTATCTAGTGAACTTCAATGTATGTGGTTATAATCACAAATGGATGTGTTAAAAATGCCGGAAGGAGGATTGTCCAGCAATTTTATTGTTGAGATTTCTTGCAAGATCCTTGAAAGACAGCGTCTCCATGGGATGTTTTTACGGAGATTGGCTTGAAAAGCTGTAGTGAATTTAGATTGGAAATCCTCTAAGACCTACAGCGTGTATAAAAATGAGGAAAGACAGTAGCTTTAGTTGTCTTTTATTTGGTAGCTTTTGTCTGGTTCTCTTATAATAGTAACTAGGTTGTAAAATTGTAATTGATCCTCACTCTGGAGGATGAACTCCACCCATATATTTTATTCATATTTATTAGATTTATTGTTCCTTTTTTTTTTTTGCTATTTTTATAACAGGTTTTAAGCCTGTCTTCTCTGCATGTTGTCTTAAAATTGAATTGCTGCACTGTAAGTGTATTTTTAATGTTGTAACAGGAAAAGCATTCTAACTTTTTTTTTTTGAAATGAGACATCATATGTATAATCAGCTTGGTTAAAACTTCCTTCCTGGTAAGTGCAGCACTTCCTTTGCATCTGGATATGAGGGTGAGCAAGAAAAGCAGAACAGCTTGAACAAAGAATTTTTTTGTGTGAATAATCTTCCCTTAAAAAACCAGAAACTTCAAAACTTAAACAAATGTGTCGTCTTCAGCAAGTCAGCCTTTATTTTACAAGCAGGTAATATTTTGTTGTGTTTTGGCAACTGTGAAGGTGATATCTATGGTCGTTTGCTTTCCGGAGCTCAAAAAAAGAGTTGTAGTTTCAGTTTAAGATTGTATATTTTTATCCTCGTGTTTTGTTATCTGCTAGAGCATTGTTCCCATGGTGTGTTTTAGGTTTTCAAGCAGTCAGAGACATTGTCTGTAGAAAACAATTGTTCAGTATGTGGCTGTAATGTGGTGCTAGTGCAGGAGAGCTCAGCGCGAGCGCGTCCCGTCAGCGCTGCTTTCCTCTTTCAAACTCGTGCTGAAAACTTCCACTTTCATACCGCTCAGTGGAGATGAATTGTGAGCAACAATATTTTGGTTTTTTGAAAGCTGGTAAGATAGAGAACTTGGTTTCAAAGTTGTTTTCAAGCTGGTTGAGGTGAGACTTGATGTATAGAAGGATAGTGTCAACAGCTTATGAGAGGTTTTTTTCTCCTTTAATGTACTGGTTTTTTAAAGTGCTTACTTTAAAATTGTTGGATGTTACCAGTCTGGTGAACTGGCTTTTTAATAAATGAAGCACATCTAAGGATATAGGCTAGAATTTAGGTGTACATTAAATATTCTTCTTGGGAGATAGTGACTGACTTTTTAATATTAAAGGATTTGGGGCGGTATAAGTTCTGATTCTTTATCAGGCAGAGGAGAATAGGGATAGTCTCACCTCTCTCCAGTCTACAGAGAATTTTCTTGCTTTGTTTTCTTTCTGTGTTCCTTAAAGCTTAGTAGGATATGCTGTTGCTCACATACAGTAATGTCTTTTGATTTCTATGAAAATCCACTTAGGATAATATCAACAGCACAGAAAAGCCAGGAGAGGGATGAGTGTTCAGTTCAATTCAAGTGAGAACCAATCAGTATAGCAGCTACATGGTCAACTGCTTGTCCTCATAGTTTCCATTCAATCTGAGGAGAAGGGCCACTTAGGCTCGTAAATTATGAATCACTGTTTAAAAGCCCTGTTTTAATCTCTTGATCACTGAAACCTATATTAGGTTTCAAATTGAATAGATTAGATCTGAGATGGTTAATGTAAAACAACTATTTATAAGCAATAATTAAGGGGAATGGGAAGTACAAAAAGTATGTAGCAGGGTTCTGACAGGCCTCTACTGTTAACTGAGAGCTTTTTAAAAAAGAGCAAAGAGAAATGTAAATGAGAAGATAATCAAACATTTGTGTGTTTTGCTAGATTTCTTCTGGCATGGAGTTGGGGGATTATGAGCAGCCCGTTGTTATGAGAGAGGAGAACAAACGAAGGAGAAGAAGAATGAAACCTCACTGTACATCGGGTAATTTGTCTTCAATGGAACTGATATCTATTGAATTCATTTTACCTACAAGCAATAAACATACTAAAGTACCAGAAATGATGTTACTTGAAATAGCTGGCAACTGTACGGTTGAGCAAATGAAAGCACAGATTTGGATGCGTGCAATAGAGATGAGCCAAACCACAGACTTCTACCATGTGTTCACTCCTGATCAGTTTATTCTCCAGTATCAGAAGAAAGGGCAGTGGTATGAAATTTATGATAAACATCAAGTATTACAGACATTAGACTGCATACTGTATTGGAAGGTGTTACAGAAAAAGGTAGGCAAGATCTACGTTGTCCAGAAACAAAAACCATCAGAAGAAGTTCAGGAATTTCAACGACAGCTTAATGATTTAATTGGTTATGATGTCACTGATGTGAGCAACGTGCATGATGATGAGCTAGAGTTTACCCGTCGCAGGTTAGTCACTCCACGAATGATAGAGGTGGCCTGTAGGGATCCTAAATTGTATGCAATGCACCCCTGGACTACATCCAAGCCACTCCCAGAATATTTGTTCAAAAAGATCACCAATAATAACATTTTCATAATCATACATAGAGGAACAACCAGCCAAAAAATTAAGGTGTCAATTGATGACACTCCAGATATGATTCTCCAAAGTTTTTTCACAAAAATGGCAAAGAAGAAGTCTTTGATGGATATTCCTGAAGATCATAGTGAGCTGGACTTTGTTCTCAGAATTTGTGGCAGAGACGAGTACATTACTGGAGAGACACCAATTAAAGATTTTCACTGGATAAGGCAGTGCCTTAAGAATGGGGAGGAGATCCACCTTGTGCTGGACAACCCGCCTGACCCCAGCGAGGATGAGGTTCAGAAGGAAGAGTGGCCGTTGGTGGATGACTGCACAGGGGTGACAGGGTACCACGAACAGTTGACCATAGATGGTAAAGATCATGAGAGAGTCTTCACTATCTCATTGTGGGATTGTAACAGGAAGTTTAGGGTGAAAATAATTGGCATTGATATCCCGGTTTTGCCAAGAAATACTGATCTCACTGTGTTTGTTGAGGCTAACATTCAACACGGGCAACAGCTCCTTTCACAGAGGAGGACTTCATCTAAACCTTTTACTGAGGAAGTTCTGTGGAATATTTGGCTGGAGTTTGATATCAAAATCAAGGATTTGCCTAAAGGAGCACTCCTTAATCTTCAGATCTACTGTGGCAAAGCACAGGGACTGTCCACAAAGACTAACCTTCAGTCACACGAATCCCCCAACTCCGATTCCAAATGCAAAACCCAGTTGCTCTACTATGTGAATCTTTTGTTGATAGATCACCGGTTTTTGCTCCGAAGTGGGGAGTATGTACTTCACATGTGGAAAATCCCAGGCAAGGGGGAAGAACAGGGAAGTATCAATGCAGACAAGCTCACGTCAGCTACTAATCCAGATAAAGAAAACTCAATGGCTATTTCCATCGTGCTAGACAAATATTGTCACCCGATTGCCTTGCCCAAGCACAGGATAACATCTGACCCGCCGGGAGACAGGACCCGGGCTGAAATGCCCAACCAACTTCGCAAGCAACTTGAAGAGATCATAGCCACAGACCCACTTAATCCACTTTCTCCTGAGGACAAAGAACTGTTGTGGCATTTTAGATATGAAAGCATAAAGCACCCCAAGGCATATCCTAAGCTGCTTAGCTCAGTGAAATGGGGACAACAAGAAACAGTGGCCAAAACATACCAGTTGTTATCTAAAAAGGAGGTGTGGGATCAGAGCGCTTTGGATGTTGGACTCACGATGCAGCTTCTGGACTGTAACTTTTCTGATGAAAATGTACGCGCAATGGCGGTTCAGAAGCTGGAAAGCTTGGAAGATGATGATGTTCTTCACTACCTCTTGCAGCTTGTGCAGGTAAGGTATATTTGCATTCCTGAACACCGGGCTTCCGGGGATATTTGCATTATCACGTAACCGTTCCTGTGGTAGTAAATGACCCCATTGAGGTCTTCAGTATTTAGTCAAAGCAGCGTTCATTATCAAATTAACCCAAAGCATGCTTTGCATTTGCCTTCATGCCTGTGCTTGTATCCTTGTGTGACAGTTTGCATCTTGTGCCTACGACAGTATGTTTGTCTGGAAATGGGCAATGTTAGCACAGCCGTGGTGGGAACACACCCGAACTGTGTGGGCGTCCTTCTGCATCACGTAGCACCCGAGAGCTGTTGCGTGGCCTTTACCCAGCAGAAGGAAAGGAAAAGCAGATGTTGATGGAGGCGAAGCCTGAAAATGGAGTTTAGAATATTTAGATATGGAATTGGGTTTTACATTAAAAATAACAATTTAGTTGCATACTACATAGCAATGTCTTCAATATTGTACTTTTAAGGGGAACATGCTTATCTAGAAACTTCTAAAATCCTTTAAAAAGAAAATAAAGGGTTGTTATGACTCCATATTTAAGATTAATTCATTCTGGGGAGTTACATAAAAACTGTGTTTTTGATGGAAATGAACCACAGCTCTATCTAGCTGAAGTGCTTTGTGTGTGGCCTCCTGATGGATGAAGGGAGCATCTGAAACGCTTGGGCCAGCTATACATGAGAATTGGTTTGTTGGCTTTTCACAAAACGGTGCTGGAGCTGGGCAGGGTGGCAGGGACCACGTTGAGGCTGGCTGGGGAAAGGTGCCCCGCTGCTGCTCCCCACGGCGAACACGTCTTCCCAGGCCTGGCGGGGCTCCTCGGCCAGAGGGACTGTCACCCCAGGGAGCCAGCAGTGGCTTCAGCAGAGAATCAAAGAACAGGATCAGCATTTAAAAAAGCAAAGGAGTTGCAACAGCCTGGGCACCTGTGGACTGGGACTTCTAGTCTGTGCTTCCTAGGAAAGTGGAGTCAGTCAACTCAGCTTCGATGCTGAAGTGCTTTGGTAGTGCTTTAAACAAGCCTTTTTAGCCTTGTCTTTGCTTGCCTGGAGATTAGGCTCCCCAGGCAGGATTTATGCACTTACCCATGAGTGAAAGAACCACTGCGGTTACCTCGCTGGACCTCCCATGCAGCTGCTACTATAAATACACATATATGTATGTATGTGTGTGATTGGTGGTGAGCTTACACACTGTGCTTGTGGCTCAGCAGTTTTCTTCCTTTTATATCCAAATTAGGTGGTGATTGATAATGCATAAGAGATAATTGATTGATAATGCATAAGAGAAGAGGTGAATCTTTTTTTCCTTTTGTTTTCAAAATCATTTATTCTCAGGAAATATAATTTGAGAAAATTTTACAAGGGACAAATCTTTCTCATTAAACAAATTAAACAAACTAGCCAGCATAAGGCTGTAGTAGTTTAATTTCACTGGTGATTTTTAGTAGGAAATTAATCCCATATCTCAGCCTTGACCTCTGCTGCCTCCTTATCTTTCCTTCCATGGCTGGTTACAATGCAGAGGCTGCTGCCCGTCTGCAGCAAAGTGTTGATACCCCTGTACATCTGAAAAGCCTTTTCTTTTTTCAGAGAGTGCAGAACAGGCTGTGCTGAATGGAGACATCTGAGATGCCTCCTCTGAAAATGATCATCACCCTTTGCATGTGTGACTTAAGAAAGCTTTATGGCGGTTAAACTGCGCACAGGATATTCTCAGTTCTGCCTCCCAGTAGAGTTAGAAATCAAACAAACATTTTATTTCTCCCCAGGTTTCTCCCAAAGAGAAGTAGGCATGCCATAAATAAGCCCATGGAGCTTGCCAGAAAGGTCTGTGCTTCTCTCTGCAGTTAATAAAACATGGGCAGGATAGTTTAAATGCCTGAAAATACTGTTGTAAAGTGAATGTCAGTGAGAAAGACTGAGCTGTTTGTATATGACAGAGGGTAAAGTTCTTCTGCTGGTGAACTGGCAAGGCCAGGGTGCTGGGGGGCACTTAATTGCCAGCTTTTATCAGTGAGTTTCAAATATTGAAATTGGCCTCCATGGGAAGAAAAGAAAACTGGAGTTGACTCTCTTAAATAATTATTTCTGAACCTTAAGCATTATAAGGATATTCATAAAACATTTTTTTCTACTATTCCTTTATGTTAAAATATATTTGCAATCTTGATTTAGGGATGTTTGTTTTGTAGCAATGAACTGTTGTTTGGCTGTTTTTTGTTTTTAAATTGTTTTTCAGAAGCATATGCTGAGAACATTCAGCAAAACCTACATAAGAATGAGGCTTCTAGCAGGTTTTCTTGGAAACCTGCAACTTTGACTGTGAGCAAATCCAGTGAAATTTAAGTAATAATTGGCTTTTAGATGCCTTATTGCAGTGAAAACTACTTTTTTATTTAAAAACCTTCGTATCTCCTAATCAAAGTAAAACAATCCATATTTTTCAAAACCACTTTACACCTGAAAGTTTTCACTAGTATTCCTAACTATGTTGCTGTTGGTTGCTGCACTGAGACGGATGCTCTTGCAGAGACAATGAAGGCAGCTCTTGCAGTCCCCTTCTTGGCAGTTTTCTCTCCTGCTTAATCAGTGGTTGGAAAAAACAAGTCCTGGTAGCGTTTTTATAAGCTTATTCCTTCTGGAAAGTTGACTGAAAAAGGATGTTTGTTTCTGCTGAAATAACCCACAAGAGCACTTACATTTTAGCATTGCCACCAATGCCATACCAAAAAGACAACCAAGTGCTGTTGGACTTTTAAGCACTAAGGTGCTCAGTTTAGCAGATCTCTGCTGAGGGCACAGTTGCTTCTTAGCAAGCTGCAGCTATCTTGAAAGAGCCATTATGTTTGTTGAATAGCTATGGCTGGAGGTTTGCACATTTTGGTGCTTCTGGAAGCTGAGTGTCCTGGGAGCGCCGGCTCCCTGCACATCCCCTTGTTTGGCCTTAATCCTGCCCTGTGTCACCTCCCTGTCTCCCTCTGGTGCCATTCCTCTGGCCACACAAGGCATTTTGTGGCTCTGCTCCAGGGGTTACTTGCTTCCTATTTCTCTTCCCCTGTCACCGGATATGTGCTTAGCTGATTCTCCTCCTTAATAATAATATGATCCTCCTACAAACCTGAATCCCTTGAGCAGACAGCAGTAGGAAACAAGTTGCATGAGAAGCCTCACATGGAATGGCCAAATTCCCCCTCACCTCCCACCACCTGAAAGTGTGAGAGCTTTTTTGGTAGATAAACTCACTTGGTTGTTGAGGGGCAGGAGGGCACAACAGCAAAAAAACCCAAAACAAAACAATACCAAAAACACCCTAATCATGAAGCTTTAAAAAAACATGTTGACTCTCTGTTCCCACTCTCTTTTGGCAAAAGCTTTGGAATATCCATGGGCTTGAGTGGAGGAGGGTGGCTCTCAGAAGAGGAGAAAAATACCTCCTTGCTCATAGTTGTCAAGAAAAAGAGCTCGACTGGAGTCGCTCTTAATAGGACCCCATGAATACAGGAGTATATCAGGGCCTTTAGTCTATTTTGTGGTATGTTGAGGGGCTCCAGGCCAGAATGCTGCTGCTGGATGTCATTCTTGGTGCTGCTAATGGTAGGGAACCATGGGGTGTGAATCTTATATTGTGAATATTGTCAGGAAAAAAATGTTTTCAATGAAATTTTTGGTTAAAGAACAATTACAAGTGATAAATTAATTTGACTAATCTTTTCAAGCATTCTTTGAGCAAATCATCTGCAAGCAATTTTCTGGTCTTGCTGGTTTTCATTCCTGCCAAGACTGCCCGAGGAGGGTGTTGCTCTGTTTCACTAACATACATGACCTCACATTGGTCTCAGTGGCGGGTGCTGGTGTTGCTTTCATTTGTCACATTAATAATATATCCAAGAAGAACCTGTCACAAATAAAAAGTGCTTGCTCTGAAACACAGAAACATTGCTTTGTTTTCTCACCTTTCTGCTTTCTTGGAAGACCTCTGCTTCTCTTCCTGCAGCAAAGTGGTCTGTAGATGTCCGCTGTAAATTTTAAGTGCAACAGGATCTTAACTGTGTTAATAACATTTGTCTTCTCCTTTTGTGTTCCTCAGGCTGTGAAATTTGAGCCGTATCACGACAGCGCATTAGCCAGGTTTCTGCTGAAACGAGGTTTGAGAGTAAGTACTTCAACATACAGCCAAGTTACGTTAAAGCTACTGGAATTATGAAGACTCTTTCCCAAGAAATTGCCCTGCGTGCTAATTCTGGCATTTTTTCTCCCCCTCTAGAACAAAAGAATCGGCCACTTCTTATTTTGGTTTCTGAGAAGTGAGATTGCCCAGTCTATGCACTACCAGCAGAGGTTTGCTGTGATCCTCGAGGCCTATCTGCGGGGCTGTGGGAAGGCAATGCTACAGGATTTCATGAAGCAGGTTCAAGTAATTGAATTGCTGCATAAAGTCACAATGGAGATAAAATCAGTTTCTGCAGAAAAGTACGATGTCACATCTCAAGGTATTTGCTCACTGGCATTTCTCCATTTGTGATACTATGTTTTTTTTTCTGTGTGGAAACCTAGGCAGAAAATTACTGTTTATTTAGAAATTCATACATAATTCATTGCAAAAGAGCATCTTATTCTTATATTCTCATAAATGGCCAGTGTAGATTGATAGGGATGATTGATAGGGATTAAATCAGCAAGACATTTGTTTGCCCTTTTCTCCCCAAAGCAGAGAAAGGTATCAGTATTATAGACGCCTTATACAAACCTCTGCCTTGGCTGATCCTGAACTTCTGTGCTGAACAACTGGGAAGTTCTCAGTTAAGATCTTGTATGTAACCCTTAGCGCTGAAAAAAAACCAAACCAGAACACAAATATTAACAGGAAATAAAGAGAAAAAGAGACATTTGGCAAGAAACATAGCCTTACTCTAAACAGTCACAAAATTTCTCTTGGCAGTAAGATCAAGGAGGAGTCCAAAACAGTTTTGCTAGCCCGCAAAAGTAGCTTTGGATGGGCAGTGATGCACAGAGCATGCTCTTGGTGCTTTGCAGTGTGAGGAGCAGCAGTCCCGTGAGACACAGACATGGAGGTGTTATTTCCAGGTTCTGCCAGCACAGCTTTGCAGGCCACGTTAGGATTATGCAATGATTATTTACCTCTGTGCTTTTCTTCTTTTCTTTCCCTAAGAACTTGTTTATCGTCATTCCTCGTTGTTACTTGAAGTTAGGAGGAAGAAGGAAAAGATGTATGACACCATTTGAGTTCCAAAAGCTACACAGAGAGAGAACAGCTGCTCTTATGAGTTCAAGCTGATATGGTCTAGTCCATAAGGTCCTTGACTCAGAAAGTCGTTCCTACCCTGCTTATTTAGGGGTGAATGTGGTGCAGAATCCCACTTTTTGTAAAATAATCTACTGCCGTTGCAGAGGTACATGTCTGTACTGGCAGTGGTTTCCATAATACATTACTTTTGAAGAGGATGGGGGAAAAGAAGATAAGTTTCAAGAGAAAGCAATCACAATAACTCCCACCAGATTTTGAAGTTAAGTGAGCTTTGTATGTAATATACAGCAGAACATTGAAAGATTACTTATATAATAGACATTTCCAAAAAATGAAGCTTCCTGAAACTATGGGATGTCCTAATTATGTATTTAAGTCATTTTACGTTCAGATTACTGAGAATATGATTTTTCCAACAGACAGCCTTTGCTTGTTGTATTTTTTAAAATGCATTTCCTCAGTTTTCTTCTTGCGTATATTGCTCCTCCTTTGCTCTAGTGTTTCCAGTATCCATACATATTTATTCTTTTAGCCTGGATGGATTGCATTTCATTCCCTCATGTAGTCTCATCTAGACTTTGTGTTTAATTTCTTCTGACGTTATTTGTGATTTGTTTTTCATTAAAAAATTCCTCCTGTTAGGTCTGGTGTAATCTAGCTGGGATCATGCTCTGAAGATGTTTCTCTCACTTTTCATGTCAGCTCTCTGTTTATATCTAAACATAGAAAGTGACCAGAAATAGATAAATTCTTCAGATCGTAATATTTCCAGCTTATATAAGGTTGTCCGCTTTCAACACCACTCTGTTAGTTGGTTTCTCTTCCAAATATGTGTCTGTGCTGCTCTTTCTTGTCTTAAACTACATAGCATTTTCTTCTTAAGGTAGATCAACTTGGGAATATTTTTAGCAAACACTTTCAGTTGTATTTTAAAATCAGCTAATTCTTTATCTTTACCAACTTCGATTGGTTTGCACACAATTTCCAAGTTATGTTTCCTGGATAATTCAAAGAATTATTGAAATCAGGCTATTTATATCCAGAGCCCATTGTCTAGCAAATCAGTAGTTACATTTTAGAAAGTTATTTCATTGCTTAGTTTACTACAGCTTTGGTTTGATTTGGTTTTAGGAGAGGTTATCAAATTAAAATGTTCACTATTCGCTCCTATATTTTGCTGTCAACATTTTTTTTTTTTACCAGAATGGGTGTTTCATCAGTCTCTTGGCATTTCAAGGTAGTTCTTTCTCTAAAAGTACTGAAGATAGGTACATATTTGTGTTCTATCACTTCTCAAGTAATTCTCCTGGCTTGATTCATTTGAGTTGATAGCTGATTTTATTTTTCCCCTTATCTAAAATATTCCTTTCTTTTTCAGTTTTCTTCTTCAGAAATACCTATGGACATCTTTGCAGTGTTTTATCACATATGCTGTGGAGTTATAGTTTATTTTTGAATAGTATTCAGGTCTTTGTCCTAAAAAAGCAGTAGCAAGTGTATTCCTTATGTAGCTAGTGCCCGCTAGCTGAGATGAACAGAGCGTATCACATATAGTGTTTTCTGTGTGGTTATGCTGAAGATTTAGCAGCCTACAGGTTTTATGAATGAAAATACGCTACAGATTCAGTTTATGTGTGGATATTAAAAATCTTGGGCATATAAATAAGCAGCAAATGGTTTCTTTTGGACCGTGAGATTAACAAGGCTCAAATATGAAGCAAGTTTTAGAGGGATAGGCAATTCAGTATCTCCATTGCTGGAGCACTTATGATCACAGTATAATTGATGCCAAGTGCTCAGAAGCTGTGAGTCAGGCTGCTAGAACAATGAAGTAGGTTAAAATAAGATTGGAAAACGTTATGTGCTTTAATTGCCTCCTACTTCTCAGCCCTTGGGGTGAAGAGTTCAAGATTTCCTTAGCAGTTGCAAAGGTAACATATTTCTTTTGTGTATTGCTCTGTACTTTGTTTCGATTTGTTGAAAAACGTGACATTTTAATATAATCTCTAAACCTCTGGAGATGGAGTGTCAGGAGGAACATGAAACACTGGCAGCGGGCTCATTATTTGTGTGGCGCTTGAAGACATTAACCTCAGGTGGCTGAAACCAGCCTAGCCATAAATAGTGCAAGCTAAAGAGTTTTCTTCCGTTCTTCAAATTGAGAGTGATTTAAAAGGTAGCTAACCTGTGGGGTTTTTTTAGCTACATCACGATGCTTAGCAGATTTGAGTAGCTGTAACTTTTTCCTTCCAAATTTGACTCTGATGGGATTTCTCACTTGCAGTTATCACACAACTTAGGCAAAAGCTTGAAAAACTACAGAGCAGCAAACTTCCAGAGAGTTTTAGAGTCCCATATGATCCTGGGCTGAGAGCAGGAGCCCTGGTGGTAAGTACTTGTGAGTTTCCACAAAAGCTATTTGAATCATCTCTTAGTATGTTCTGTTTGCTAGAAGATCTTGCTAATGTCTAAAGATCATGTTTTCATTTACCTTGAGATTCTTGCCTGTGGACATGCCTTATTTCACTGTAATACTGTAGCATTTCTTGTTCTCAATACGGCTTCATTCCCCAAATTATTTTTTTTTCCAAATGCAACTGTATGCAAAATGTTTAATCTAATGTTTTATGAATGGCTGTGTTGAATTACTTCCACAAATGCCATTGAGTTTGGCTGAATGGAGGGAATTGAATAGACTGAAGCAGTCTGGGTTCTGAGTCACTCTTATCCAGGTCACTGGAAATCATGGGAGAGGATGATATGGTAAATTGCATCGGGTGAATCTTACTTTCCTGTTTTGCAAAACAACTATCAAAGGGAGGGCTGTGGGGAGCTTCTGCATTTGCCAGAGATGTCAGAGTCTCCCACTCCTTGTTTACAAGCTCTTTCAGCCTGAACCAGATCTACAAGCTAAATCCAGTTTCCCAGAGTCAAGCTGGACTTTTTCCAGCTCTTTTATTATGACCAGCATTAAAAGTTTGCAGGTTCAGAGGCTTTGTGTGACAAGTGCATGCCTTGCTTTACATGTGCTTTCTGTGGGTTTCCTGCTCTACAACGAGCTGGGAGCTGCAGCCATGGTTAAAACTGTAAGCTCTAGCTGATGCTTAAGAAGGTTGGTTGTGTTGATGTTGGAGTAGAGCACCTGGCAATACGTTCATCTTTCACAGATAGAGAAATGCAAAGTAATGGCATCCAAGAAGAAGCCCCTTTGGCTTGAATTTAAATGTGCAGATCCCACAGCTCTGTCGAACGAAACCATAGGCATTATCTTCAAACATGGAGATGACCTCCGACAGGACATGCTTATTTTACAGGTATGATAGCTGAAATGCTGGATTGAATGCTTAAAATGAATACTGCAATCAAAATTTATGTTTAAAAATCTTTTTACTTTGCAGAAGTGTGAGTACCGTGTCCTCAAAACTGGATTTTCTTTTCTATTCTGCATCTTTCCTGTGTTGCTGTTACCTTCTTCCTTCCTGTCATATTCACACTTTGGTGATCTAGAGAAAGAATCTCTTACATAGCACAAGATGGTCTGCTTTTCTGATGAATAATTTTTCTCTTTTATTTATGTCTTGGATGAAGTTACAAAATAAAAACAAAGTTATAGGTAGCATCACCCTGGTAGTATTTCACTGATTGCTCAAACTAGGTTATTAGCACTTTGGGGGATATTTTTGAGAAAAAAAAAAAAGTGGACATACCTGCTATTGCGTTGAGTTTCTGCTCGTATAGAAATCCTAAAAAATGTTTGTTAAAAGTGGAAATTGCCTGGACACAGGAAAGATGAGGAAATACAAGCCCTGTTTCTCTCACTGATAATCCTGAATGGCTGCATGCTTTCTGTGTTGCTTTCTTATCTGTAAAATAGACAAGTAAGCTTAGCCTCACCCCAAAAGTCCAGGTAGGGTTATTTGTGTGAATAACAAATAATTCACAAAGAACTTGAAATAACTCAAAGTGTCTATATTTGTTTTTACAACTAGATTCTTCGCATTATGGAATCCATTTGGGAAGCAGAGTCTTTGGACCTTTGTTTGTTACCATATGGTTGCATTTCTACTGGAAACAAAATAGGTATGAGATCACACTTAATGGGATTAGAAACTCAGAATACCATAGTTACAGAAGCTGGAAGCCGCAATCAGTTTACCTTTAATGATCATATATGGTATGAAAATGTGGTGAAAGCAAGTGTCTTACTCAAAATGTATTTTAATATATTGATAAGAAGAAATATTGATAGGAAGAAAAGGGGGGTTAGAATAGCAAAACACTCTGTTTTTTTCTGATCAGAGCTTCATACCTCATACTAGCCAAACAGCGTAGAAAGGGCTGCACTGCTCAACACATGTGTGGGCAGTGTTCCTCAGTGGGCATAGTTCCTGCAGCACAAATCATCTATTTTCATGACTTAATGGTGAGAGAGATGAAAGAGTTGCTTAAAAAGCCTCCTGAAGACGAGTGTGATCCTCTGTAGAGCACCTTGAACGGGTATGGAGAGACAGTTTAGATCCATAAAGCCAAACTGATGCACGGTTTGTACATTCTGATGGCTCCAAACTGATTCTTCATGTTTAATACATCCCAGTACAATCACATTGTGTGCACATGATTCCAGTTTCCCAGTATCTAGATAATACAGAATTAACTGTAGAGTCAATTATGCTGTCCAGTTCTTGAGTACTTGACTGTAAGAAAACCTCACTGACATACAGAAGTAGGCTGAAATATGAATCTATTGTGCTGATTCTTAGAAAGCAGTGTTATAAACATACTTCCTCTCTAAAATACATTTCCATGTAACATTTTTATCATCCATTCTTTTGTCCCCAAGATTTCTCAACAAAGCAGAATACCCAGATTCACTTATAAAATACTACATAGTATGACATAGAAGTTTCCTTTTTCCTACTGTATAAGCGCTTTCAAATTAAATAAATAGTATTGATGAAATTCTAATAGTAAAGGAAATGGATCATGATATATCAGAATACTATTTGCACTTTAACCCTAAATATAGGAGAGTTGGGAGGGGGGTCTCTCTCATTTCAGGTATATTATAACAAGCCTAGGCTTTTAGAGGGATTTTAGGATTTAACTTAATTTTGTTAAAATCATCTTAAAACAGCCTAAAACATTGAAGTAGTGGAGGAAGGTGAAGGAATTGTGCCAGTGATTATAATATTCTTAAATTCAAATTACAGACTTCATTATTCTTTCATGAATTCTTAACAGAATCCTCATTCTTTTATTTCAGTGACATAATTGTTTATTTCCCTACATGTGTGTGGGAGAGGTGAGAATTAAGTTTCCCCTCAGCACCACGGGAGGGACATGGTCGATCCCACAATGGTTCCTGTTCAGTTTGCTTTGGATACCATCAGCCTTAATTAGTAAAACTCAGTTTGGGAGCCTTTGGTGTAGAACCTGTGCTTGTTTGGAACAAAACCAGAGTCGTGGCATGCAAATGTTCTTCCACAATATTGTTGTCCTCTTCCAGGCTTTTCCTTCCTTTCCGCTTAGTATTTTCCATGAAAGGTGGGGCAGTTTCTGAGCCCACACAGTGACACAAGGACAGTTCTCCACCCTACCCAGAGTGCAGGGAGGCAGCCAGGTGTCTTCCAGGTTCCCAGTACCTTGTAGGCATCCCCTCCTGTGCAGATCCTTCCCAAACTGTCAGGGACTTTTGTACTCAGCACAGTTGTACAACTTTGAAAAATGCCAGTACTCTCCAAACAGGCCTCAGTAAGAAGATGGTTTTTTTTTCCATGTTTCATGGATAAAAGATTGTGCCCTATTTCCTGTCCCTCCGACATGGCCACATATGCTCCTGGCTCTGTGAGGTGATCACTGCTGCTTACTGTGTTGGATCAGTGCCAAATTAAAGAAGTTCAAGCTGGTACATAATGTGAAAATCACCTGCCTTCCTACCACCGATCCCCAGTGCTTCCTGCCCACTGAATGAGTCCAGCTGGGACTTTCTGTCACACTTACTGAAGCCTTCTCTAGGACTAGCCATACCTACTGCAAGGCAGTTCTATATTTCAAAAGGCTTTCCAGTGGAGCTATACTGTCTGTCCCAGCAAATGGCCTTTTACCATGATGCCTTTTGGCACTTTTATACCCCTCTTCTGGCACTGTGCTGGAGAATGAACACTCAGTTGTTTGTATGTTTGTTTGTTTGTTTGTTTGTTAGCGTCTGCTTTAAAATTTATGGACCTTTCAGACTGCTAATGAACAATATATAGCAATATATTTACACTGCTAATGAACAATATATAGCAATAGTTGGGAGAGCTTTAAATGGAAAGAGAAGCAGAAGGTGCAGTAGCTCCGTTCCTCTGGAACTGAGAAGTTCTTGGCCAGCAGAGGGGGATTCATGAGCACAGGTGAGGGAAGTGTTTTTAGTAGCTGGAATGTGATTTGGAGCTTGCTCTGAATGAAAACCAGCAGCCTCACAAGCACAGGCCAAAATGAAGACCTTTTAAATTTGTTGTCGTTTATCAGTCATGTATCCCAAATAATTTTATTTTAAACAAAACCTAATTGCTTTCAAGACAGAAGAAATACTCCCTGGGGAGAACTTAGCTGTGGGTGAAGGCCAGGAAAAGATTACAGCTTTGTCTTTTGATTACTGAAAACATTGCAGAAAATACAGTAAATGCAAAAGGGTAAGAATGTGAATAGGTAGAAATTAATGAGTTCCAGGTAGGGAGACAAATTCAGATGAGAAACTGATTTGAATCCCTGCTAGGGGGAAGGGTTGCTTTCCTTGCTTGCCTTTCTTTGAGCTAGGGCTGAACCTAAGCTTTTACTGGAACACCCTGTTGACCAGAGAAAGAATACATAATATTTCCAATTCCCAAATCAGCTTGACTAGAAGCTGAGCTTTGCTAGCAGTGCCCAGCACTGTATTTGCTGATATATCTGCAGAGGAGAGCTGTGTCACAGCCTCTGCTTCTGCTTTGTCTCTCCAGCTTCTTCGTTGCATGCCCTGTTGGCACGAGCGGTACAAGTCCTCGTTTCTGCACCATGATGCTCTGAGGTGCTGAGTTGCATCTGTTCAGTTTAGGGACTTGCACACTGGTCTGCTCTTCACTGCTCTACGGTGTCTGCTAGTCCCAGTGGGAGTGGGCCAGTTATTTCCTTACATTTCTCTCTTGATGAAGAACGGTGTGTTTGAAGTGACTCTTACCTACTTCCAGGTCCTCAAATCCTGAGCTTTCCACCAACAGTCCAGCTGGTGCAGCTCACTGGGCACCTCCAGCTCTGCTCCTCTGCCACAGCTCTGGCAGCACATGTCTTGCCAGGGCACTGTAATGCTGCAGCTTCTCTGCAGCTCTCTGGTCTGCAGCAGCCAGGTCTATGAAGGTGGTTGGAAAAAAACCATTTTAAATGTAATTTTCCGTATTTTTGAAATATTTTAACAATATATATTAGATTAATACTATTTGTCCCTTGTCTTCTGTAGGAATGATTGAAATTGTGAAAGATGCAACAACAATTGCCAAAATCCAGCAGAGCACAGTTGGCAACACTGGTGCATTTAAGGATGAAATACTAAACCAGTGGCTCAAGGAAAGATGTGTGATTGAAGAAAAGGTGAGTGTGAATTCTTACATAGGATTTTCAAATACACCCATGCATTTTAGCAGCACAGAGCCCATAAGCTTGTGTTTGAGTGAGTTAGGGGAGTTTGAAAAACCCATTCTGTTTCTCTGTGCCCGACTGTGAGCTTCTGCATCCAGCTGGCAGGCAGGCTGCTGAGCAACAAGATGCTTTCAAAGTGACCCCCTTGTCAGTGGTATTTGCAAGTGATACGTGGGAAGCAGATTGAAAGGACATCTAGGAAAAGTGAAAGACTATGGCACGGAGGATGTAAGTGCAGGCTTCAGTACCCACAGCTTCTTTGCTCCTAAGCTTTCCTCCTGCTTTTTCTCATACAAGTGTGCATATCTGTATGCTTGCTGTATGTTAAAGGGTGCAGCCCGCTGTTGCAGCATATCAAGTGTGATGCAGGGTAGTGACCTTAATCTCTGTTGTACGGGTGTATTATGTAAGAGAGTTGTCTAACTGTTGATTGATACCTGTCAACAGAGAGTCATATGACTTTGACTGGGGAGTACTATTTTTAGCACCGAAGCATTTAACTTCTCTAATGATTTTCTTTTCTTTTTTTTGAAGTTTCAGGAAGCTGTGGAAAGATTTGTTTATTCTTGTGCTGGTTACTGCGTGGCAACCTTCGTACTTGGAATCGGAGACAGACACAATGACAACATCATGATTACAGAAGCAGGTGAGTTTTCTTCTTTCTCTTTTTAAGAATTACATAGAACAAGCAGGGGCTGACTATACTTCACTAGATATACATGTTAATCTAATAAATAATTTAATGGTGAGTGAAAGCATACAATCTAATTCTGTCAGCCTTACTTAGAAATTGAAGTCTTCCTGTGGCATTGAATCCTACTGTCATCTCTTTGGCCTTGAAACAGACTCTTGATATTCGTCATTGATAAGGTGGTTCTTTTCTAAGTTTGAGTTTGTTACTAAGTTCTGTGGAATGTAAAACTTGTTTTTCACCTAGATTTAAGATCTAAAAGCCAACAAGGTGAAAACCAGATGTAATGACAGCTGTTTGCCTGTCTGGAGTATGAATGTGCCTCTGTGTTTAGTATCTGGTGTCAGAATTTAGACATTGTTGGAATGTTTTCACTTCCAAGAGACATGAATATTTTTTTATACCATAATAGAAAATCCTACAAATTTAGTGTTTTGCTAGTAAAGGCTGCAGATAGTGCAAAAACTCCTGAAGGAACCTAATTAGGAGTTATTTCCTTGGCTGCACATTGTTTTATCCCTAATTTTGTTCTAGGGAAGGGATGCCAGAAAGTACCAAGAATGAGCAGTATGTGGAGTTTTATTTAGTCTGAAATACACGGCCAGTTTCTTGTTCTTGATACTGTGTAATTAGTCTTTACATAATAGTAAGAGACAGAAAATTCTTTTGGGCTTAGTTAGAAGACTGTATACTTAATATTAATCATATGGTAGTTAAAAGTTTTACCAGTTGTCCTTAGAAGGCTGGAGAGAATAAAGTAGCCTGAAGGCAGAAATGAGCTAATTGAAGACTGCAGTATAAAAGCTCATCGGAAAACCTTGAGGAAAAGAAGACAAAGAAATGATTTAATTTTAATGTTACTGAGTATAGTACTATATATACTACATCATATAATGTCAGTGCCATTTTGTGGAGAGTGAAGGACAGGTCAGTAGGAAGAGAGAGAGGAAAGGAAAGGTCAGTCTGTGATTAGCAGGAGCAGAATAGCCAGAGTGTCTTCTGCTGTCTTGAAAAATAGAAGAAAGAAGAGTGCAGCTCTGCAGAGCGTGTCAGCTCTGGGGAGGGCTGTGAGGACACAGAAACTCGCTGAAATGCTGGAACATTTCAGGCTGTTTCACCTAAGAACCACTATAAAGTAAGTGCTTATATCATTTGATGTTTTATTGTTTAATATACAGTTTTCATTATTCGTAACATAAGCCACAAGGCTTTTCCATATACTGATGTGCTGGGATCTGCATTGTTATGGATCAGATGTGTAAGCTTTACTTGCTTCATTTTTGAAAAGTTGTTTGTGTGCATTTAGAAAATGCAGCAGTTCTTCCAGCTTATTAAAAGCTGAGAAAGATAAATACAAAGTAACTTGGCTAAGGAAACAGAATTATATATGTGAAAAAGCAAATAGCCTTTTCTGCAGAACAAAAGACTGAACATGTATACCCAAGCCAGTTTGCTGGTAGTATTGCAAATACAAGCAAATGTTACTGTGAGTTTATTTCAACCTATCCTTTCTTCTTTTTTATCAAGGTAACCTTTTTCATATTGATTTTGGACATATTCTTGGGAATTATAAGAGCTTCCTTGGAATTAATAAGGAAAGAGTTCCGTTTGTGCTGACTCCAGATTTTCTGTTTGTCATGGGGACTTCTGGAAAGAAGACGAGTCTCCATTTCCATAAATTTCAGGTAAAGAGTTAATATTTAACTGTAAATCAATTAAGCAATGTTTTTACCCACTGAGAGGAACATTAGTGCCTTAGTTTTAAAAGGTCTAGGCTTCTGGGGATTATGTTAATAGAGTTTCACTGAATCATAATACAATTCTGAGATATTTTAGAACCAGCTAAGAGCAAAAATAATCTATATCATTATGGGAACTAGAAATCAGACATCCACAAAAACACTTCAAAAAGCTTTAGCCAGCAGCAGACCATATGAGAAGGTCTTTCTTTTTTCTCTTGTTTTGATTGCAAAATACTCTTTAGAGGGCTTCAGTGCCTAAGAAACATTGACTAGAGTCTTCTGTTTAGTTAGAGCCGGTGCTGGGCATTCGCAGATGACGCTGCCAGGGTTGTTCTCTCCTGATCCTGCGCTCTGCTTTCAGGGTTCAGCCTACTGCATCTGCATAGAAATTTTCATTTATCCTGCTGTGTCAGATTTGGATTTTGTGATGCAGATGGATTTACCCTCTGAAAGAAAAGAATAGGGTTAAAACATATTCTGCTGTAATTTCTTCTTGAAAGTGAGCCACTCAAAAATAGTTGTGTTTTTGCAAGACTGTGCAAAATATGGTGTTGTTTTTGCATGATTGTGAGTTGTAGGACAAAGCAAAGTGCTTTGTTTAATGGATATTGGGTGTCCACTATGTTTAATGGAATGGCTGAGAGCATGGCTGGGCAGAGGTCTGGGGTTGGGCTGTTGTGCTCATCTGTAGGGCCTTTCAGTGTGCACCTGATTTAGAAAGTAAGGTCTCTGTATTGTCAAAAGAGAAAGTCTTTTCTAGACTGAATCGGAGCAGAGTCCTAATTTAGGTGTTCTGGACTCTCTCCAGATCAGCTCATCTCTCTGTCCTAGTGAGCAGCCTGGTAGTGCATGAATACATCCTTTTGCACATATATGTGATCATACAGAAAATAATGAGGCAATTGCCATCCTCACACCCAGACTTCTGCAACTATGTAAGCAAGCAGCTGCTATTTTTGTTTTGAGTCTTTATTTTGCACCAGGGCCGGGTTTATCACAATGTCAGCGTTGGGAAGGCGGGCTGTAGCTCAAACAAATCAAAAGCAAGGTGGCTTTTGCTGCGGAAAACAGGAATGCAAAGCCCATGTTCTTGAAAGAAGCTGGTGTGCTGCAGCGTATGCGAGCAGGGTGGCTGCTGCTGCTGCTCTAAGCCAAGTGCAGTGGGAGGCTGAACCAACCAAACTAGGATTATTCGCTTCACAGAAGACCTCCAGTCTGGAAACACGAGTCTAGGTGGTTGAGAACATGAAGGTGTGCAAATAAAGGATGGGAATTTCTTTGTGACTTCAGGGAGGAAAAGTTGTCGTAATAGACATGGATAATCACCCTTTTTAGAGAATAACTAACCTTCACATCACAACCCAAACACCGAAAGCAACAGGAGATCTTGGTCCTACGCTCTCTCCATTAAGTTATACCGCCATAATATAGCAGCAAGTGCTGAGTTTGAGTGAATACAAAATTTTGTCACTCTGCTATAAATTCCCAAAGTAAATGCAGTTGCCGTCCCATTCCTGCAGACATTTTGGGATTGGTGTGATAGTGCACGTGTCATTTTTACTGATGCCATTAACCAGAGGAAGAGTGATGATGTGCTTTACTTTTTCTCTCCACGACCAAGGTATGTCACCTGGTCCAGACAATAGTAATAATGACCAAAAAGCTTACGTTAATTTACAGTTCTGCTGCAGTAGATACTGTTTATAAACTGCTGCTCTGATGATACATTAAAAGGCTGTCTTGCAGATCAATAAAAAGAAAGTTAAAATGCATCCATACAAGCAAAGTGAGTAACACTGAACAAAACAAATATCACATATTTTGCTATTAAAAATATACATTTTTATTTATATGCTTCAAAAATAAGCAAAATGAGTTTTACTTTAACTGGGAAATTTTATCACATTTCCTGCTAGAGAGAGCTACATTTATCTCATCATTTATCCATCATTAATTTTAAGAGCATCTCTCGTTGATGTGTACTTCAGCTATCTTAATGTATATTGTTCCTTTGTTTTCACATGCCTTGGTGCTTTTGCTATTTAAAATATCTGTGGGAGTTTTGTTTGATTTTATTTCTCTGTTACCTATTGGACACGGTCCATACAAATGTTACAGTCATAAAACGTATTGTATGTGCCAGAGGAAACCAGCTATAAAGTAGCTTTGATTGAAGACCAGGGCAATATAGCTACAGATTAGTGAACTTTTAAAACTGTCAGTGGCCTGGCAGCCCTTCCTCATCTTGCGAGAACGTTCATTTCTGTGAGCTCTTGGTCTAAATTTTCCTTCCTTTTTTGTTTTTCCTCATGATAGTTTAATCAAGTTCAGATGCCAATGGCTATGAGTGACATTATGGAAATATGTAATAGAAAGCAGCATTTGATAACCTTCTGTCTTCAATGCAAAAATGTACTTAAGTGGAGCATGACCTAATCTAAAAAGACAAGTGTTTTTCTGTCCCATCAGTGAATTTCACAGCTGCCGTAGCAGTTTCCAAAATTCTCTTGTTTTAAGTGTCAAAGGTGGTGACATGCATGCACCTCCTTTATCACCATACACAGGTGACGGGAGAGTCTCGTCTTACCTCTACTTGGCCTTTTGAGCTTTGTAACTCCAGTTAAGTTAACCTTGTTTGTTTGTTTGTTTGTTTGTTTGTTTAGCACTCCCACTGAATTTTTAAATAATTTTTATTTTATTTCATCACTATTCCGTTGCTTTACTCTTTGACTTGGTAATACAGAGACCTGTATTTTTGGTACATTCAATAGATCTTTAATTTCTTGTAGTTGCACCATTTGTTTACACAAGCCCATGCACGTGCTTCTGCAAGAAAGGGGCAGTAAGGAGGGCTTGCAGTTGGTCACGGAAAATTACGTTTTGACAGACACGACCTATGAGAGGGAACTTGGATAGTTTCTATTGTAAAACTGCCTGACCTTTAGGAGGCTGAGGCTTATGGCAGTTTCAAATATGCTCAAAATATTATTTGAAATAAGTAACTATTCTCCGTTGTGTGTTATGCAAGGGGGTTCTGAGTCCCTTCATTTTGCCTGTGACCTTGGAGTAGTTAGCAGTTTGCTGCTTTAATCCCACGGTAAACGCCTGCGTACCCCTGATGCATATGTATGCAGGATTTTTGCTTCTCCGTGCCTCTCTCAGAAGCGCAAAGCCGAGTTTTCTTGGAAGGCGTTAATTCAAAATTCTCTCCTGCTCCTGCATGAATAAAGAACTGTAACAAGCAGATTTTTAAGCCTTTTTGAGTCCTTGGGCTGCTCCCGAGACGCGGCTTGCCAGCCTCTCCCGCGCGCCCCAGCCTCCGGCAGCGGTGAGATGCATCATCCGCAGAGAGCTGCCAAGCCTGCTTTGATAAAACTAAAGAGCCTTCATCTCTTTCAAGAGGAACAAAACACACTAACTCCTGTGACAAGGCTTCGCTGTTTGAAGTTGGTATTCGTGGCAGGATTTCTTCTTCTCTGCTGTTACACAGAGACAGTAATCCTTATAAAAAGATGGAGGTGTTTTCTATTGTAAGTTGTGCTTTGACCATCTCCATTCGTCTTCTGCTTTGCCAGAGCTAAACTAACATTAGATTTTGTGCGGGTAGTCGTATTTTAGGATGGAATTTATTTGGAAACTTAGAGTGAAAGATGTAAGGGCCCAGGCAATGGAGGAGAAAAGAGAAACCCTATAGACAGATTTCCATCATACCATCTTGCTTCTGTCGCATCTTCCTAGTTCGTCTGGTTGTCTTGATATTGCTGATGGGGGAACAGTGTTAGATATTTGTGCGATTCCTGCTGTTACTAAGGAAGAAAAATAGCTGGTCAAAAATAAACCTAACTCTGCAGCACTGGTGAGATTTGGTAGAATTCTATATGAAAAGTTGTTTTTCTTATCAAATTCTAAATGGATTCTGGCAAATTTTTGATGAGATGAATCTGAATATTTAACTGGGTGGAAGCCAACATTGCTTAGTTTTGATTTTAATAGTAACAACTTTCTTGGAAATATTTTGCATCTGTTTACATGGCTGCATTACAGGCCCAATTTAACATTCTCGTGTTCAGTTCATTTCTTCACTGCATTGTTTCCCTTAAAATGTTGCTTCTAAAAGTAATTTCTAACAAATACAGTAAATTATGTCTTTGGTTTATGTATTAGTCATCATTAAATGTTCTTCTAAAAGACATCATACGTTTTTCAAGCTGTAGGAGTTTTATTCATCTAAAGTTGATATTGCTGGGCACAAATTACTTATAAATGGAAGTGATAAAGCTGTAAGTAAAACAATCTATTGAATCCAGAATGACAGTACATAAACATTGCAGTCCTACAATGAGGCAACATGCCTTGAAAATAGAACTGGAAAGAATTTCTCAGAAGGACAAGCCTGAAAAGTCTTCTCCATTAAGCAAGCCATCACCTCTGCAAAGTTTCTAGACACACACATATATATATAGGAAATGAAAAACTAGTCCCCGTGAAGGTGCTGCTCTTTCCAGCATCACTTGCTATCCCAGTGTCTTCAAGGGGGAATATACCAGCCATAAAGGAAGATGATGAGTTGTTTCTGGGAGTTAACTTGAAGTTTTTGTGAAGCCAAGGTTTTATGCTTTAATAATGCACACAGTGGTATTAGAAGGAGCCTTTCATTTTTACACCAAAACAGTACTTTGTGCCCCAAGGTATATTATTGAATGGAGTAATAATGAGCAACGGATGCCGAAGTCAGCCTGATGTTTCTGCGCAAAGGAACAGTTCTGCTGGATCTTCCTCTCCCTGACATATATGAGTGATTTTATGTGGCTTTTTAGGGAGAATAGTTCATAGAGGTTCTGATGAACTTCCTAAAATCCTCCCTTTCAGTTCACCTCATCAATTAACAACAAATCCCATTCTCTCTTCCAGGATGTATGTGTGAAGGCTTATTTAGCCCTTCGACATCACACGAACCTGCTGATCATCCTCTTCTCCATGATGCTAATGACTGGAATGCCCCAGTTAACCAGCAAAGAAGATATTGAGTACATTCGGGATGCGCTGACAGTAGGGAAGAGCGAGGAAGATGCTAAAAAACATTTTCTTGATCAGATAGAGGTTTGCAGAGATAAGGGCTGGACTGTGCAATTCAACTGGTTTTTGCATCTTGTGCTTGGAATCAAACAAGGAGTAGAAAAGCATTCTGCTTAACGTTGTATGGAAATTAAGTGTAGGTGTGATAGGGAGTTAGTGGGTCTATGTTATTATTTATGCATTCCTAATAGATGAGCAAATAAAATTGCCATTACTTTCTGGCAGCTGAAATGGCAAGACATTTTGCTTGCCCCTCCAGATTTTCCTGTGGTTAAGATTTTTTTTTTTATGTCTAATGACACTGAAAATTGCTGGATTCTGTTAACCAGTTGCTTTGCCTATGTGACCTGCAGTTTTCTTTTCTTCTTTAGTGATAATTGCAGATATGAAGGAGGAGCTGGGGTAAGATGATAACCTCCAAACTGAAACAGAAATCCCCTGTGACATTGTCATTCGTGAGAGTCAAGCCCTTCAAGTGGAGAATAGTCTATTTAAAATTGATGGTCACATTGAAATCCCCACAGGATTTTGTTTTTCAGGAGGCCTTACTCTCAAGGAGCAGCATCTTCCCCTTGTTTCCCTTGCTCAATTCTTTGCTCTTCCTGATTTTTAATAATCTTGTCAATAGAAAACAGCCCTGACTCCCCTGCTAGAGGAAGTTGTTACTGTTTTTGTAGGCTCCGAATGTGCAACTGCGCTTGACTCTCTCCCTAGCAGAACCTTGTGGTTACCTGCAAGTTCCTCAGGTTTGAACCTCAAATTCGTAACCTTCTATTTTGACAAAATAATTGCTGTAGTATTTGCCAGGGAATATCCGTACTACAGGTTATATTCTTATATATTCCGTCTGTATAGGGAAAGCTTTGTAGCAAAAGCAATGGTACTTTGATTTTCCTCAGAGAAAACTCCTTATATAAGAGCAATTGCCATTTTACCAAATATTCAAAAAACCCAAAGCTTATTTATTCTTTGGTGATATATTTTCAGGATATACCTGTCAGGAGTTAAATGTGCGCTTTGAAATTTTGTGTATATTTTGCTATTTATTTTTAAATTGTTTAAGAGACTATACCACTGAAAAGCTATTTATAAAAGAAAAAAGAGTAGTTATTTTTAGTTTCAGTATTTAAACTTAAAGAGGAAAAAAATGGGCAGCGTTAAGTAGAATTTTGCCTTTTCTACTGTAGGATACCTGCAAATTATCAAGTGTGCCTATGGTAGAAAAAAAATATATATAACACAAATTTATTTTTGACTTGAATTATTATGGTATACTTCCTGCAAATTGATTTTTACCAAAGAGATGATGGCTTACAGTATTGCTTTTTTGCACGTGTGCCCATGTAATTTTGTCTTTCATTATAGGTTTACATGGGTTTTACTTTACATTTAAATGATTAACTGATTTTTTTTTCATTTTGTTATCATTGCTTCGATTATTTTCACAGATCTATGAAGATTTTAACTACTGCTACCACTGTTACTACTGAGTGTGTTCTTGAAGGATTTTTAATAAATGTACTGTAATTGGTGTCTCATTTATGAGATGCATCCAATCCTTTTATGAAACGTAGATGTTTAACTGGTCGCTGTGCCTGACAACACTTTCATGTATATTAGTAGAGTAAGATAAAGAAGTGTAAAAGTTTTAAATGCTGAATATTTTGTTGCTATATTTTGTTGTTACGTAATTATCCTGTGCAAGATAGTCTTAAGATGATACTAAAATAAACTAAATGGTGAATATTGTTTGTAAAATGATATTTTTAGAGTTATGTTTTGTAGATCCAAAATAAATCAGCCTGTTCTCTACATCTGATCATCATTCATGGGGAAGCATTCTTTCCCCAAATACATGTAAATATGTTTCAGATACATGTAAATATGTTTTTACTCAGTTATCCAAAGACTAGGCAATCTCATTAAGGAATTAGATTCCAAGTCCCGCTCCGAGGAATTGTTTGAGTTCCGTATCAGTAGCTCTGTGGAATTAATGAGACCTCTTCAATTCCAGGAGTCTTTAGTTTTAGAACTCCAAGCTTTCCCAGCCCTGCCCTCGCAGCTGGACCTACCTAAGGCCTCGAACCAGCAGCTCCCAGCAGAGCAGGGAGTTGAGCCCCCGTTGCCTGAGTTTGAGCCCAAGGTCGTGCGCGGTTTGAGCCCGGGGCACAGTCTAAATGCACCGGGCGTTCGCCACGCTCCAGCCTCTGCATAATGGCTAGGCAGCAGTAAACGTAAACTAGTCACTAGGCACGTTTTTCACAGGCTCCAATACAGCATGCAGAGAGACCCAATTACTACCCAGCCTTGAGTAGGTCTTAATTAACATCCTTTCCTCCTGCTATCCCTAAGATTATTTTGAAGATCTTTGTAAAACTGTTTTTCATTTTTGGGATATTAGGTTTTCTTAATATTCTCCATTTACACGATTACTGCACCTAACAGTGGAAACGTGAATCTATTCTTAGAGTAAGTGCCTCAGACTCGGTTGCAACTTAACACTGTGCTTTGGTTCACTAAGATCATAAAGGATGTTGGTGAGTGACGAATGTGTTCCCATGGCTCCGACCTAATTATATTCCAGGGCAGAAAGAAACGTTGGAAGGGAGGTAAGGTGTGCAACGTCCTTATTTTTATAGCTCTGTTGAATACACCGCTTATGGACTTGTTGGAATTGTTCAGTCTATCATTAGCAGAATCTTTAGGCTGATTAGTAGCAGAATTTCCATGAAAATGTGAACTATGATAAAGAATACAGGCATGAATAACAGATATGAGAAAAAACATGAATGGAACTATAGGTGTTATACAGTATTTCTCAATAAACTCTTTTTTATGGTCTGGTGACCGTGTTTTCAAATCCATATGAATAGTCCCAGATTTATAGGCTGGAAACTGTGCTGTGGGGCTTCTTGTTCTGTTTATGTGTAAAGTAGTCTCACTGATAAGAAAGCCTTTAAACGAAAATCTAGGGTATCCACAATGTCTCCAGTGTCAAGTGGGCCCTTAGAGTATCCTAGTAACAAGTAAGTACCTGGAAAATACCAGCGTGCTCTCATGAATCTTCTAGTTGCAGCTTGTGCCGTGCAAAAGAGGTTTCAGTTAGGGCCACATCAGTTCAGTATTGTAGCTCAGATTTGATACTAGTGTACTAGTATCAAATAGATATCATAGTATCAAATAGATACTAGTATACTAGATACTAGCAAAGATCCTGCTTTGACTTTTTCTAGACTAAAACCACGATCCTGCAAGAGGTTAGGAGAGGCTGTTCAGGTTTAGTAGCCTGAGCAATGGATTGCCTCGGGGCACTTCTGTGATGGACCATTCATGAAGGACTTGAGGCATGGCCAGGCTGACTTCCACTACCAGTATTTACAGTTAAATTATCTGTGACAAAACAGTTTGAAAGCAACAGTCCATCTTGGGATGCTGCTCCCAAACCGACCCAAGGCCCAGCATGTTGGCGATTGGCGTTAAGCTGCCAGGAGGGAGACGCGTTTTCCTGTGAGGAGTTTGGGGTGGCCTCCCTGGGAGGCCGGGGCTGGACAGAGCCTGGCGCTGGTGCAGGACGGGCTCGTCTGTCAGGTGCCTCCGCGCAGGAGGGTCTCCAGGAGAGGAACGGGGCTCCTCGGGAAACGCTCTCCATCCAGCCAGTTATCCGTCATGGTGAGGAGGCTCGTGACAGCTGCTCTGTCTTACAAACCTCTTTCTTTCCCACAGCATTTGATGTATTCTCCAAACCTCATAAAATAGTAATTCTGACTGCCTAGAGAGAAAAATACCCAGCGACTGCAGGAAGTCTAAAGCAGAGCAAGTGTTCTCCCAGGGCAACTGGCCTCATGCTGCTGCTGCACCCAAAGCCAGGCAAGTCTTCATCGTGCCACGGTGAGGCCCTTGCGTTCCAGGGGGATGTTGATTAGCTTAACCAGGTTAATTCTGTGGAGTACATTGAGAAGTCAGTGTCTGAGTAGATTGCTAAGGGCCGGGGGAGCTCGGAGGCGAGTCGTGCCGCGCCGAGGCCGTGCTACGCGCCGGCGGGGAGCCCAGGCGCGCGGGCTGGCTGCAGGCACGGCGGGCTGGTGCGGCGCCGCGTCCTGCCGCGGGGCTCGCTGGTGCTGTGCGCAGCTGCACGGGCAGGGAAACGCTCCTCCCGGGGGCTGGGGGATGCGCCTCGCGGGGCGCTTCCTCCTCACGTCTCACTGATGCCCGTTGTCCTCCTTCCATTCCCGCTCCCTGCTCTCCTCAGACATCGGTGCATGCTTAAAAATCCTTCTTTATGTCTATGCAAAAGCTGGTTTAGCTGACACTGTCCTCTGTTCCACACGCCATGTAGGCACTGACATTGCTGTGTAGCACTGGGGCTGGCAGGGAGACACCGTTTGCACAATATTGTCAGCATCAGGACAAAGCACCCAGCCCTCTTCGAGGGACCTCTATCACAAAACCTCACCCCGAACTGCAGAGTGAAAAATGTCCCACCGCCCATCAGTGTTAGAGTGTTACTTTCTAGCTCCCTTCTATAATTCTGTCACTGTGTGCACGAGGAATTGGGTTTTTTTCCCTGGAAAAGCCAGCTGCGAATGCTCACAGGAACACGTGCCCCTCCATGGCTGCTCCAGCCTCCAAAATCCAGTTCATTCCCTGCTACCTCTCCACTTGCTCCCTGACAACCTTCCTGCACGACCCCATGTTCCCTTTCTATACGAGCCCTACAAAGTGCATGTAGAGAAAGAACGATGGGTGGGCAGGGAAACTAAAGCATTCCCAGCATTCTTCCTCGGTCTCATCTTTCTCGATTATTTTGCAGTAAAGATCTACACGAGCTGTGAAGATCTGTATGTGAAAGAATATCTTCATGACATCAGCCACCCACATAAATACCAGGAAAGGGAAACAACGCAAGCGGCGTGTTCATTAATTCAGCGCCAAACTAACCCGCACAATCCTGAGGAACTGATGAGAACTCCCCAATGAGAACTGATAGAGCTCGCAAATTATAGGCTTGTGTCTTTTTTCCTTGCCAATAGATAAATCCGTTAATGAGAACAATTATTCCCTGCTGCTCTGGATCTTCTCACCACTTCTCTTCTTGCCTGCACTTGAACCTCTAAAATAAAAAACAGACCATCCACTTTCCATAGCAAGGAAATACACAGCTAAATGTCTGCAAAAGAATCAAGTGTCAAAAATGTAGGTAGCTACGTAAGAGAGAGGCAAGTAAAACTGTTGTCATTCTAGTTGGTGGCACCAAGGAGCAAATTAGCTGCTTGCATTAGTGCCTGGCAGGCAATGCTCCAGAGACTGCCCTTCGTGCAGCAGCTTCACGAGAGACAGGCCGATGAAACAGATGCGTGGAGTGGCTTTATGGTGGCAGCATCCTAATTGACAGCAGCATCAGAGCTGAAGCACAAGAAACACCTCGCACTGCTGTCTGTAAGATCAAGAGAACCTACTCTGACGCTGAACCATAATGAAGCAATTAAAAGCACTGTTTCCTCAACAGATATGGAAGCCACACAGAGATCACTGCAAGGCCTCCCAGTGACATAAAGGATCTTGGAGAAAAAAAAACCTTGGAATACAACTTAAATGTTGCAAGGCAGACAGGACCTAACATCCCCTACAAGCATGCAGGCAAGTTGCTAGTGTCAGCTAGAATATTTGTACATTTCACATTTCACACATCTGTAAATCCTTGGTTTAAAAGACAAAAAATGTGACATGAAAATATATAGTTTCAGAAGGAAAAAAAATACTGTGTCACACACAGAGTTTGTGTTAGATGGCTGTGCAAAGAACATTTGGAGGAACGGAGGCAGATGACTCCACAATACCTTACAGTGTCTACCAGAAATAACGAGAAAAAGAGATCAATGGGACAATGAATCTTTTGGAGAGTTATTAAGGTCTGGCGAGCTTGCAGAATGACTAAGCCTCCTTGGCCAGCACAGCTTTCTGGAATGAAGAAACACAGTTGACTGTACTGTTTGCCGATGAAAACAAACAAGAAATGGTGATTGCAATTCAAATACTTCAATGGTTCTGCAAAGGATCCTCAGGGAGCCTTTTATGGTAGACACGGGAGAAGGTGGGCCATGTTCTTCCCCTGTAAGAACCATCAAGAGCAGGTAGCACCTCTTCCCTTGAGTGAACACCAGGCCTAGAGCTCCAAGGAGCCTGGGAACAGTCTGATGCGCCAGACAGAGCATAGCAGGAGTTGGCAATTGCTCTTTTTTACCTCAGAGGAAACCATGACCTGCTGCTAATTGATTGTTATGGCATTGTTTCAAATGTAAACAGCCCAGGAGCTGGCAATACAGCAGGTTGCACTGTGGCAGAATCCCTGAAGCGGCCTCGTTGCTGGGAGGGGCAGAAGGTGTGCGAGATGAGAACCTGCAATCCTCAACACACTCACACGTCCATACGCCACATTGAACCTCCAGAAGTTGTCAGGAGCAAGAATTTTCTAGTTAATTGGCTGCTTGTGTGCTTTTAGCTAAAATTTGTGCTATCCAAAGAGCTTTACCGGCTGGAGGAGGTGTCTGGCCCAGAACGGGTGAGCTTGGGAGCCAAGGTGCAAGTGCTAAGTGTGCAGTGCAATAACCCACTCCTGTGCACACGCTCGGGATCTACCCCATTTCTTGAGGGATTTGTCCACATAAAAGCAAGTCATTCTTAGCCCTTACTCAAAGTGTGTGTAATCCACAAGTTAAATAGCAGAACTTCTCCTTGAAGAGTAGGAGCAAGCACTAGTTTGCCCTTCAGCAGCTACTCTACTTTGCCTTTTTCATTAAGCTCCTTCACTGACAGGAAGAAAGCTCCTTTGGAAGACACAAGCGTCTCCTTTCAAGCCAAGTGGGCTAGAGATGCTTTACGACTTGGAGAATGTTCCTGCCCATGAATCACAACATGGCACTGTTTGCTACATATGGGGTTTGGAGGGAATTCATTCAAGTAATAGATAGCAACAAGCATCTGAGGGATTAAACAGATTTGTGAAGGAGGGATGTTTCAGACATGCATGGCCAGCTCTTCGTATTATCCTTGGCCAATGGATAGAAAGCTGAGAAAGATACAAAAACAGTCAATCAGCTACTAATCAAAGCAAATGAATATGGTCAGGACCTTTCCTCAGTCTGCTGAACTGTCAAAAATAAGCAAAAGCTGTGAGACGTTTCAAATGCCAAGAGCTACTAATCAACATTTGTTCACTAGAAGAGACAGATACCATAATAAAAAGTACCAAATCACTTAAAACTTCCACAAGAAATGTCATTGTCACTATGATGAGGAGCCTAAGAAGACAATCTGTCCTCACTGCAATTAAATCAGCAGAACAACCTAATTTTGGGGCAGGAAGGGACATGTGAGACCTGCTCCTAGTGCAGCACACTGCCAGTGGAGCTGGAGGAGCAAACCAAGAGAGCAGGTTAATGTGCAGCATCAGCAAGGCCCTGGAGCCTCCTCTTCAGAACAGGGATCATAGAAGAGAAAACTCCCTCACAGCCAAGACAAGCACAGGTAATTGTTGATGATTTGGCCATATCTGCAAGGACAAAAAGCAGCACTGGCTTCAGATGAAGATTTAAACTCTTTAAAAGTGAAGGATACATGATACATGTTCACAGCTTTTTAAGAAGACCTCCAAAATTCCTTTTTTTATAGTAATGTGTTGCAAGACACAAACAAGCAGTTGGATGTGTACACTGAATTTTTTGGCAGGAAGGAAGGAAGAGGAAATTAGAGTATTCCTAATTCCTTAATCTTTTTTTTTTCTTCTTTTTCATGTTCCTTGAACAGAGTTGCTTTGAGCAGAGTGTGATTGGAAAGGTTTGTTAATAGAAAGCCTGTGTAGTTTAGCCCAACTCATATGGATCTCCATTCCTTGATGCAAAAAACAAATGCAGACTAAACAAAGACAATAAATCATGTTTGCATTGAAATTTTGGGGTTTTTTTTGATGAAAGTTTTTTCTTGTTAACATTGCCATATCAGCAAAGCCCAAGCAGAGAGTAAATCTCTAGTTAAAAATGTAACTTAAATATAAATTGCACATATCGAAGACCAAAGCAATCATTCACAACAGTATGAATTCATTCATCTCAGTGTGATGATCATTCCCATAGGTATGGCCTCTGGGAAAAGGAACCTCGGATGCTTTCATTGAACAACATTTGTCTCTGTGGCCAGTTCTGGGTGGAAATAAGACCATTTTGTGTTACTGCTTCACTTTGTTGCCACTGATGCCACAGTGAAGAGGGGATTGAACAGTGGGGAGTGAAACTCCCACACAAGGAACACTTAGGTTCTCCTGGCCTTCAAACTGGACTGCTTTTTGAACAGTAAGTTGGATGTATGCCCATGGTAGACCACCGATGTCAGGCAAAGAGGGGTTGGTGTATGCAGCTGCAGATGCAAGTCTAGCTGGAGCAGCAAGGGAGGAAGAAGCTGTGGCCGGGTCTCAACAGAAGGAGAGCAAGTTCAGCTGTATCCAACTGTAGTCAGATTTGTAGGCATCGATGCAAAAAGACAGAGTAAATGAACTCTAGTTCTAGCTGCAGCTCTGCAGGTCTGTAGTAAGCTGAGTCTGTGCTGGGGAGTGGGATGTCTTGAATGAGGAGAAAATAGCAAAACGAGATTCAGAGCGGGAATGCGAAAGCTGACCTCGACCCTGTCTTCTTCAGCTCTTGGGAAACGGCTTCAGTCAAACTTCAGCTGCATCAAAATGACAATTTTCCCAGCTTGTTGGCTAAACAGTACCAGCACTAAACATAGGCCCCTGCTGCACACCAGCAGGAGCTGCCAAACCAGAAGGAGAGTGATTTGTCTTCCCCAGATGACATGTGGCATCATTAGGCGTATGGTACCAAACCAGAAGAATTCACCCCAGAACGGAACACATGGCACTAGCTGCCACAGCCTGGCATGGCCTCACCACACCATGATATCAAACATAAAGGAAACTAGGAAATTTCAGGCAGTGGCTGCTTTTGTTCTTCCCTATGTAAGAGTCACTCTCATATGGGAACTCACTGAAATGCCAAGTTAAAAACTAATGCCTTAAAGGAGTGGGTTTTTTTGAAACAGGAGAGTCACCTGGTGAATCTTCACACCGTGTTTTATGGATCTAAGCCCACAAAAGGGGTGCTGCACCTCCAACTACTTTTTAAATATAGATTGGTGTGGAGTAAACTCTGTGACAAACAGATTGTCACAGCTGTCAGAGTGGGCCAGAGAAGGAGCGTTTGGAAGTGAATTGGCTTAGCCTACAAAAAAGAGGATGTCTAATAAATAATAAATTGTGCAATACCTGCTTACTGCAATATCTGGGTTCATTTTTTCTCAGGAGATAATCATGTTAAATGAAAACACTTTTTCATGAATGTCTTCTCATGGGTTATATCCTTCTAAACCGAGTTAGACTAGTCCAGAAGACTAGTAATGTAGTCATCAGCAAGGCCAAAGAATAGACTTTAAACTGACACAAAAATGTCCATCATCCCCTGATCTTTTCCCCTGTGAAATACAAGGGTCCATACACACAAATCCAGTTACCAAGACCAAGAAACAACTCAGATTTGGAAAGGAAATTGCTTTGAAATTCCAAATACAGCAAATAAGTTCAGCAAGTATCAGAACTAAGGAAGCAAGTCAGCACTGACATAAAACAGGCCTATATGCACATGACAAGGGGACTGTCCAAAAGGTTTCCCGTATAACAGACTGTCCTGAATGTGTTCAGATGAACATTTTTCAAACTGAAAATATGAGGAGGGGAATCAGTTGTACTGGAACAATGAAAAGAATTGTATATTACCTGTAAGCTTCTCCACGAACCACCAAGATTTTCCTACTCAAAGAATTCTGTGTCCAGAGATTTTCTTTTTTTTTTTTATTTATTTCTATGCTAGTTAGGGAGCATTTGTCACATCAACTGATAAGAAGCAAACTAGGAAGTAATTATTCATGGGTTCCTTATCTTTTGGAAAGATAATCGGAAATATCACAAAAGCAGCAAAGAGCTCCAAAGAGCCAGCTCTTTGAAAGTCCAACTGCCCTTTCACAGGTTAAAAACTCATGGTTTTAATGGCATTAATTGACATCAGACTTCAGAATTGCGGGTCCTTCTCTGCACTAAACATCTTTTGCTGCTACTGGCTGCTCAGAAGCGTCATTGTCAAGGAAGCCACATGTAGGAGGACACAGTTGCATCCTCTCTGCTGGCCTTCAATCACAGAAGTGAGGGCTGCCTCCTCTCGAAACCTTGAGGTGTCCGTCACCCAGAGGTGCTCCGAGTGGGAAGAGGTGCTGTTCAGATAAGAGAAGAGAAGCTGCACAGTTTGGGGGAGATTTTTTTGCTTTTGCTTGGAATACTAAAGGAGAATACTGTGTCCAGTTTCAACGTTGGTTAATCACTGCTGAGCTGTGAGCAATATTCAGCTTTAAAATCTCCTCGACACATACCATGGTTCTCAACTGAGTGCTCTGTCTGGAAAACACCTCTAAGGCACTTAACCTTATCTCAAGCGTCCGATAATCAGTATCGTGGTGCCATGACGTGGTGCCATGATGTGCTCATTCTCTTCAAGGTTCGTATGTGTGATCTGAAATGCTTGGGATAAAAACGAGTTTTCAGTCTCACTGTGTCAGGACCCTTCTCTATGGTAGAGTTAAAGATATTTCTGTCATTCTGCATGTTATTTCAAGCGATAAGATCATCTCACTGTGCCAAGGATGCTCTTTTTAAGGCCATAGAATGAAGTAAATTGAAAAATGTAGTGATACATAGTTTTCAAAATTTTCTCTATAGCCTAAGGCACTGTTAATGATACTTGGCTTCCAAACTGTCCTGAGACTACTGCAGCTCCTCTATATTAAACAGAGGAACTCCAAAAAAACCTTCCAAATATTAAGAGAACACCACGATCTAGCCACTTAGTAGGAATTTCTCATCTGTTTTCAAAACTGAGATTCCCTGTGTGTATGAACTGCGGTCACATCTTTTCAAATCACATATTATTTACACTACTCCTTGTCCTGTTTTATGAGAAAGTGAACAATCTTTTCCATGTTTGAATTGCTTCCATTTTAGTAGAGAAATTTGGCCTTATTCTATAATTTCTTCTGTGTGAGTAATCCCTCCTGATTCAAGTCCCATTGACTTTCTGTTTGAGTAAACTTGCAGGATCAGGACCCGTCACCCTCCAAAGGGTCAACACTTTTTTTAGGACGTGACTATTTTTATTCAGCTCAATAATAAAAATACAAAGGCCAGTGTTGTCCCCATAGGTCAATGCTGGGGTCGATACTCTTTAACCTCTTCACTAATAACATGGACAATGGGACAGAGGGCTCCCACAGCAGGCCTGCAGATGATACAGCATGGGAGGAGTGGCCCATGCAGCAGAGACCTGTGCTGTCATTCAGAGAGACCTCGACAGGCTGCAGAAATGGGCAGAGGAACCTCATGGGGTTCAATGCAGGGACATGCAAAGTCCTGCATATGGAGAGGGATAACCCCCTGCACCAGTACAGGCTGGGGGAGACCTGCTGGAGAGCAGCTCTGCAGAGAAGGTCCTGGGGTCCCGGTGGGCAACAGGTTGACCATGAGCCAGCGATGTGTCCTCATGGCCAAGAAGGCCGATGGGATCCCGACTGCATCGGGAGGAGTGTTGCCAGCAGGTCCAGGGAGGCGATCCTGCCCCTCTGCTTGGCTCTGGTGAGGCTGCACCTGGAGGCCACATCTGGAGCGCCGGGTCCAGCGCTGGGCCCCCCAAAACAAGACAAACCTGGACATCCAGGAACAAGCAAAGGGCCACAAAGATGACTAAGGGACTGGAGCTTCCATCATATGAGGAGAGGCTGAGAGAACTGGGACTGATCGGCCCTGAAATGGAGCCAGACTCTTCTCAGCCTGGCTGATCACCACCAGTGTCAGGAGAAGAAGCAATGGGGACACAAATCACAGCAAAGGAAATTCCACTTAAATATAAGAAAAGGCAGTTTTACTGAGAGGGTGCTCCAACCCAGGGGGAGTTTGCCCAGAGACACTGTGGGTTCCCTTCTGGCTTCAGCTCTTCGGTAATTCTGGTTTTCCTTCCTAATTTGAGCACTATGAAACTTTGCTCTTCTCTCACCTGCCCTTCTAATTAAATTAACATTTTACAGGAGAAAACGCCATGAATCCTGCAGAACCTGATCCCAACGTCTTCTACGCTGGACAAAAGCTTTCAAGCAACTTTTCAAGCACAAGCTCAGTGAACACTGAAGCAGCTCAGTTCATGAAGTGTTGAAAGACTGTGAACGGTTTTTGCTGCTTGCAGAACGCAGCAGCCCTAATCAAACCCTGCTGTTTCTGTGAATGCAGATCGGGTTCAGTAGGAAGCAGTAAACATGGGGTCCTTGGGGCCTTGTGTGATTTCAGAGGCTTCCTACGGCCACCTCCTGCCAAGGCGTCCCCACACACAGGGTTTGTGCCGCCCTCCTCTCACCCCTCGGCTTCACGGGAGCATCCCCCCTCCCGGTCCTTGCTCTGGCTCTGGTGAGCAAACGCGGAACCTCCGTTGCTAAGGAACCCAGATTTCCTCAGCAACCCGGCAAGGGCTGCAGGGCTCCACACGGGCCCTGTCCCTCGCAGGGCTCCGCACGGGCCCTGTGCTCCGGCCCTGCTCCAGCCTCCCGCCTGCTCTACCTCCCTGTGGAGCAGCGCTGCCCACACCAGGGCGTAGGAGCCCCCAGCGATGTGGATGGGAAATGCCCTCAGAAACCAGCCCTTCCCCCGGCCTGCTCCGGGATTCCCTTCCCTCGGCATCAGAGTTGAGGGAGCAAGAAGGACGAGCAGGAAAAGCTGGAGGGTGACCACGAGCTGTCTCACTCCTGGGGCTGCCCCCCATCAGGGCACCCCCGTGAAGAGGGAGCAACAGTGAAGCCCCAGGCCGGTTCCTCGGCTGCCGCCCACAGCCAGAGGCACGGCAGGGCTCCTGCACGCATCCTGCTGCCTGCAAAGGGGCCCCCGGGGAGGCCCGTGAAACTAGGTTAGCGCTTTCTGGATCACAGAAGGATCTCAGCCTGGCGAGTGTCTTAATGGATGCAGCCGAGGCAGCAGCACAGCATTGATCCTACACTGAGAATCTCCCTGTCCTCTCCCTCGTCATCGTCTCTTTCCATAATAAGGACCTGGCTATCAGCTCCCTCGGGACAATCTCGCTGAACCTGGCAAAACAGGGCATCCGCTGCCTGCATCCTCCTTTTCTATCCAGGGACTCTGCGGAGCATCTTTATTGCAGACTTTCCAGCAATCTTTCACAATCTTGCAATCTTTCCTTGACGTTTTTGAGAAGGATAAAATGCCGAGGACTTACATCAATAAATTATTGGTCTCACCAGAGCAGTGGTTGATGAGGTGTCATTTCCTTACCAGAGCTGTGGTTGACCAGGTGTCATTTCCGTACCCAGAGATCCCCACACACCCGGGCCTGCATTTGAGGTGCTCTCACAGGGTGCCAAGTTCAATTCCTTCTTCAGCACCTTCGGAATAACAACATCAGAACAAGCATCTCATTGTGGGTGACCAGCAGAGGCACACGGACCCTTCATGGTGATTCCTGGCTTTGAAAATGGCTCTTCTGAGGCCCTTCCTTTCCTACAAAGAAGGCGGACAGGTTGTGTTCTGAAGTCCTTACCAGTGTTCTTAACTCCAAAGTAGCCCGTCCATGGACCTTACTAAGAGACACTTGAGTCATTTACACGTCTGCACTCAGAAGAAGGAGGTGATTCAGTTTTGAGAAGTATCCTTAGATCTATAAGGGATTTGGAAGCTCTCCTGTCCGTCCAGAGGCATTTGAGCTCTGGAGCCAATTGTTCATTACAGTGTATGAAAATGCCTTATAAAAAAGGCTTGTCTTATTCTCAGTCCTTTGAGGTGTTCAGAGTCAAAAATGTATAACTATCTGATGCAGAAGAGAGGTGACTAAGAACAAGCCTACAAGCCCTTGAGGTTCTTCTCTATGCAGATTATCTTCTTTTAGAAGGCAGGAGACATTCTTCAGTACATGTCTAATATATATTTATTTATGCTGACTGGCCACACAGACCCTCTTTGAAAATGGTTGCTTTTAAGGCTGACCAGGAAGGACAGCAGTTCTTGAATGTTCATGGTGAGGGTTCTTAGCTTTTCATAGAAAAACACCGTTGTCATGATTAATCCCATGGACGCATCCGTCATGGAAGGCTCCTCTTGAGGGTGTCCATTTCCAAATCTGAGCTTCAGTGCCTGTCCTTGGAGATCTAGTTCCCCATAGGTGCTGTTGCAAAAGTCATATCTGAAGAAAAAAATCCTTGAAAATAAATAAGGGGCATTGGGAAATCACGTTCTGGCAACTACACAAAGTTTATTCAAATCTATTTCCCATAGATTTGAATAAAAATAGGCCTTGATGAAAGCAACGATAAAAAGCTCATGGGAATGCATGTTTGGCAGTGTTTATACTCAACCCATGGGGACAAAGTTGGAGTATGGAAAGGGTGGTGCATTTATGAATTTTACTTTAAAAATGTAAATATTTCTGTGTTTTATCAAAAGTAATCCCATACCTTTTTGATGGTCCCTAGGTCTGCATTAAATAGCTACTCTTAATTAACTGCAGGCCAACATTGTCAAGATACTTACATTGCATTTGTAGAGTGATTAATAGAATGAGGGTCTTTAAGTCCTGCCAAAATAGAAATAGTATGTCATATACAGGCATATATGCATGTTTGTGTGTATTTATTTACACACGCACACACATATATTTATATGAGAGAGAGATAGAAAGACAGCCTTTCCATTCCAGAACCCAAAAAGGCCATTACATCCAGATTATTTTTTAATCAAATCCACATTTACAAGTTCTTATAAACAAATTATCCTGAGACAAATGGAGACTTGGCATTCCCGTGCATAGCTCCGAAGCAACCACATTTGTCCTTTAAATTCTGCTGTTTTGAACTAAGTCGTGGTTCTTCTCCTAAAAATAACCTATTCAAGCAGGGATACACATCTGCCCCCCTAGGCCAGGTGGTACCTGATCTCCCCTTGATTGACCCAACGAATGCACCAAAGCTGCCTGTTGTGCACCTACCCACGGGGACACAAGTTGGGTGGAGGTGTGGAGAGATGCTCAATGCAAGTGCAGAAGAAACACATCCTCGTTCAGGTTTGGAGCATAGGAATGTTCTCACTCACTAATATGTTTGCATCGGATACGAGGAACATTATCAGCCCACTGTGGTTCAAATTCAGGAAAATATTTCGCCCTGTGCTTATGTGTCCTACTGAACTGATACTTAAGCTGTATTCCTCTTGGCAAGAATGCCTAATAATTTCTTCAAGAAAATAATGAGCAGCAATAAAATTTCTCAGGAAAAAAGAAATATCAACTGAAAAACTCCTCTCTTCCCTAGGGGAAAATATCAGTTACAATGGCAGACCTGCAGCTCTGAGCCTCTCCTTCTGGAAGTCACCTCCCAAGAAATCCAAAATAATTTCTGTAATGGATTTGTTTGGCAGAGGGTTGGCAGCTAATGAGCAGCTCAGAGCGTGGATTATAGGCTCTTTTTTCCATCCTACAGATATATCTTTACTCCTTTGCTCCCTGTTCTTGCCACACAGCAGAAGATTTGAAGATTTTGAAACTAAGCCCAGGACTAGTAGGAGAAGATTTGCAGGGAGACGGTTAATTTTTCACAAATCATGAGATTTCTCAGCTCCCTCGAGGAAAATGAAAAGCAGAACTATCCATTCATTACAAGCTATTTGGAGTTTGAATAATACCCAAGCATCTGCAGTGGCAACTGTGGGATTTTTGAAACATATTTTATCATGATTTTCTCACTACTACTCGATAATTCATAATATCTAAGAACTTACTGTTTGGGGATTTGTGTGTTTCATTTCACCTCAGAGATACCAGTAATTTGCTGTTTGGTACAGCCTGGTCCTATTTCATATATCTTATATCAGTAATTGAACCATTTTTATTTGCACTAACAGTGGAAAATTTTGTTGCACTGAATTTTGAAAAATATAGATGTTACTTTCAGGAAATCACTAGGGATTTTCAATGTTTTTCTGGAGACATGAAAGCATTTGATTTTTCAAGAGATCTTCAGCTGTTTCTGATTATCTAGAATTATCTATGAACTTGTTGCTTTCAAGCCACCAGAAGTAACTACTAGACTGTTTAGTCTGATGTCCTTTATCACTCATCAGTCAAAATAAGTCTCTTCTACTGAGCCTAATGCCAATATTTTGGATAAAAGCTTTTTTCCAAGCAGGAATACTGAGTTGATGTCAAGAGGTAGGGAAACTACCTGTAACTTCTTTTCTGTCTCTGAATCCACCTTTTCAGTTCTTACTGTTAGATGTGTAAGACTCACTGAAAATGGTTGGAAGCTCATGCTCCAATTTCCAACCATTATTTCCTGTTGTGTTTCTTAGCTGCTTCAAAAACCTCTAACTGGTGTTTCTTCCCCATTAGAGGCATTTATGCCTTATATTCAAGTCAGATTTCCATCTTCCTTTTGATAAAAATACTGAGCTCTCTCATTTCACCTTAAGGCATTTTCTTTAGCTCATGAATAATTCTTGTGTCTCTTTCTGTAAATCTATGACTTTTTAATATTCTTTAAAATGTGAACATCACAACTATGGCATACTCTGGTATTGGCTGCATTAATGCTGTACAAACGGAAAATCCCTAATTCTTACTTATTTATATTTATACCCCATTCTTACTATTATCCTTTTTTTATCAAGAATTGTGTTAGTTCTTTTGTCTATAGAATTAAACTGGGAATCCAAGTTGAGCCACTTCCCCATTTTGAGCCCAAAATCTTTGTAGAGCTACTGTTTTGCCAAGCAGATAAAATTCTATCATTCTGTAGATAAATCTCACATTCTGAAGCATTCTGAAGTGTGTCAAGCCTATGTGGAGAAAAAAAATATTTAAATGGACAAGCTATCCAGACTGCTCTGGGCTTCCCTGAGCGTACTGATATCACCGATCAAACTGCATTTGATGTCATCTGGAAATCCTGTCAGCAATATTAATATTCATTTCCAAACGATTACAAAAGATATTGAACAGAAATGGGCTGCTGCCGGTTCCGGAGCACATCTCCATTTGATGATGATTTTCTGTGGCCAGCTACTTTCAGAGATGTCTCTGTTAGCCATTTAACAGGTTGTGCTGACAACGTACAATGGCACTTTTGTACACGAAGTAGGACATGGCATAAAATAAAATCCATAATACAGCACGTTTCCTACTTCTACGCTGCCATCTGATCTTGTTAGTTTTAGAATGAGAAGGAAGTTTCCTTTTATGGCAAATTCCATGAACTCTGTATTGACTTTAAAAATTCTAGCCATGTTTTCTGAAATTACAGGTGATTGCAAGTGCCCCCATTGAGCAACATGGAGGGGATGGATTTTCTAAGAGACAACACGCAGTGGATTTTGAATACGAAGGGCAACAAGCCAGTAGATTTCAACAGAAATCCATAGGTGTTTATCTACTGAAGAGCAACAGCTTGCTATCTGCCACGAAGCCCACGCTTCTTGGGGAGCCCAGCTCGAGGGCTGGCAGTACTGCCGTTTTGGTGGGGAAAAAGCTCCATTAGGTTAAACTGAAAACGAACAGGTACTACAAATGCCAGGGCTATTTCTTTTACAAAACTTAAGGCTGGATTTGTTTTCTGAGGTGGATTCCTTCCACCCCAACTTTCGGATTTGGCCTTGGTGCTTGCTCAGGGAAGACTCTTGCTGACATAAATAAGAATTTTTCTCCAGTATGTAAATGGCTACTTGGTCTTTGCTATTCTAGATTTACAGACAGGCAGGAGAAGAGCAAGCGCTTTGAGTCCAAAGAACAATAAGAACAGGCTGAGCAAAGGCTATTAGATGGAGAAGAAGAGAATGAAACAAAGGAGGAGTTGTGAGGGATATGTTTAAATTTGACTGATTTGACTGATACTAGTTTCATTTGTTGTTGATAGAACTGAACATCTCTGTGATAAACAGATCTGATTTTGGTAACGTCATCAGTAAAACACTAGTAGTGACATAGCATCACTTTAATCAGAACAATAGAAAAAGAGGACTAAGCCCCTGTGCAGCTGCATTATCTTCTTGTTCCTGTGTCTGTTGTGGAATGTAACCACTAAAATATTTTAATACAAAAATACAGTGAAATAGAGTTGACTAGTAAGCCAGTGTTGGCTGATTTTTAAATTGAGAGGGAAAAAAGATGAATAAATGTGTCATTTAAAGGTGTTACAGGGGACCAGAAATCAGTAGGTATGTGAACATTCTTACAAACTGTGGCTGTTTCAAGCTCGCACATCAGCCATTGCATTATCAAGTGTACTCAGAGGAGAACACTGATCGACAGCGGAGAGATTTTTCAAGGAAAAAAAATCTATTCTGGAGCAAAGGTTTTGAAAGAAGGCGAGCTGCCCGAGTAACATGTCCTACAGAAGTTTCAGAAATCTCTCAAGAGTAAGGCTTAAACTGGCAGTGAGAAAGAAATGCTTTGTTCCAACAGACATATCTGAACAAAATGGCTTGGTCCAGGGAGTGCTAGCAGTGTCAGCTCTGCATCAACTCCCTACATAGACATGGTCTCTGTTCTGAGAGACTTGCAGAATGGTGACCACTATGGGTCCATGTGCAGTCAGGCTCCTGGAACAGCCCTTTTTGTATCTACATTGCGTGCCAGTGTTATCTGGCATCTGATTCCTCTGCTGATTAGTACTGATCCCAGGCTGACAAGGAAGGTAAGTATAGATTCAGGGTACCCAGCTCACAATCGTCTCTACAGCCAACGCATTGTCTGAAGCAGGTGGGAACTACTCTATGATTTGTACATTGCCACAAGTACTATGTACCACAAGTACTGTTTTGATGACTTTCAGATGCTGTGCTTGGAGCTTGAACAAGAACCAATAGTGTGGGGAGGACAAGCCCCCCACGGCAAATGCAGCAGAGTACCCAACAAAACATCATCACTGCGCTTCCCTACAAACGCTGAGGTCTGCTCCTGCTCACTGACCGGAAAGAGGAAACGGTGTTTTGATTTGGGGTCACAGGTTTCTCTGGATTTTCACAGGCTGCTAAAATAAAGCTGAGAACACATGAAGAATGACAAATTATATCAAAAACCTGGAGCCAAGCCTGATTCTAGAAAGATGTTACTGCAGATACCGTCACTCCCTGTTTCCCTTTGGCTGATCTCAGGATAGACCTTTCCGCATCCTGGCAGCTCCACCATGCAGTCCCCAGTCTCATTAGCACTGGGGTTTAGCTCCTGCTTCTCAGGAACCGTTGTACCCGGGTGCCTGAGGCACAGCACAGACCTGCTCTGTAGGACGTCGTCGCGGGAGGACTTGCACTTCTCTCCTTCCTTTCAGCCATGCCTGTGAGGATGGGGGACCCTAGCAGACCAGTGACGTCCGTGCTCAATGACGAAGGGCCCTGTGCTGCTGTTCCTAGTCATAGGGGATGTACAGAGAGGGGTCAGAGCTCCCGCTGCGCTTGCCTCGTGTCCTCAGAAGCAGAGGCAGCACCCGGCACCCTGCGGTCCTTGGTAAGGGCAGCCAGGGCCAGCAGTGGGGCAGCAAGACGCTGCTCCAAGGTGCTCCAGAGCTCCATGGCTAGCGGTGCCTCCAGCCCAGGGCAGGGCAGTGACACCACCAGCCATGAACGGGTCACTCCACTCACCGACATACCCGGTGTGGGGAAGCCTGAGGATCCAGCTTGCAAAACAAACTCCGTGTGAAGTTGCTTCCACGAGGAGCAGTGGGATCCGTTTGGAGACGAGCTCGATTTAGGAGGGGCTGAGAAGCTGTTTGGCGCGACCTGCCCGGTAGGGATTGCGTATCTCGCTGCCACGTTGCTGTCTTCAAGCAACGTCTGTCGGTGTCTCCTCGCTATTGTGTACCCAGGCTTTAACCGCTTCAGCCTCAGCCCAAGCCCTGGCGACATCCACGTCGAGGCCATCTGAACAACCCTCCATGCTCGTACCCCAAATTATATATATCTCACTCTGAATTGTATATATCTATAGAGATATACATAGATATACATATATACATACACACACATGCACCTAGGTGCACATATATGTATACATTCATGTCTATATACATACGTGTGCATATATTTGTGTTATATACATATATGCATATGTGTATGCACAATGTATGCATATATGTATACATGTATGTATGTATATATTAGCATCTATATACATGTTTATGTGTATACATGTGTTTATGTGTATATATGTGCACCTATATGCATATATTTGTGCCTATATATGTATGTGTATATATGTGCACATATATTTGTGCCCTTTATGTATGTGTGTGTCTGTGTGTGTGTGTGCACATACATGTATATATTCGTGCCTACACGTGTGCATGCATGCGGGTGGCAGGGAGGTGGGCCGGGAGGGATGCCCTGGCCGCCGTGGGCACGCGTAAGGGCCGGCACCGGGCTCCGAGCTCCCGGTCCGTGGGCCCCGGTCCGTTCCGCCGTAGCCTCGAGGGCCCCGGTCCGGTCCAGTCTGGTCCGATCCGGTCCGTTCCGCCGTGGGCTCGCGGGCCCCGGTCCGGTCCAGTCTGGTCCGATCCGTCCCGTTCCGCCGTGGGCTCGCGGGCCCCGGTCCGGTCCGGTCCGTTCCGCCGTGGGCTCGCGGGCCCCGGTCCGGTCCGGTCCGGTCGGCCGCGGGCTCGGGGGCTCGCGGCGGCGCCGGGCGCGCGCCCGCGGCCGTTGCCGTTGCCATGGTTTCGCGGTCACATGGCGCCGCGCAGGGCGGGGGCGGGGAGGCCGCAGTCGCGGAGGGCGCCGCCGCCTCCTGCCGCCGCGGCGAGCGCGGGGCTCGCGGAGCGAGAGGCTGCGGCCGCCGCCGCCGCGCCCGCTGCCCCCGCCTCGTACCGGGCTGCGCCCCCCGCGCCGGCCGCGGCATGAGCATCTCCATCCCGGCGGGGCTCACGGAGCTGCTGCAGGGCTTCACGGTGGAGGTGCTGCGCAGCCAGCCCGCCGACCTGCTCGACTTCGCCCTCCAGTACTTCGGGCGCCTCAAGGAGGAGGCGGCGGCGGCCCGCGAGCGGGAGCGCGAGGCGAGCGGCCGCGCGGGCCACGAGCGCGCCCGCGGCGTCAACTTCGCGCAGGAGCCGGCGCGGAGCGACTCGGAGAGCGGCGAGGAGGAGGCGGCCGCCGCCTTCCCGGGTGAGCGGCCGCGCCGGGGCGGGGGCTTCGCGGCGGAGCCAGCGCCGCGCGGGGCGGCCCGGGGCTGCGCGACGGAGGGACGGAGGGAGGGAAGGGCCGGCGGGGCGGCCGCGGCACCTGCGGCGCCTCGCGCGGGCCGGCGGCGCGGGGCCTGCTCCGGAGGCCGCTCCGTGCCCGTGACCCTCCTGCGGGCTTTGCGCGGGGCGTGGGGCTCGCCCGCGGCGGCTCGAAGCGGCTCCATTCTGGCGGTCTCCCTCGGGAGCGCCCGGGAACTGGAGCGTCCCTCGTGCCCGGCGCGGGCGGCTCTCCGTGGCAGGGCGTGAAGCCGGAGGTTGGCAGATGCTCGTCCATGGAGCTGCACCCATGTACAACGGTTGGCGTGCGAGGTGCTCCGGAGCCGGGAGAGTTTCCCGTCGCTTCGCGTTGGCGCTGGAATGCTCTCGTCGCCCCCCGGGGGTCTCGGCGCGCCCGAGCAGCGCCGCCGGTGGCACCGCGAGCGCGGCCGCGGGTCGGAGTGCGGAAACGCGGCGCGTTTGCGACGGCGAACGGTGCCGCGGCGCGGGGTTTGTATCGGCTGGAAGAGCTGAGAGCAGCAGAACGGAAACGTTGTTGAGACCGCACGGAAGGCATCCTGATGAGCGCGCTGTACTGACTGATGGGTTATCGTACCTGGTTAGTAACCGCGTGCCCGTGTGTGCGGGAGTGAGTGTCTTACACGGGGATTTTACCTCTGACATCTGCTACTTTGTTAAAGTAACGCGACAATGCAGCCGCTCAGCCTTTTGTTACCCACTGCAGGCATAAAGGCTGCTGCTTAAATCCTGCTGTAATGGGCTTACATATCCCTTTAAGGGCATATTTCTATAATGCTTTTCCTTTCAGCGTCCATACGTAGCATTTCTTGAATGAAAGCTGGGCGGAAACGTTCTGTGTTTGTGCAGGGTTTTTTTTTTTTCATATTTTCCCCCTTTGTCTAGTCAGACTGCATCGGTATAATCCGTCTGTCCTGTAGGTGAACTGCTTCCATGCAGCAGAAGAGAACAAATCAAGAGAGTTTATAAGTAAAAGCAAATAATAATAAAAAAAAAAGTCAAGGAATTCAGACATGGCTGGAGTACCTTTTTTTTGTTTAAACAAAATTCTTGAAATGGCACGTTGGCAGTATTTCCTAATTTGGAAATTCAAACAGGTCCTTGTTGTTAGGAGCTAGTGGTAACTGCTGTTGTCGCCAACTCCTTTTTTTTCCTTACATGTTTCTAAATACCCGCAAACATTGCAGCTGAACACTCTGTCCGTGTTAGTTTTGTCCTTGAAATGTGTTTTCTAAGATACACAAGCCTTTTTCCATTTTAGAAATGATGAGTTGAGGCGTAAGCTGTGCTAAGAAAATGATTGTACTCAGGATTAAGAGTTATATGTGAGCCAGGAATTAAATTATGTATAGGTCCTATTCTGTGTCCGTGACATGAGCTGCAGAAATCCAGTGAAAACTGAGACCGTTACCTTGTGTAACTCGGAGCACTTTGGGGTTGTCATGCTGAATTGGCACCTGCCAGTGTTAGTGTGACCTCCAAAGAAACATTCTTCAAGTTCAGAGCATTTAGACTGTCACCTTCTGAACACACTGCTCCATTCGGAGATGATCTTGAGGTATCTTTTATATTAAGTTGTCCTACACAGGTGTGTGAGTTTGAAACAGTCAACAGGAATAACTCCTGTTAATGCAGGTAGGAATTACTTAAATTGAAAGGTCTTAGTTACACTTGCATAACTAAGACTGGGCCGATATTTAGATAAAATAATCTGATTATATGAGAGTTTGAAATGCATGCTATGCTATGCTATTATATTTAATAAAATAGATCACTGCTCAAATAAAGCATTTATGTTATAGCTTGCAGTATCAATGGTAAAGGCATGTGTTTTAGTGTCACTTTACTGAGTCCGAATTGCTTTATGCGTGCATTTCATACACATTTTATAGTAATAGGTGAGCTGTGGAAAGGCAAGGATCAGGCAAAACTTTGTACAGAGCCACATTCAGATGAACCTTGTGATGATAAATAGTGCTCCATCAGCTCTGTTAACCTTACCTATTATTTTCTTCCAGAAACTAAACAAAACCAGAAAACATCAAATCATTCATAAACTTACTCCACATCTGCTGTGCAGCAAAAACAGGTAGATTAGAGCAGAAGTTTGTGTTGGTTATAGTAGGATGGTGTCAAACTGGGACCATATAGAAAGACATGGGAATTTCCTAAAAACATGTAACTTTAAATTCAAAACAAGGTTATGATGGATTGTGGCTGAAAACATTAGTAATGTTTGCTTAGCGATCTCTAGGAATGAAGTTTTAATAAGTTCTACTCTCAGCTGAAATGTAAAAGGGAATAATTCATCACTTGGATGGCTATGGGAACTGGGATCAAGCTGGAGCAGCCACAGTGAGGATTAACTTAGAGGAGGGAGGTCCACGGGACAGGTGAGTCCTGCTGAGGAGATGTGGGCATGGACATGCTCATCCAGACGGTTGGCTTAGTTTGATGAAGGTCTGACTCGCTGCAAGTGGGATAGATCTTCTGATGGGAAACGTTCAGTTGTCTTTGCAGTGAGCAGCATGGTTTCATCTCCTCCTCCTACTCAGCTCATAGACAGCTGTACACATTTGGGAAGTATGCAAAGATATAAGGATACAATGGTATGAAATTGAAATGATTATGAGCAATAAGTTATAAACAGAGTCAGTACTGACAGTTAAACCCCACTACTCCGATCCTTGGAGATACCATAACTTTTGTAAGGAAAAACTTACTTCCTCAGGAATGTGTTAGGTGTTTTGTGTCAGTTACTGACTTTGGTCCCAAGGGAATCTCTTGCTTCTTGTTCCCTGTATTTACTGTGTTTACAATATCATATCTTAACATTTGTAACCTGCACAGGCTGATTACAGCTTAGCTTAATCCATACATTTCTTATGCTTTATCCCCAAGCTGTTATGCAAAAGTATTGCCTTTTGTCCTCCACTGCTGTCAAGTGAAAACCATCAGCCTGAGGGAAACCTGCCTTAAAGAGTCAAATCTCTGTAGACTCATTGGCCCTAGCTGATCCTGTAAATCTGGAGCATATGGTTTGGAAGTGACACATCTAGGTCACAAGGTACAGATTAATCAAGGTACAGACCATTGTCCCTGCTTCTGTTTTTCCAGCATCAAAGATGACCTCTGGATTGCAAAACATCATTTGTGAGGACAGTGGTGGAACCGCAAGGTGGGAGGCAGGGCATAGGACGGGCGATAAAGGGATGGATGTTGAGCAAAGGTGAAGGCAAGGTGAGGGAGCAGGGGCAGGACCAAAACGAGGAAGAGATAAGGGAGAACATGTACGAGAAGGCATGAAAGCCTCTCCTTTTATTTTCTATATCTAGCGATAGCCCTGCTCTCCTTAACATGCCAAACTCATGTCCTGATTTTTCCACTGAAATTCTGGTTGCCTTATGTATGTGTTTCCAAAAAAGCATAAATGCAATCTTTTGATAGATAGAAAGATAAAATTAGTGACCAGTGCTTTTTATGAATGTAAACTTGGTCATTTGATGCTGAGAGACTTTTAATATTTTGGCCTGCTCATTTGTTGTATTGCCATATCTGGAAACTTGCAACATTTGAATTTTAATGAACAAATATTCTAAGAAAAGTGCCAACTCAGTTTGTCACGGAGTTGTTTGCAGCCATTTTCTGTTTCAAAAAGCAACAGTAGTGGTCATAGGTAAATAGGCATGTGGCTAAAGCTGCAAACTTCATACATAATTAAAATGTTTTTGGTGTTGATTGAAATACAGAATGCTGAAGAGTGTGTAGTATAACATTTTGTGATTTTGATTATTAAGAACAAATGGATTGGATGTTTCACAGTGGTTATTTCACAGATTATTATTGTAATGAGACTGCCTTAAAATCATGCTGTAGGAAAGCTATTCCTGTTCTGTACTTGAGCTCTTCTTTCAAGTTTCAAATGAATATAGTTTTGGGGAAAACCCTGCATTTTAAAATGGTGAGTGACTTTAAAAAGGAGGGGAAAAAGACATCTGAAATGGCTCATTATTCTCTGCTGCTAGAATAAGTCTTGACATCCATGAATTGGAAGGAGAAAAAAGGGTGATATTGTTGTAAACAGTAAATATGTTGGTCATGGAAACTTATTAATATTATCTGAAATTTTTCAGATTATACAGTCCAAGCATGTATGAGTTACTTCATGCTAGATAAATGTGTTTAAAGAAGTAAGTGTAGCAGATATTATTACCATAGAGAATAAACGTGGATACGGTATTGATAATTTCTAAAGCAGATGCTTAACATTTGTTTTTAGTGTGAGGCGTTTGATGATGACACGGTTCTGGTTACCTTGGTGTAGAAGTTTCACACCGACACACCGTGCGCTTTCAGGGAAGCCCTTCCAGCTAACCCTGTGTGCTTCTGGAACTGAGCAGGACATTCCTGTTGGGAATTTTGATCATGGCATGCAATTACTTTTATTTATTTATTTATTTTTGCATTATGAAATAGATTTTTGTTCTATAGATGAGTTTTTAGTCATTTGTTGAACTAGATAAAATTTATGTCTTTAAGTCTCCTCTGATAGTCCATTCTATTTTTTATTTTCCTATTTATTTGGTTTATTACACTTTTTTTTTGAAGAAAGGCTTTGTGTTGGTCAATTCTATTTTTTATTTAAAAATTCTAAGAGCTGTATTCCAAATTTTTTTTTGCATAAGAAGATAAAAATAGCGCAAGTACTCAGAATTTCTACTTGAAGTCACTGGGTAGAGTAATACACGAATCCAGATTTCAATCCATATTACAAATAACAGAAGACATATGGCTGTGGGACTACATCTAAAATATGTTAGTCAAATAGCCACTGCATCATTCAGCATTTTAAATGGTACCCTATCATACAAGAAAGTGTGTTATCTGCAGTGAAGGAGGACATCGAATGGCAAAGGGAGGTAAAGAGTGTGGGCTGTAGACACAAAGTGTCCACAGAGAGAACTGAGCCACAGCCATAAGACAATTTCTCATCCTTTTCTGTATAAGACATCTCATTAGCACTGCAGCTAAGAAAAATAATATGCAGACCACAGATAAAATGAGAAAACAGTACAGAAAGAAAGATGACAAAAATTGAAAACAGAATTTAGTCAGCGTGACCTTATTGTATTATGATGCTCTCAATGATGGAAAATACTGCAACAACAGTGTTTTTCACTTCTGTATTTCCTCTTGAATTACTTTGCTTAATGATTTTAATATTTACAATAAATCATGAGAGTTAGAATTTGAAGCTGAGAACTTCTTGAGGTAGAAGCTGATGATGAGGCTAGCATTCCTGCACATACTGTTCCAGTTATTAGATTAAATTATGTTTTTTGCAAAGCTAGGCTAAGAGGGCCAATTAGTAAATATTATGAAGACTTCCTTAATGGAGGGACTAGGAAATTGCTGTATGAAATAGATTCTGAAGAGAAAAGCAGTAACATGATCTTTCCTGCTCAGAGCTGTCCTAGACACAATCCTGATTTTATAAAGATCCTTTTAATGGCATCAGCCCCTTCTGAATCACTGTGATATAGATGTAAAGTGGATTTTCATAAACACTTATAATCTTTCCATAGTATAACTTTTTACCATGACATGTCTGTTTTAATACATACCAGACAGGAACAGAAGAAACTGTTGCCCAATACTGGAAACAAAACATGCCTTGAGACCCTCGGTATAGACTATAAATAAAAGATGTACAGAATTGTTACTGTTTGGATGGATGCTAGCTGGAACCTGGTATAAACACTGAGGCTTACTAGCCTGAGTACACAGGCTGGAAAGCAGATTTTATAAATGTTAGTGTGAAGCATGAAACCTGTTCTGCTGAGTTCTCAGTTACTTGTGGCTGCTGCAGGACGTGGATGAACCTGAACTTGAGCTCTCGTGCATGTGAGCATTGTCATGGCCCCTTCTCGATGATGCCACGATCAGCACGTGCTGGCCTGGCACTGCTTGTCCTGTGCTGGTTTCTTTCCTGTTACTTTCATCACGGACACTTTTCTCTCTGAAATACTCTGTGCAGATGGGACACTTTTTTTCATTGATACTTAATTCTCTAGTTTTACCAACAAGGGCCTTTTTATTAAAAAAGAGCAACAACAAAAGCCTACTGCTTGTCATGGTTCCTTGAAATGGATATTGATCAGGAAATTAAGTATGTTTTTTAAGGTTTTGCATGTGCATTTCTACAAACTAGTAAATATGTTTAAGCACTGTAGTTGGATTACCAATGACTCAGAGCATCAGCGGTGGAAACTTTGCTTAATGGAGAGCTAAGATTGTCTCAAGGTTTCTTCTCTTCCAAATTAATATTTGTGATACTCATCCTGTATGTATAGATGTATCTTAAAATTTTCCAAAGGCTTTGAACCTGACACTTTCTGACAAATCACAGTCTTAATAAAACTGGGATTTTTTTTGGTCATAGGATAAATTATGAAAAATGTACGTTCTCAATAATAGATACTATTAAAACACAGATTTTTTTTCTCCAATTATGTATAATTTTTATTGAAATTGTGGATTTAGAATACCTGTACAGATCTGCTTCTTCATATGCCTCTTTAGTAACAGATGCAGAGGTTCTTTTCTCTTTAGCTATGGAGTTTTTGTTTTTCTTCTTCTTCATGTTTTCTTTTTCTTTTTTTTTTCCTCCATTTTTTAATGCATAGAATCTTCTCTTTCCTGCCATTTAGTTCAATAACTCTGAGTAATGTTTAGACACTTTCCTCTAAAAGCAATATTTTAGCTGGTGGTTGATCTGTCTTTATTGTTTTTTAATAGGTACTCGTCATCATAAGAAACAAAATGATGCAGCCTTCAACACTACATTATTTAAGCATTTTTGAAGTGATTTAAATGTAGAATTAACAGTCTTCCTTCCTTCCTGTTGCCTCAGCCTACAGGAAATATTCTTTAATGGCTAGTGCATGTATACAATATTGTTTGTGAAGTAGATAGATGGTTATTTATTCTTATATAATGTACATTTCATTTCTTGGGGAAAAATATCTGCAGTATTTTTATGTCTTTCTTGCTAATCTGTAGATTTTGTCTGTCTCCTGGAACATAGCTGCTTCTGGCAGCTGAGGTGGGAGTAGCAGAATTAGACTCATTTCTATTATCCATCTTGCAGAAAGAACTTCCTTGTTCTTCTGGTTTTGCTTTCTTGGAAATACCTACAAAATGGAGCTCCAGTTTTAAGTGAGCCCTTGCTGGCTCTCTGTCTGGCAGATATTTGCATGTGAATGTGATCACAACATTAAAAATGGAAAAGCAGCAATTCCATGCTTTCTCTGACTCCTTCCTTTGAATCATTACATTCAGTACAGATGCAGACATTAGGATGTATAAGGAGATTCTTGACCTTTTCTTTTTTGTTTCTTTTCCCCTGCATAGAAGAGGAAGTTCTGGTTTGGTGAACTAAAATGAAACAATATAAAAATATTATAGAAACTCTGCTCACAGAGCAGACTGTTCACATCATCCACTTCAAGCAATGAAGATGCTTTCCAGTGTGAGTAGGTTTTAGCCTTCCGTGATGGAGTGACAGTCTGGATAGATGAGGGAAGAGCGATGAACGTTGACTTCCTTGACTTTGACTTGAGGTCCACAGTGCTAGTCTAGATTGTGTCCTCCAGGGGCCAATACTGAGTCTATCTTGTTCAACCTCTTCCTCAGTGACCTGGAAGAAGGGACAGAGGGCATGCTCTGCAGGTTTGCTGGTAATACAGAACTGGGAGGAATGGCAGATACCCCAGGGGCCTGGGCTGTTCTTTAGAGAGACCCAACAGGCTGGAGAGATGGGCAGAGAGGAACCTCGTGAAGTCCAAAAAGGGCAAGTGCAGGGTCCTGCACCTGGAGGGGAGTAACCCCCTGCACCAGTACAGGCTGGGGCTGACCACGTGAAAGAAGGACCTGGGGGTCCTGGTGGACAGCAAGCTGACTGTGAGCCAACTGTGTCTGTTGTGATGAAGGCAGCCAAGGGTGTCCTGGGCTGCACTAGGCAGAGGTTGCCAGCAGCTCGAGGGAGGGGATCCTGCCCCTCTCCTTGGCCCTGGTGAGGCCACATCTGGAGCCCTGTGTCCAGTGCTGGGCTCTTCAGTAGCAGAGACATGGAGCTACTGCAGTGAGCCCTGCAAAGGCCTGCTAAGGTGGTTAAAGGGCTAGAGCAGCTTTCATGTGAGGAAAGGTGGAGGACTGAGCCTGTCCAGCCTGGAGAAGGCTGAGGGGGGATTTTGTCAATGTGTGTAAGTATCCCAAGGGAGGGTGTAGAGAGGGAGGCTCTTCAGTGGTGCCCGGCGGTAAGAGACAATGGACACAAACTGAAACACAGTTCCATGAGAACGTGAGGAAAAACCTCTTTCCTGTGAGGGTGCAGAGCACTGGCACAAGGTGCCCAGAGAGGCTTTGGAGTCTCCTTCCTTGGAGATATTCAGAAGGTGCACGGACAACGTGCTGGGCAAGGTGTTTTGGGTGTCTCTATTTGAGCAGGGATCGTGGGGCTGGATGGTCTCTGGAGGTCCCTTCCAATCATGCTGTTATTCTGCGCTTCTGTCTCAGTCTGAGCCTCTGAAAGGAAAATGGTTTCCGTGCAAACCTGTGGTGATTTATCCTCTTCTCTGACTGCATTTTGGGGAGCTGCAGGAATGTGGCAGAGCCTCCAGAGAGAAGCTCTTTAATGTGCTCTTCTGTAAATGTTGCTAAAAAGGCTTGACTTTCATTCTGCAGCCAGAATTGGATGCTTTTGATCCGTTCCCACCGAAGAGAGGATTTTCCTAGGGGATTATATGGCGCAGAAATGTAAAGCAGTGAGATGCAACCTACTTCTTTGATCTCAGCTATCTCCTTTGATAAAGGATCCGTCTCGTGCAATAGATAGGAAAAATGGCAATAAAGGACAGACAGGTTTTCTGCATTTGCTTTTTACCTTTTTGTTCTTTTTTTTAAAACCTTTTGGTGCTGTTACAGTTATATTAAATGTTTTCTTGTTTCTTTTGTGTCTTGCAACATGCAAAATTAAGATGGCTCAAGCTCCAGACTAAAGAGCAGGCCAAGCAGTGGGTAGCCTCCATTTCCCCTGCTTTGAAAGAAGGGTTTGTTTGCAAATTTGCTTGGCAGTAATGAAGGCAAATCAGAGAAATGTGTGCTGTCACACTGGTGAGTCTCAAGCAGACAGAGTGAGATTTATGGCTCTAGCGTGGTGCTGCTTTTGTAGCTGTTGCACGGGATGATGGAAGAGGGTGTGGGATAAAGCTGCAGTGCGATGCAGGTACAGGCCTTTCAGGAGGGGTGAGTTCTTTCGGATCCAGCTCACTGAAGTGGTCCTGGTGTCAGCACATGCTTCACTGAGAGCTTTTGGGAACATGCTTTCCTACCATGGAAAAGTGCTTCCCAGTCTGGATAACTCTGCCACCATGGGATCTGAATCGCTGACAAAATCAAAGCGTGCAGATGTGCTGCAGGAAGAGGTCATTTTTCTTATCCTGCAGGTAAAGGAACCATAAGAGCTTCTGCCTCGTAACACAGAGCAAGTAGCTCTGGGCGGGTTGGAGTGGCTTTTTGGGGAGGTGACTGGGTGGCTGCGGGGATGGACGGAGCTGTCCAGGCACCCAGTGCTAGAGGCCCTGCAACCTGCCACCCGCGGGGATGTTATTAATTATGGAACCTTATTCAGGACTGCAGTAGAAATGAGCACGTTATGACCTGGTGCCGTAAGCACATATGGCAGGAAGCTGCTTTCTTGAAATGAGGTGGCTCTTGCTGACACCGCTTAGTAGCAACAGAGAGTGCAGGAGCCCTTATTAATCGCTCTTGTCTAGCATGGGTTGTTTCATGTGCTAAACAAAATGACTCGTGCTTATTTATGACGTTTAAATGGTTGGTGTCAAAGCTAATTTAAAATTGACAGGTCAGTCTCTAAGGAAGCACAGTCCTCCTTGCAAAAATCCAGGGGAGAAACATAATTGCTGTCGCTTACACTGGTGTTGTCATAACTGACTCTCCAAAAGTGAGATGAGCTCTGCTTATTGCTGAGCTAAAAGTATTTCTTTGTGTTTCTTTCTTTTGTTGTTGCTTTCCTTTCTTTTGGAAGAGATATAGAGGTCAGAATACGGACACATGCGCTGCTTTAGATATGTAAAGGCGGAGCCAAGAAGATTTACGCACTCATTCCGGCCACTCCGCTTTGTATTTACTTCTGGCTACGAACTGACATTGTTTAACTTGTGTCCTGTGCTCCAAGACGAAGCAGTTTATAGAGCTGGGGAATTAACCATTTTCTTTTTTTTAGGTGAAGGGAAGAATTTAGTTTTAGTCTCAATGTTAGAACTTTTTTGGGTTACATTTTAAATAGTGCAGTTTGTTTTTGCATTAACATGAGGCTAAGCCTTTTTCTTGCACAAGTTGTGCATCATAGATTGCAGAATTGCAGTCTTTTCTAAAGAGAAGTTCACAGTCTAGTTCATGTGTGATACTGTTTTCTGTGATGGTGAGTACTTGAATACATGTGACTTTTCCCTCCCCTTTAGGGAGCAGGCCTTTCCTTCCCTTGAGGGAGGGAAAAGAGAAGGAAAGAAGGAAGGTGGAAGTTTTGTTGCAGTCAGTAACTACAAAGTCGTGCAAATTCCAGTTGAATTGTGAGTTGGAACTCAACCAGTGGGAATGAAACTATCACTTTTCTTTACAATTTAATGGAAAGAAAGAGAGCATGATGTATTCTGTTCTAATGGCCAGATCCTGAAAGCTTTGTGCAAGTGGCTTGATTTCTAACTAACCTCTTGCTTAACATCGCAAAAAGCGAGAAGTTAGACACAAATTAAAAAGAGCTGGTAATGCTAGGATTTAAATTTTTGGTTCATTTTGGCTTTGTTTTGGTTTTGCTTGTTTGTTTTTTGTTTGCTCGTTTTGTCTGGTACATGAATGTTTCTGGCCAGTTGTAGAAAATAATGGATTTCTCTTTCACTGAAGTCTGTGGGAGATCCTGAATAATCAGCTAGGTTTTCTGTAAACAGGAAGCCTATATGGCAATAAGATAGCAAACTTTTTCTGCCGTCTATTCCATTCCCTTTACCTTTCCTAAGGTGTATTTTTGCTAGCTTTTCTCAAAAGCAAATTTCAAGTAATACAGCTGAACAACTTAAAATTCCTAAAAGGAATCCAAACCAAGAAGCCGAATGCCTGGCATACAAAGGTTCTCTGTTAGCATTTTGAGATAAGCTTTTGTGAATTTTACCATTGTCTTATGCAGACTATACAAGACTATGAATGATATCCCTGGCCCTGCTCCAGGTGTGACCTCCCCAGTGCAAAGGGACCTGATCATGATCATGTCTCCTCAGCCCTGGCAATGCTCTGCCTGGTGCAGCCCAGGAGCCTGAGGAGCTTCTCTGCCAGGAGGGGCCTGCCTGGTTCGTGGTCAACTTGTCCACCAGGACATCCAGGTCGTTCTTCCAGAGCACACACAGGGAGAACATAAAGGTGATACTCACCCTAAGTCGATGGGGTTGAATACCCTTCAATTTCAGAAACTTTCAGAGTAGTTTGCTTTTGTTTTATTTGGTGCAGAAATGAGGAAGTAATGTTGCAAGTGGTCAAGTAATTTAGAATCTTTTTGATTTTTTTTTTTTTAATCTTCTGAGAGTATGATGTAAAACATGTTTATTCTAGCAAGTAGAAACAGAAGCCTTAGTCTGCCTCATTGGGGACACTTGAATACGTGGACCAGGAGGTTGGAGTGAGGCTTGTCGTTTGGTCCCTAGCACGCTCGCCTGCACATTGCCTTGGCTTCAAGAGACGAGCTGGCAGAGCTTGCTCTCGACCGATTGATGGTGAACGGGGCAGTTGTTTGATGTGTGCATTGCCCGTCTGACCTGTAACCAGTCAGGCAAACTCGCTAGTTTTTGTCTCTCCTTTTCTGAGGCAGGTTCTTGACCTTTTCTGTTTACTGACTGTAAAAAGAAGTAGAGGTTCTACAGAGGCAATGGAGCCTGGGGGATGCTTTACAGAAAAGCAGTATTGAATAAAGAGTATTCTCCACATTCTCAAAGCAGAGAGTCATTTTTCTCTGTAATGTTCTGTATCAGAGCAAGACACCAGATCTTCAGCCATATCCCTTGGTCTGCCTTTAGTCTGTCCCTGCCCACTTCCCTCTTCAGGATCTTGTATTACCTGCCCGTGTAGGTAACTAAATAGAAAATATGACACGATATGTGTCAGACTTTAGGAACAGATCTGAAGGAAAGGGGTGCTTGGGTCGTAGACCACATAGCTTTGTTACAGTTATTTTGTGGCATTCTTTCCAGCAATAGTGTCATTACCAAATGTGATTTTGCTAGAGAATCCAGCCTGAAAATACAGGAGATTATTTTTTTAAGGCCTCCCTGGTGGAAGACCATTTGTTTTATGCCAACAGTTATTTCATCGCCTGATGACTAATCAGCCCGTGGCTGGTTGGAGAGCTCTGTTATCAGGAGTCATGGAAAGTTGGCCCTTTGCTGGAATCTCACAGATTGTTACAAAAGGAAATCAAGACAACGTTCTCAAGCTTTGCTAGCCAGGAACAGATTGAAATGTGGCTGAACGTGACTGTGATGCTGCAGTTTACTTAAAACAGATGCAACTTTTCAAATGCTGCCCAAACCTTTGAGCAAAGTGGAGCAGTACCAAAAAAAATCCATCACTGCCTAGAAGTTTCTATTAGAAATGTCTAAAAATGATTCACAGGTAATGTACCCTTAAGAAATAATAGGATTTACAGTTTCAGATTATCTCATAGACTATTTTAATGCTACTGCAGTGGAAGAAGAAATCAAATGACACTAGATAGTACAACCTCTGCTAGTAATTGCTGTTTCCCCCTAACACAACAAAATGTACTGAAATAAACCAGTATCTGCAGCTTCCTGTGGCTGTTCCTCATCTCTTCCCTGCACAAGTTTATTGGTTCAGGATAGAAGAGGTTTCCTCTTCCCTAGTCTGTAAGGTCTGTTCATACTAAGGGTTCTCTTTGACCTCTATATTTTCTTGAAGAACAAACTGTTGTTTTTACAGGTCCATAATCATCCTCCATAATCAAGACTCAGCAACTGAACTTAAAGGACAGCTTGAGAATAAGCACCAGGTTTATGAAGGGGCTCAAGTCACAATGTTTAGTATCACTTACGCGCAAACTCTACCTACTGAGCACAAAAGTCTCCACACCAGGTTAGGCAGCTGAGCTCTTTGAACATCCTTGCACCAGTTCTGCGTGTTCTGGGCTGTGATCCTGGTTTATATTCAAAATGGGGAGATGGCCATTCCAGGAAGAGCTTCAGGATGAGAAGAGTGATGACCACTCCTTAGTTAATATCTAGTCAGTAATTTTGTGGATACTTGCTTTGACCATCTGAAGGGGAGACAGTTTGTTGTAGTGAATCTGAGTCCCACCTTCTCCCTGGGGCCGTATTTGTGTGCTGTGGGCTGCATCTTTGCAAAAGCAAAAGTGAGCAGATACTGCATGGGGGCAAGCCGACCACGCTGAAGCGAGAGCATGCAACGGGCACCAGCTCTGCTTCATGCATTTGCCTCTGAGAACGGGAGAGGCCAGACCATGAAAGCCAAGAGCGTCAGCGCAGGCCCTGGCAGCTCCTTGCTGTACCCTGACGTCGCGCCCGTCTGCAATGTGAGCAGGGAAACTTCCTTCACGCCTGCCCGATGCTGCTTATTTTCAGTTGCTGCTTCCTCTCCCTTTTCCTTCTTTTCAACCTTTGACTCAGCCTTTTAAGTCTCAAGATGATAGTTTCTGGTAGCTCGGGTTTCTTCATTGCTAGTATTAGATGCTAATGAATCTTTCTCCTTTCTGCAACAGTCTCAGTGCAGTTCTCTTGTTAATGTTCAGTACTCTCATAGCTTTTTATTCTTTTTTTTTTAAACAATAACTATGCTCACCGAAAACTGCACCTCTTAGGCTTTTTCTAAGCCCAAACAGGAAGATGCACTTTACCTCACGCTCTGAAAACTAACAAAAATGTCTATTTTAGTTCTTACCATTTGAGAACAAATATCATGAGTGCAAGAGCACTCTTTAAGCATGTAGAGAGATTAAAATATGCAAACTTTAAAATACATAGCAAGTAAAAAAATCTTAACTTTCACCTGGAAATGAATAAACAAGCAGTGAAGATTGCAAGCCATACACATTAAGATATTTTTTTTTCTTCAGGGAACTTTGTAGTGTAGGTTTCTGCCCAGGTAGTCTTAGCAAGTGGGAAGAGATGTGATATAATCTTAACTTCAGAAATTTTGGATAGTGCTTGCCTATGTAGGATGCGTTGTGATAACCTAGTGGCAAAATGACAAAAACATGAGTAACAGTAGGAAAGCTTGATCTTAAAAAGTTTGAGACTTTAGATTAAACACAGGTAATGTGACTGTGTATGGGGAGAGAAGCAGTTATTTTTTGCAGTTGCAAAATTGTGTAAAATAGATGAGATAATTACAAACTCCATACAAAGGTGTACTCCCTTAGAGAAGAATACTGACAGCCGTGACATCTCCTACCCACCACCATCAACCAGATTGCATCTTTATTCCTTTGTAATAAAGATAACTTTCAGACATTGTCAAGAGATTGAAAAATGTAGGCCAAAATTTTGCCTACACCTGAGAGCCTAAGCCACCGTTGTGCAATAATTAATGGAAAGGTTTAGACACTCAGAGTTTGAGAGAATGGGTCACTTCTGCAAAACCTTGATCTGTTTTGCCATTTGACTGGAATTCTGGTTCAAGGACAGGTGCAGATAGCTCGTTGTCTCATGGGATGTTGATCCTGAAGCCTAATGACATAGAAAATGTCAGTTCGATAGTTTCACAGATGAGTGGTTCCGTTCAACTGTTCTGGGATTGCTGGTAAAGCTGTAGCAGAATGACCAATTTTTCTCCTGTTCTGATTGGGAACATGCATACATTAGTAAATATGCCTCAGGCAGCAAAATTAGAAAGCAGAAAAGAACATGAAATTGAATCTAAACGCCTACGCTGCAGTGTTAGAAAGCAAATAACCATAATATTCTTAAAATAGCTTATGAAATTTCAAGTGAAAGGAGCCATTTACAGATGGTAAGAAGATAAAAGCATTACAGACATTTCGTATCAGAGGGGTTTTAGTAGTGGTTGTAAACTGTGGCTGTGGCTGTAGCAGAATATGCTTTGAAGCTTGTAATACGTTGCTTCGGCAGCCAAGGGGGATGTTGCTGCACGTAGTGTGGGGTGTAAGGGCCATGTTAAAAAAATGAACTTAAAAAAAACAGAAGTCTTTAATGAGTAGAAAAAAAAACCAGCGTGGTAAATTATAGCAAGAAAGAGGGTAAAAGCAAAAAGGGACCTATAGATCATGAGCAATCTAACACAGCCCCTCAGGTCTTAGCTTTTCTCTTTATAGGAAAGCCTGGGTCTTTATAGCCCAGAGCACGTCATGGGAAGATTGATGTTCTTCATATATTCATTTCATTGGTACTTTTAATATTCAATTTCATACTTTTTTTTTTTTTGCTTTCTAGTTATTTTCTCCCTGACAGACATAATCTTGTCATCTGCACATCATTAGTTTTCATCGCCTGTAGTGAGTAACCTAGGATTGAGGGCAGCAGCTACTCCAGAGCTTCCCCACAAACACAGATTTTTCAGCTTTTATCAAACAAGATCTCATGCAAATTGATTTATTGCAGCCACTGGTATAATTGAAAATTAGAAATATTGCTATGAATGATTTTTTTTTCCTTCTCTAGATGACTGATTATTTTTAATGAGATGATAATGACAAAGTGTGCTGGTCACAAGAAATAGTGACGATGAATTTGTGTAGGAAAATATGCTATGTTTAGCATGTGATGCTATGGAGTGGAATGCATATTTCAGATAAGAAGCATTCAATATAGCAACATATACACTTGACCTACTTTCAGCTTATTGTGTTATGTTAGAATATTAAAAAGTGGTAGCATTGCCCTTAAAAATAATTTTAGAAAAGCCCAAATCTGATCTGCTTGAGAGGGAAAAGTAAATATGCTCTAACCCTGAGTAAGATCAGACAGGCAACTCATGTTTTTATTTTCAGCTGTAGTAATTATGTAGAGTATCAATTATTCATGATAGATGAAGTTTCTTAACCGATACTTTGTCTCTTTCGAGATATGTGTTATGACAAGGTAAATAACCAGCCAACTTGTAGTGCTCTACGTATATGTCAAAATATGACCATGAAAGTGTGCTACTCAGCTATAGCATTTAAAAAATAAACATATTTTAAACCAATTCAAAATATAACTTGGAAATAGTGCAAGAAATGAAAACCAGAGAAAATCTATTAGTCACTGTTTATTTAATGTTTTCAGGTGCTTCAGTTGCAAAAATACTATTTTCCTGATAGTGATGAGTTTACATCTGTAGATAAAAAGGGTTTTCATCTTCAGTAAAACAAAAACTGAGGTATTTGTCCACATGTTTATATTCATGTTCTTGTGGGGGGACTTGCTAATAATCAAGAGATTAGTTTGTCCAAACTCTCACTGAATATATATTCATATTCATAATACAAATACATTAATTATATATAAAATCTATAATATAATAATGTATAATATTATATAATGTATATATTTTCATTGTATCTATAAAATATATTAATTACCTACATTACATGTATATAAATTTTGTTATTTATCTTTTTTTAGACCTGAGTGGTTAGTCTTTTTCTTCTTTTTTTTTCCTTTTTCCTATGTGCAACCAAGTCCTTTGGGTTGGAAGAAATAATTGGTTTCCTTTGATGGCTCCCCATGGAGGGTGCAGGATCCTGGGCAGCGCTGGGAAACACGTGGCATTGGCTTCAGAAAAGGGCTGCCCCACTGTCGTAGTACGGAATTATGGAAATCCACACCCCAGAGCTATACCGTAAGGAGCATAAGGCAGTTGTTCAGCATAGCTGTCTGAATACTGGAGCTGTAAGACTTTCCCCACTAACTTTCTTGAGAAACTCTTCTACAGCAAAAGAGAACTCACGTTCCAGGCTGAAAATGTCAAGAAGTTAAGTAGTCCTTAAAGCCCATTACAATCTTAAAATTCAGTTTGGACTAATTGCATTTTAGATCTGTAAAGAAAATTGTCAATGCAGCCTCTTCTAAATTTGCTTTTGTTTGTGGCATATTTAAAAAAATGAGATAGTAGGATTTTCTGGTTTCTGTATATTTTTATTTTTCTACAGATGTGTTGATGTCTTCAGAAATGGGAATAATTATGGGTATATTATGTTGTAGTACAGATGGTTTTAAAATCTGCAGATGTAATTTGAACAACAAAAAAAGACGTTGTCCTTTAGACACATGCCGTGTAATGTAGCTGCTTCTCCACACCAGCCTCTTCTCTTGCAAGGGCCAAAATGATTTCCTCTTCCCTCTTCTCCCAGTAGCCTAGAAATAGCCTAGAAATAGGCAGGTGGCACTCCTGAAGTTCTTCCAACTCTAATAAATTTCTCAATGAAAAATAAAAAATTTCTCAATGAAAAATGTAGATCTGCCTTCTACAAATTTACTGCTTTTCTGCAGTTTTTATGTTAACAGCTTGATTTTATCCCCTCCCTAGGTCTGTGCTCTTGTAATATCCCCATGTGATTTTAGAGCGCCTAAGTGAGAAATGGCCACGTGCCTTGACTTCTGGTGATGCTGCAGGTTGCAAATAGGCTGTTAATTATCCAGTGGGAAGTCATCGGTTGTGGCTGCCCATGTGGTTGTGGCTGCCCATGGGCTGTCTGTGCGGCCGGCGTTGGCTGAGCAGCTCTGGGAGCCAACTGCAGTCCTGGAAGAGGCAGGAGCCCCTGTGGTGGCAAGAGCAGCGCTTGTACCACCTTGCCTGAGATCCTGGGTGCTCCTGTTAGTGAGAACGTGCATTAAAATCAGTGTCTTACAAAATCATAGAGTCGTTATGGTTGGAAAAGACCTTCAAGATTGTCAGTTCCAACCATCAGCCCATCACCACCACACCTGCTAAACCATGTCCTTAAGTGCCTGTCTACCTCCGTCCCGGCAGCGCTCTGCCATGATCACTCCTCCCGGAATAACCCTAAAGTTATGAGGGAGAGAAATGAGGGCAGATCCAGAGAGGTGTCCCTAGGTGGTGGGATACCCTGCACCATGCTCTCCCTTGACGGTCTTCTCTTTATTGTTGCTGTTATCGTTCTTGAGCATGATGTGCCAGGCTGTCACCCTCGTTAATGAAGAGTTAAGCATATCTGAGTGAGCCTTGCAGCAGGCATAACCCAGCACCTTCCTGAAGGCTGCGTGGCCTCTGAGGAGCGGCAGAGCTTGGGGCTGCGGCGACAGAGTCTGTGGTGCAAGGAAGGGATGTTACACAGGTGCTGTCACCGGAAAACATGGATGAAACAAGAATAGCCCCTTTGAAGTCATTGCAGTTCGGCTAATAAAACATCGTGGGGCATGTTGAGAAACAGCTTCTCAACCTCGTGCTGAAATTTGAGCTGTGCTTAAGCCACTGACCTCAGTGCTGTCCTTGAGAGTTTTAGCACTGTTTTGCCTTCAATACAGTAGAAAAAATGTCTGATTTAGCTCTGACTTTGTTTCATAACTTCACTGTGGGTATCTGTGCCTTCCACCCAAGGATTATGCACTGACGTACAGGAACTATTTCTGTCTGTTGCTACCTTTTAAGACATATTAGCAGCATTCTTGTTCTCTACAGGTTATCATCTGTCAAATTTGAGGTCTTTAGAAACATATTGACTGAGCTTAATATTCTTTTTTTCTTTTTTTTCTTTTCTTTTTTTAAGAGGTTTAGCCTTGCACCCTCTGAAGATCGTAGAGAGACTAATTGAAACTGTTCTTCTAATTTTTATTAATGCTAAAGATTTTCGCACTGCTCTGCTGACCCCACTCACTTCGAGCAGGCTTTTTTGCTTTGGGTGTTTTGCTGTGAATGAGCAAATGCTCCCTGGAGTGTTTGTGTGGCCCCAAGGGCCTCCTGCCGGGCTCCTGCTGTGCACCCACCTGTGCTGGCAGCCCCACGGAGGCAGAGCTTGCATGTCTGGCCCTGAGTCTGGTCTCTGCGACGGGTTTAATTTATGTGATGGATTTAATTCATTATTAACTAGTAAAGGCACTAGTGTCTCCGGCCGTCTTGAAAGTAAGTTGACTTTGAGCTCTTAAATTGGGAGTCTGCAAAGGGGCCCAGTGTGATTAGGTAAAGGGCTTCCAGGTAGAGAAATACCTTTTGTACCCTTGTCACCGTAGCCTTGTTGCTCTACAGTCAATCTCATTGACCCCCTTGTCTACTTTTTCCATTTAGAATGTGATGACCCTTTTATTGTCTATTTTGCAGGGGTGTTGTGGTGTACATAGAAATTGCATAGGCAGAAAAATACCCAGAAAGAAGGAGAGCACTTACTTAGCTGTCTGACAGTTGTCACTGAAGGAAAAATGTTATCTTCAGTGAGTGCTTCATGTAATTCGCTGTTTTTAGAGAGTGGATTCTTAGTGACATTATAACATTTTCATCTGCTTTTATCATTTATGCAGTGCCACTTACTTCTGTTTACTTGCCTGAGTCTGTTTCACCCAAATACTTCAAAACATTTTGTAGTTTCATACAATTGTCTGAACAGGGATTTGCAAACATGAGCAAACAGAAATTTGAGCTACCAGCAGGTAATGTCTGACACGATGGATTTCTGCTTAGCCCGAATAAGACAACAGCGAGAATGTGTCATATAAAAGTGTCTCTCGCCCTTAACTTCAAATTTCAAACCTTATCAGGATATTGACACCTGGAGGGGTTTCTACTCTTTGCTTGTTTCTTTTGCCTTTGTTCATTTTCCTCTACGACAGTTTTCAATAGACTTTTGTTGGGGCAAAATGATGCTAAGAGTCATATTAGTACTAGAGTAACGTGAAGTGCTTGAATAAGATGCTCCCCTAGCTGAAGTACATCACTCGGCTGTGCTACAGCACTCTCTCTGCTTGTCAAATAGGAGATAAAATATCAGTGGAAATGTTCTGAATGCCTCCCAGTTTACCTCTTGTTGGGAAAAATCATTGGATTTTGCAGTGACAAGGTTTTGCAATCCATGTTTTGCTCCTTCTACTGTTTGTACAAGTCAATAGGGTTTTTCTTGGTATTTGTAAGTCAACACAGAGGCCTTTTTTTCTTCTTTCTGTAACCTTTTGGATATTTTCCCTCCAGAGTTGACTTCAGCAGCTCTGTAGGTCCCTTCCTGCGCTGCTGCGTTGTGGTGCTGTATGCTGGCGTGTGTCAGTGCAGCTGGGGTGTCCTTGGAACCCGTGGACCCCCCTGGGTGTCCGATGAGATCGGGTGCTCAAGGGAACTTGCCAGTGCAACAGCTTTCCGATGCTCCTGCCTGCAGCGTGGAAAGTCCTGAGAAGCCTCTTGCCTGTGCAAGGTGAGAGGGGCCAGAGATGCGAGCAGAGGTCCTGGGAGCCACTGCCAGGTGAAGTTTTGTGCATCTGGTCCTAACCTGGGGCTTGAGCCCATGGAAGGAAATGCATTAGCCACTCAGGTCTCTGACGAAGTAAATAGTTAAACGTGTCAGGACTCTCTCTGTGTGTCGCTTTTACTTAAACATAAGAACAGTCACGTTGATCCTAGCTCATGAAGCAGTCGGGCCCAGAAGTGGCAGTGGCTGAAAAAAAGGATATCCAGGGAAGCAGGGAAGCACGGGCAAAGCAAGGCAGTGTTTCTGCCCTCTCTACAGCCTCCAGTGTTCTGTGGCTTAAGGGCAAATGGTCCGAGGAGGAGACCTTCATATTCCTTATTGAACTGTGCTGCCATGGATGTGTCCTTCTGCTCTCTGAGCCAAGAATTCCAGCTCCTGACATGCCTGAAGATAGCTCCTTGTTATTCCTCATGCCTCCTGCAAATTGCTTTTTAAGCTCTCCTTGACCACCTGTGTTTATCCTGTCAGACATCATCATCATCTGGTTGATGATGCATCTACTTTTCAGTGGAAATATAGGGTAATGATGACTCTCCAAGCCCTCTTCTAAGCTAACTTTTCCATCTTTCTGGGCACCAAAGATGTATTGCCACAGGCGAGAGAGGAGCTCAGCTTGCTGCAAAACGAAGAGCTGTGGTGCTGTTTCCGAAACGCCCGGGAACACATTTGGATGACTCCAAAGAGATCCTGAGCCTGGGGAGCAAGGCTTTGCCTGACGGCTGCCTGAGCACTGGGTTTTCCATGCCTGACATGTGACAATTATGAAATTCCTAACACTCCGGTACAATTGTTCGCCCTTGCTTTTTTTTTTTTTTCCCCCTCATCTTAACAGGATTAAGTCTTCTTGCAGCAATCAGAAAACTATCTTTACACATTTACTTAATGCAAAGTACCTGGAAAAGAGATTGTCTCTTTGAAATAATTACTGAAACTGTCAGAGAAGTGCAGACTTCAAAGTAGATTAGTTCAGCGTTGGGTGGATCTTATTTAAGAAATTTATTTATTTAATGATTATTTATTATTTATTGTGTTGGTAAGATGGGCTGAGGTAGCTGTCTAGAGGAGTCAGACCTTCTTATCTACACATGCTATAGAGGAACTGACAACCAAACCACATCATCTTCCCTGACTTTGAGGAAAACTTTTAGTGCGAGCGGAGCACTATGTGATGTTAGGAATATGTCAGATCCCCAAAGCTTTTTTATGGCTATATAATGGGCACATCTGCTGAGGTTGGCTGCTGCTTTACGTAACTGGGGCTAATGGCACAGGCGTCTGGTGGTGAGACTTGACTCGTGTCCTGCAGTGAATTTGCCCTATTACCCTTGAGACAAAATGAACAGTAGGCTTTTTTTTTGCAATTTGACCAATTACACATCATTACACAACAGTAGTTGCATAAAATATGCTGTCTGCTCTAATAAAAAAACGTTTAAATGTCTTGTTTTTTAATACAAAAGGTCAGTGGGTGGAAAGAGAACTTGAGTTTAAAAAAAATCTTTCTGGTTATGTGACTCTCTCGTTATTTATATGTGTATTTGGGGTTTGTGATAGTTTCTTCAGAAGGAGTATCCGTGCTCAGGAATATCAGTTTGAGTCACTGCAGCCTCATATCCCAGTCCATTGCTTGCCACTTGGAGCTGTCACTACTGTACGTGCTTGCACAAGCCATCTGCGACTCGGGTTCAGAGTTGTGTCTTCGCTCTGCTGTCTTCTCCCAAAGGAATTAGAAGCCTCCCTGCATCTCAAGCTGTTGTTGACCCTTCTGCTTTCTCCATCTCCACTTAAACACTCCAGAAAGGCTGTGCTACTCCCTTGTAAAACTAAGTTTGTTAAAAATCAACAAATTCAGTATTTTTCTTTAGTCGGTTCCATGTAAAATTCAGAGTGATTTTTGTTAAGCTGAATATTAATAACCATGATAAGACTATGCATTTTTAATGAAGTTGTTGCCCACATTGGAAATTAGGTCATTCAGATTTTCTTCTTGCATTAAAGACAGGAGAAGAGTCTAGTGTGAAAGCAGAGTTCAAGACAAGTGTTTTATACTGATTATAAGCAGTATGCAGGTTGTATTTGGAAGGCAAAACATATATGTATATATGCATACATATATGTACACATATATTTTATCTCTTACAGAAGCTGGTAAGTCTGGGATTGAAATAGAGGCCAAAGATTATCAAAACTGTGTGCTTTAGGATGTATTTTTGTGCTCTGTCCCAGTTGGAAACCAGATAGGAATTGGATTGCAAATGTTTGCAGCACATATTTGTAGATGTTCCAATATGAACTGCCCTTTGCAACACAAAACATTTTTTTTCCATTTATCATTGGTATCAACTTACCTGGTGAGTTGTAAATATTAGACAGTTGAAAATTTGATCTTTTGGATAGAATTGCAAATTAGTCCTTTTTGTATAGGAATATCCTTGTTGCCAGATTTCTAGTAGGTGTATCTTGCAAAATTAAAACTAATTTTTTATTTTGTCTTAATCTGAGTTTGCATCATTGTGTGCAAGATGCCAATTTCTGTGGACTCAATAAACAACGGAAATCCAGATCTAAACATTTCCCAGCCAGACGTGAGCAGCAAAAGTGCTTGCATCCAGTAACTTCTAAAAAGTTGAAAATGCTCTTGAATTCTTAACTAGTACCTAGCTACTACATCTTCTGCAATGCAGTTTGAAAGTTTAGGTATATATGAAATTAATATGGCTTTTTGTAAGGATTTATGAATAATTATTACACGACGTTTGTGGTTGCCACAAAGTATATCATTGGTAGGTGTAAAGTGTATTTGAATTGTTGGGAAAAGAATCTAATTGAAACTTCTGTTTTCTTCCAGCTCCAACGATAAACCGGTTCACAAGACGGGCATCAGGTAAGTTGGAAAAAGCTGCATGTTTCCTCAGTCTGCATAATGCATTAAAAATAATGGTGATTGTGACTGCCATGTAAAATGTAATATGATGTTAATCACTTTTCTCTGAAGATGACTGACTTCTTTGGTTTGTTTCAAATTTCAAATATGATTTGCTGAAAAATGTCATCAAGGTCAAGGCACTTGGCTGAAGTCTTCCTGTTGCGGTGGAATTTGTGAAAAATATAAAATTGCTTGGTTTTTTTCCTTGAAAAAACAATGTTAGTCTTGACAGGAGTAAACTCAGAAAACACAAACTGAGGGTAATTGGATCCAGTGTTGTCATGCTTATTTCATCGACAACTTGAAACAGCAGTTTGGTGAACACATGTACATGAGAAAATGTACAACCATGCGAGTGATCTCCAAAACGTTGACAGACTGAGCTGGTTTGTATGTGTGGGGCTTCTCTGTAGAGCTGTCAAGTGGGGTCCCAAAAGCAACACGGTCCTGACAGCTCTGTGTTGTACTGTGTTGGTGACCAGTGCTCCTGCTTAGCCTGGTGCCATTCTGCCTGAGCTGCCGGTTAACTCAGTTAATGCTGGCTCCCAGAGCTGTTACAACGTGTAAAGGATCCCCCCCAAATTAGGTGAGATTAACAATGAATATGTTTGGCCCCTCTTAGTTGTCCTTTATGTCTGCTATTTTCAGTCTTTTTCTCCTGAAGCATGAGGCCCAGAACTTAGTTCTGTTTATTTTTGAAATAATACGAATCTGGAAGCAGGGTGTAATCCCCACCACAGCCCCTTAAATACAATGAGATTCAAGATGCGCTCGTAAGAGTCACCAGAACTGTGATCTATATCTGACCCCCTTAGTATGCTAAGCCTAAAATCTAAATTCTCATAAAACAGTTTACATTTTTAGTAAATGTAATAAAGTGTGTATTCCACAAGCCAGAAAGTCAATCCAGAGGTCTAGGTTTTCTTTCAGTGGTCTCAGTCAGATAGTTCCTTGTCAATAAAAACATTAGTTGGGTTGTTAAGATGGGAACTATATGGAATAAATGGGGATAGGCATGTGCAGGACTGGGGTCTGTTGTATGAAGCAAACTGTAAGAAAGCATAGTTTGTTCCAAAATACCCTCATATTAATGGTTTTAAGTTTTGCTAGTACTTTATAAGGTACATGTAGTGTGAAATAAAAGGGATGATTCGTAGCTGGCACTCACTAGGTGAGCGGGGGGTAATGCAAATCGTGCTGCGTGTTTTAAGCAAGGTTTTGCTGGGGCTGATTGGCAGCTGACTTTCATCAATGCAGCCTTTTCGACAGATATGTGATAGGACTTTGCATTTCAGTAGGAGGGTTTGAAAAGCTAATGCTTGCTCAGAAAAAAAAATGACAGTTATTTTAATGTCCCTTTGAAAGGAAACTAGAAACAGGTCTGGAATTTTTGCACGCTTGTTGGGAGAAAAACATAAATAATTTTTCTGGGCAATTAATAATTAATGTGCTTAGGTCTTTTGCGGAGAGATAAAATTGAGTTATCTTTTTCAGAAAAATAAATGGAATTGTATAAGACTCTTTAGATGTAAATCCATTAAGTGGAATTCAATATCTGTTACGATAAGGAAACATTCTGCAAACCTCAGAAATGAGCACTGCTTAATTAAGCTGCAGCAAGGTAATAGTACAATCTACTGTATATGCTATTTTATTAATTTTCAAGGCAGCTTTAATAGTCAAAGTAATTTTTTTTTTTCTCAAACAAGAAAAGCCATGAAAGGTGATAGTTCTTGCTTCTTAAATACTGAATAGCTACCAGAGAGATACAGAATGTTTAAGCAAGTTGGTCGATGAGATATTAAATATGACTCAAAATACATTGATACGCAAGCATTTTACAGAGGTGTTTTGTCACAGCTGTATTTTTAGATAGTGGTTTTACTTTTTATTAAACGGCTGTTTGGATACATTGGAGTGCTCAAGATACTTTGCAGAAGGACAAACCGGATCGTGACCAGAAGCTTTCCACACTTTCCACCTTTGTGGCATTCTGGAGTCCAGGATGATTCTCATATTTAGGAATTGAGTGGCTGACCAAAGGAAGAGTTTTTCATACGAAATTGTGGGTTTTTTAAAGATTATTAAACAAGAGCTATTTTTTAAAAAGTACAATGTGCAAGGGCCTTGATTCTGCAGTGTCGTGAAGATTTGCTTCTTGAAGGTTTGCTTCCGATGAACGTTGCTCGGTGTTAGTGGTGTGGGCTAATGATAACTGGGTGTTAATGCCCACTGCTGTGGCAGTCCCGTGGCATGTAGGGATGGTGTGCGTGGGGCTTGATGTCTCCCTGCCCAAAGCCACCTCGCCTCCCTTGTGCACGTTGGGGACTCGCCGCCCGCGGGCACCTGGTTTGATGAGGGCAGCAGGAGCCCCGCTGTTCTTTGCCACATTGATATCCCTTTGGATCAACCCCTGCTGTGGCTCCCAGATAACTCGCTCCAAAACAGAGGAAGGGCAGGATCGTCCCTGCTGGTGGCTGTCCCGCTCGCACCAGGAGTGAGGGAAAACACAAGTGACACCCCGAGCACGGACTCCTGGACCACTGTGCTATAAGCTGCAAGCACGTGCGGTGATAGGGAGAGGAAAGCCGGATGATACCCATTTCTTCAGGAATAATAGTAATTTACTACAGGGGATGTGTTGATTTTGATGTCTCTGTTGTGCTATGGGCAATCTCTAGTATTGGACTTAGTGGCGTAAGATGGGGCTATTTTTCTAACCGGGGCTAGAAATTAAGCTGCTGGAGATAAACCGCTAAAGTGCCTGCTGAAAACAGGGTAGTGAGGCATTTATTATTTAACAGCTGGTCCTGCCAGCATGCTGTGAGTATATTAATGTGCTGCTGCTGGTATGTAGAGGATAAAGGAATAAGTAAGCTAAGATCCATTCATTTTCTTGAATTTCAGTTCTTAAAACATATGGAGCTGTTTAATTTAATATGTCTTATCTGTATGTTTATGTGTGCAGTGTGTGTTCTATACATAAAATACACATGTACAGATGCTGTGGTGCTGATGGTGTAGCTACCTGCAGATTAGTTAGTAATGTGCTGCCTAAGTACAAATAATAATGGATTTCATAGCCTTAAATAGACAAGGTAGGCAAGGAGAGGCGGTTAGAAATACGTCATGCAGATAGAATGAACAGCCAGGTTGCTGCAGATACTTTAATCCTGAAATTTTCTTTAAGAGCTGGTAGGATTAGGATAGAAAGAAAGGAGAAAAAATGCAATGCTGAGGCAGTCAGGAGACATGGACGGGAGGAAAGGGGACATGGAGGTAGAGGCTGCATGAAGCTGAAGAGCAAGCTGTGAGTATGCTCACAAGATGGAAAATGAGGTGGAGATGCCAGAATGAGCCGAGCTAGCCGAGAGGTGCAGTTTCTGCATATAGACAGATGCTCTTTTTGCTGTGGATGAGGCTAATTTCCATCCATTCAAGTACACAATACCTACGTTTGGAAAGCTAATGTGGTTCTGGGCGTTTGCAGAAGCACTGAGCTCCTGCTGTTCACCCTCGTGAAATGAATCTTGCATAGGAAACCTGCGTGGGGCTGCTGCTGAAGGAGCTTGAATTTAGATGAACTAGGGCTGGTTTTATCCCTTTATTAGTATTAAATACAAGTGCATGATGTAGTCTTTAATTGAGAAATAGGTAACAGTTTTATAAATTTACATCAGGTCTGTTTTTGCTTATGCTTTTGAAACAGTAAAAAGAACCTAAATGTTGTTGCCATGAGTTTGCTGTGCTGAAAAGAATTGGTAGATAAGTTCAAGGGCATATGGGAAGCATCTCTTATCAAGAACAGAGATAAGCTCCTCATTCCTCTTCTCAAACCTTATCAAACTTCAAAATACTCTTTCAGTCCCAGTGGAAGAGAAATAAATTGCACTTTAAATAATGTTATAAATAATGTTAAACAAGCATATGGAAAAGAAGAGAGAAGTAGCTCTATTTTGTGCCTTTTGTTTTTGTTCAGCTTCTCCATGAAGTTCTGAAACAAAGTAATTTAAACCAGAGACAGAGTATATCAGCCTTGATCATGTAAGGTTAAGATTAGTTGGTTAAGATGTAGTTGAAATGACTTTGCAATTGAGGAAGTGCCACTGTCATGGAAGGGACAGGAGGAAGCCGGAGAGGTGACAGCTCCCAGGCTCTCTGTCCTCCACGGGTGCTGGAAATGACCCCTCCAGAGGGAAGACAGCAGCACGTTATCGGTAAATTGAAGTTTACATTACACACCTCCTAGGTCAGTCATCAATCTTAGAGTGAGAGAACATCTCATAAGACTCTAGAAGAGATCTCCCTACATTTTTTTTTAATATAATATTATTTTTCTACTCTGGAACCTTTGAAACTGGGAAATATTTGCTGCCTTTACACACAATCTTAAGATCTGTCACTTTCAGGTAACTTTACATGGCTGACTAACTGAGGATGAAAGGCTGGGGAAGACAGCAGCTTTCAAAGGAAACTGGTTTTACACTTCTTGAAAAGCGTGTTTAATTCATTTAGTAGGTGCTCACGTTCAGAATATTTCACTATGGAGATCAAACCACTTAGGTTCTGTTGTAATTTCTAATTACCCTTGGCCTGTGTTTCTTGGCTTGTCATTTTTTACAGCTACTGCTGCAGTTCCACACACATCTCTAAGAATAAAAACTCGCTGCATTTGACATTGCAAGGCATCAGATCAGGTTTTCACCTACACTGTGAGGTAAAAGAAGGAGGTGCAACATTCTCTTTACCCCTAATTACATGAAATGCCCCAAAGCCACACAATGGCAATGCAAGTGCCTAGTGCAGATGGTGGTTAATTTGAAATGGTAGAGGAGGTCATTTCAATTAGTTTCTGCTCAGGGCTTGCAATTGCTTAAATATTTTCCAGCAACCATTTCTGCTGCATTGGAATATTTCCCCTTAATCTCAATATGCAGAAAAAAAAATGGGAATAAAAAGGAAATGCATGGAACTGTTTCCATCATGCCATAAAATTTGCAGAAAACAGTTCGTTTTAGAATCACAACACACTGGTTCCGCTCCGAGTTGTTATTTGAAAAAAATAAATGTGCACATTAGCACACACAGAGCGAAATACTTGCCATTACTTCATAGCCCTGTTATAAATGACACTCATGGCACGGGGAGGCGGGTGAGAGGCCCGTACGTGCCAGGCCGGAGCTTGGTCCACACTTCAGCATGGCTGCAGCTGGGACGAGGAGGGCTCAGGGCAGCCCCGGTGGAACGGAGCCGCTGGAGAGATTGTCCATCCTCATCCCACCCTCTCGCCCTAGCGCGAGGTGCCCACTGGAAGCAGTGTCGGGATAAAGGTTTTGAGTTCTGCGATCCGGAGCGGAGGTGCAGGCTCCCCGGGGGCGTTTGCATCCGTCACTGGCAGCGTTTGCTGCAGTGGTTCCTACGGAAAAAGTGAGAAGCCACTTAAGGAGCACAAAGGCATTTCACTGCATTGAGTCCGTTTGTGTCCTATTGCCAAAGGAATTGTTAATTGCTTTCTGAAATTATGAGCTTGGATGACATAAGTGATATTAAATTCAATTGTTTAATACAAGCTACTATTTAGTAAGAGCAAATTGACGCTGTTAGCCAAGAATAGATTAAGTTACTAGGAAAGAAGATAAAGTTTCGAACTTAGAAAACAGATATTCCATCTGTAATTCCAGTCTGTTTGAATTATGTTGAGATTTTATTAACAAGATTGGCATGCACTTTCCTCTGGCATGTTGAAAAATGTCAGCGAAAGAAAGAAGGCTAATTTTAATGAAATGATATTCCATTTTATACAATAAGGCAGAAGCTGGAGTTGTACCAGAAATAATGATGAAGAACGAAGTAACTGTAAATCCCATTTTAAATGCACAGGTAGGAGAAAGTATTGTTGTAGAAGCGGATCAAGTCATAGTGACAGAAGGAGGAAGAATGAAGAACTTTATTAATAGACCTGTAATTCCAATGTCGTTCTTCAAGCAGAATTGCCAGGTCTGTGAGTTCTGAATTCTCTATTACCCCCAGAATGGAGTTCAAGTGATTCTGGGCTCACCTTAAGCTCTTCCTTACATGCACGTAGTTGATAGCTAAATTTAAATGCCCAATCCTTCCCTTTCTTTATAATAAAAATGACCCATCTGCTGACATACAGTGCTGTGCAATAGTAGAACCCTTTTAGCACTAAGCTTGCCAATGAGAGTATTAAACAACAGCAACAATTCCCTTACTTTGTGGTTTTGCACAAATACAGTGTATGGTCTGCAGTCTCCAGGCTTTACGGCACGTGTCTCTTCCCTTGTCATGGTCTCTCCTACAGTTATCATCACTGCAGCACATAAGTGCCTCACCTCTTTCCATGGAAGAGTGGGGAATGTCTCTGGTTCGTAAATAGGGTATTGCAGTATTTATAGTCAAGTGAGAAGATGTATCACTTACTTCACCTGCATCGGAAACTGAACGCCCAACACGAGTCTCCTGTTTTCTTTCCTTGGAGCACCTAGTATCGCTGCTCCTTCAGAGCGTAACCACAATCACATCTGCACAGCAGTTTAAAAATCGGGTGATTACTTCTCTTTGCACTGCGGTATGTCCATAACATAACATGTGTGGTGTAGTGGACCTCCAGTAACCGCTCTTTTCCCGTCAGTGGTAGTCTGAGCTCTCCTCGCTTGCGCTATGGGCACTCCAGACAGAGCACGTCTGGCCTCGACCCTCCACGCACAGACCCCAGCTGCCGTGGCAGGGTTAGCCCAGGGATGACCCGAGAGAGGAGCCACCGAGCTCTCCCGAGGCGAGTCTGGGAGCAGGTGCCACAGACGCCATGGGGCTTGCAGCTGGCCTCAGCTACGGGCATGAGGAGCTGTAGGCACCTTGCAGCCCTCGGGGGATGGCAGTGAGGGAGCTGGGCAGCTGCAGGGCTCTAGGCCCGCTCCAGGCACCCTCTCTGCGCACAGGTCTAGCTCTTGAGGACGAGGGACCGACTTGTTCTGCGGTTGGACTCAACGATCTTGAAGCTCCTTTCCAACCATAATGGCCCTGTGATCCAGGGCCTGTCCACAACCCACACGAAAGGTGGAGGTAGAACCTGTGTCCCCCCCAGCAGCAGCACCACATGAGCCACCTTCCCATGAGGATTTCCCCTTGGGTGCATTGCTCGCTGTGCACCTCACAAGTTTCTGCCGCCACCGAGACAGTCACAGGACCAAGACTTTAACCTGCTGAGCAGTCTGGTCCCTTTGTATCTATTCTGGGCATTTCGGAAAAGTTCCTGTCAGGAAAAACAGTATGTGAACATCAGTATATGGGTGGGTGCTTAGAGAGCACTTACGTTTGCTCCTGAATGCTAACCATGGCTTTTGTCTAGAAGGTCTAAATTAAATAAAATAATAAAATGGTGGCATTTGTTCCAGGAGGTCCATTGCTTTTGCTGCAGATCCTAAGAAGGGCTTGTGTGCTGACAGGCTTGGCTTTTTTTCCCTTTCTTGCACAGTTAATTTAGTCATTTTGATGAAGGATTCTCCAAAGCTCTTCCCTCTCTAGATCATCACAACAGTACCATAAGTCTTCACCATACAGGGTACTGCTGGACGCTAATATTTGTATGCAAAAGAGAACATAATTTTGGCAATCTGTGCATTACTGCTGGAACTTCTTACCTGTAAATGGTTCACTTTCAACATTCATTTGGGATTTTTTTGTGGGATTTCTTACATTAAGCCTACAAAAAAATCTAGAAAATTGATTGCAGTAGGTTGTACCCAAGTGTTGCTTTGTATAGGAGGACGTCAGCAAAGTTTGAAACCGTTTTTTCAGAGTTTATTGTAGCTGCATGAGTGCTAAGTGCTGCAAACTAATATAATGCTACATCTTAGATACGGTTGTGGTTATTGTTACGCTTAGGCAGTTTTGTCATAACTGTAGTACTAAACACCTTTAAGGAAGGTGTTTAGTAGACACAGTAGTTTAGTAGGCACAAGGAATAAGGCTGAGGGTAAGAATTCTGAAGGGAGGGAGGGAGGAAAGAGGGCAGGAGAAAGAAGGGAGAAGGGAAGTTAGGACTGATGGCAGGAATAAACAAACAAATCCTGCAGCATGTAAAAGCTTGCTATAGATAGGGCTGTCAACATTTGTCCCAAGGGAGATGGCAGGGAGGGAAGGAAATAAACAGTAATTGGCTTAATTTTTATACACAAAAATATTTAGGTTAGGCTTTAGGAAAAACTTTTCAACTAAACAGTTGAGCAATAGACTACGCTGCTCAGGGATACTGTAGTTAGAAAGAAGAAAGACGTGATTTAGATAATTTCTTCACATTTCATCTCTGTTTCTCCTGCTGTTTTAGTGGCACTTTCAGAAATTATTCCACATATAGTTTTGTATCAAAAGCACATATGAAATAATAACCATAGCTGTTTAGGCCGATGAAATCTTGTTTTGAATAGATGAAACATGGACCTGAACTCAGCACTGAAACACTTACCCAAACAGGTTCGACTTGAGCTGTCAGCAGTCCTCAGTCTAGAAAGCTAAATTTATTTCTTTTATTTTAAAGCAGATCAATATTTGATATTCTGTTATTTAGTGTTATTTATCTAGCATTTCACTGCATTTTACAATAAAATAAATAAATGCAGTGAACGCAAAGATCTCCAACTGTAACATAAAGACAGTGACCAAATTCCAGAGAAAACAGGTTTTTCAGAGGAAACAGACTTTCTGTCAAAATAAATCCAGAAATGTGGCCAAATGTTCCTATTGATGATAATAAATATGTCTATTTATCTACAAGCAGCAGTTTGCATATGTCAGTGATTATTGAACAAATGCACCAAGTGTCCCTAAAGGGTGCTCTCAGTGTGCAGTGGATGTTGTAAAATAGTGAATATAAAGCACAGATAATTCTCTGTTACACTTCAATTTCTCTTGTTCTTCTGACCAAGTTTCTCAGCTCAGTAGTTCTTCTGTCACCCCAGTTAACATCTGGTTTGCAGTGCAGGTGCTCGTGTCCTACAGCCTGTAGCTCCTGCTTTAATCTGCTTCCAGCTTTGCTTTCACCATTGATGATCTCGGCGATCCCAGTGGCACACCAGGATCTGAAAATGATCAGAGGGGCTAATAACCTTCCAAGTCATTTATCAGAATGTTCATAATACAGAATGTTGATGAAAATAAAAAATAATTGTATATTCAAATGAATATATATATAATTGAAATAAATAGTATTAATTTTTTGAAGTAGATATTTATTATTTGCCACTATTCAATAATTCTAAAATATTTCCGTGTATGTGTCTATGATAAGTTCAGCTTCAGCTGCTGGTCTATTTTATTTTTTAATATGCGTGCCTTCAGATTTGGGAGGTATGTTAATCCCCACTGGAATTGATAGACCATCAATTATAGCGTCTGCCTGCCAGCTTTGCAAAACGAATCCATTTCATGTCTGATGTCTTGTGGTTTGGCTTTCGTGCTGCAGAAGGTTTCCTTCTGGAGGGTAGGAGATGAGCAGGACAGGGTCCGTGTTGCATACTGCGTTCCTCGGAAGGGGTAACAGTACTTGGGGAACATCTTGCTTCACAAGTTCCCTTGCAGAATGGTATGACGCAAATGGCTCGGCCTGTAACCGTTAAGCTTGACTCGATGCTTGGCAAATACTGCTTCTTTTAAACACTGGTGAGCAGGAGACGAGAGAAATGATGTATATAAAGACCTTTGCGGAATACTGTGGTTGTTTAAAATGCCATATGCCAGTTTATGCACGTTGTATAAAACTGAACGGCAGCCTGATGTTTTGCTTCCTAAACACTCCGTGTCAGTTCCATATGTTTCATGGGAAGCACGATGCCTTGAGCTGCGTGATGTACTCCTCAGTTCTTTAAACAAAATGTCCTTTGTCAAAGCACAAGCTCAAGGCTTCCAATCCATCCAGTGCTGTGGATCTCCCCCCACCCCATCATCCTGGTATAGAACGTCTTTGGACTTAGCTTTTTGCATCTTTATCATATACATCTTTTAGGCCCTTTTCTCCAACCTTTGATTTTGAAGATATAGTCAAGTTTGAAGCTTGGAAGGAAATATAGCTGAGCTTGTAAAGATAGCATCTCTGATTTTCTTTTTATTTGTTTCCCTTCAACATGTTTCATATTGCTTCTGTGCTGGGCAAGCATGTAATTTTACAAGCTGTTTCCTGTAAACTCATTGGATATCTAACTTTCATATCTGTGCTCATTCAAATCAAGTTATTTAAAAGGGAACTATATAAGTCCCTTTTATTATTGAACTGTTGCATACAGTATTTTGAACTTTGCCTATTCTAGCTAAGCCCTTTTTGGATATTAGAAGTTTGTTTTATTACTGTATGCAGAAACTAGCAGACATAGTTGTGTGACGTGCATACAAATAATTGGAGTAGAGCAAACATAACTAACTAAATTTTGTTCTCTGCACAGTCCTGTATTAGCAGCACGAGGCCACAGCAGAGCACGGCGAGGCACATTGCAGCAAGGGGCTGAGGGCATCCTGCCTCATGCAATGTTTCCACTCCCAGTTGTCCCTTTTTCATTAGGAATCCCTCTACTAGATTTTGAGCTCGAGGTCTGTCAGGCTCATGCAATGGATCAAGTCTGAAAGCTGTACAAGGTCTGAGCCTGAATTTTAAAATCTCTTCTGAGTTTCATGGCAATTCCTGTGAACAGATCTTCTGTGCGGTGCACTGACTCATGGAGTCTGATGCCAGGCGTCTCTCTAGATTCTGATACAGCCGCCGGGTTGTACAGCATTAGTTGCTCTCATCGGCCAGCACGGTTCACAAACTATGTACAAAAGTCATAGTAAATAATTTTTATTTCTTGGGTCAGTCTGTTTTGTTACACACCATGATGACTTCTTGTATGTCCGTCTCCAAGTAAAATCCCTTTCTGTTTTAGAGAAGAATAAATTTAAAAAAAAGTTGCATGAGTGCACTGCATCTTAAGGGATTCTTTCTTTTTTTTTTTTTTTGTGCACTGAAAATGTAGATCGGTAACAAAGAAGTGAATAATTTTTATTCTTATTCAGATTCTGGTCAATACTTTGTGCGAAAGTGGAAAACACTGCTTTTTGGTGTCTTACATTCTTGTGAAGAGCTAATATGGGAGTGCCAGAATGAGCAATTATAATTTGCATCCACTCATGAAGAAAACTGTCTGTATGTATTAGCACATGTTCAAAACTAGGAAAGAACACTTCCTCTGAACATGCAGAAGAGTGAGCATGTCAGAGGAACCCTTTTTAAGTAGAAAAGTTACTACCTTGGTTACTTTTCACCTTGAGTGTCAGGATACACTGGAAGGTTGGCTCTCCTCTCTTCTGCACACACAGTAAAATCCTGGGAATCTGGAGATTTGGTTTCAAATGACCACTATTAACAAGACCCTCATCAGCCTAATCTCAACGCCTTGTTCAGCCTCTGACAGTGTCTTTTACAGTGAACATGCAATGCACTGCTGCAAAATTGAAGGTTTATACCCTTTTAAAATCCCGGTGCATACAGTTTATTAATGGAATAGCGAATCTAAAGCACAGCTTCAGCACGTACTAGTCTTGTTCTGCCATGGTATTAAACTCTGTACTTTGGAAATACAGGCTTAGAGTGGGGCAAAACTGTAGCAGAACAGGTCTTTTCTTTATTCCCTTCTGTCCCATCACAGTAGTACTTCATGCAGTGCCATGCAGGACACATTGTAACCTTTCAGACATTATTTTTTTTTACTGAGGTCACTGACGCTAACACTAATGCTGTGTGGGTTTTGTCTTGTTTTGTTTTCTAATAGAACCATAAAATTTATTATAGCCATATGGGAATAAATTCCCAGGGCATGCCAACCATTATCAGTTTTGGCTTTATTCTCTAAAAGACTCAGCAGATCCATTAATGGATCCATGTCAAAGGATCCATTATCAACAGAAAAAAAAATTGTGTGCATGTACATATATGTGTAGAATGTGGTAGAAATAGCTCCTTATGTGAGGCTTATCTGCTGCAGAGTTTGGGGCACATCAGATGGAATCAATAATATTATCTCGTGGTCAGTATGAAGATCTGCTTCAGCTATAGGACAGCTGAGAACAGAGAGAAGGGATCCTTAGATATATTGCTCAGCATAATTATGTTTGACAGAGACTCATCCGTATGTGTTCCTGAGATCAGCTCCCTGGAGTAGCAGACACACGTGGTTCATAAGGGCTGAGGGGGGATAATAGGAAACCTGTGGGTGATACAGGCAAAAAGAAAGAGTCAAGGGGAGTGTCAGGTCCCTTATGGCCTGTCTGCCTCTGCCTGCACGGCAGCAGTTCCTGCTCAGTGTCAGACATCCTCATCTGCTGCGCTGTGCAAACTCCAGCCTCTGCAGAGATCTTGGTCTCAGAGGCGGGGGTGATTAAAATGCATAATGACATAAAAGCCTTGCAGCAGAAAGGAGACAGCGAGTGCTAGTATTAAGGAGTGATTTGCTGCAGCGTGACAGGAGTGTTGGACTGCGCATATCGCTGTGCTGCTAGTGTGCGTGTGCTGACATAGTTGTGCAGCTCATGGCAGCCTCACACCTGCCTGTACATGATGGCTGTTGGTTGCTGAAAACCACCTGAACGCAACTTAATTGTGAAATGGTCAAGAAACCATGAAATGGTCATGAAACCAATTTAAGATTGAAAGCAACAGGAACAAACCCATTCCTGTAGATGCTGTGGCCTCCTGAAAGGTGGGATATTACTCTTACCATGCTCAGAACAAGAAGCTGTCCGGACCAATTTACATGAGAAGTAGTTAATTGAATTCATTTAGCTGGTTGTCACACACTGGAGATCATAGACAAATGTACTTTTGATTGTACCTCAGATCACTGGGATTTATGGCTTTTGTGATCTTTTGAAGCAAAGTATAAGCAGCATCTTGAATAATTTTTAATAGCAACAAATAAAACAATCTGTGTAATTGTTTTCTTAACTATTTGCAAATAGTGTCCCTGGAGAGAGCTGGAAAATGATCCTACAAGGCAAGAAAATAGAAAAGAAGATTTTTGTCAGTCTCGCAGAATAGAGGCTTAGTATCGTTCTGGCACAAGAGCTAGAACGGAATGGAGAGTTCTTGGTCTGGGCTCATGGTCACAGGAGAGTAAAAAACCACCTGACAATCCTGAAATACCCTAGAGCGTGTCTAGGAGGACTGGAGAGCCAAGGTGGGGATTAATACTGTGTGTATGTGTGTGGACCTGCTCATACACAAGCCCGGCTGGAGCAGGTTGCCCAGCACTAAGTCTTGTTCATTGGGTTTTGGATACCTCCAAGGAAGGAGCCTCCTGAACCTCTCTAGCAACCTCTGCCAGCGTTTGACCACCCTCACAGTGCAGAAATGTATTCTCCTGATCAAGAGAAATCTTCTGTTCTGGTTTCTGCCCATGGCCTCTTGTCCTATCATTGGGCACCGCTGAGAAGATCCTGGCTGCTTTACAGAGTCCATGAGATGCTTATAAACACTGATAAGATTCCCCGAGTCATCGTTCCTCCAGGCTCTTATGTTCTTTCTGAGCAGAATTGCTTTTCCAGTGCTAATTGATTTTCTCCTTCAGTTATTTAATATGTATTTATTAACCAATATCCAAAATCTTTAGGTAGTTGGATTTTTATAATTCAGGTTATCAAAAAGCACCAGTCATACCCATGATTTTGACTCATTTATAACTTTTGGCAAATTATTTTTAGGATTCTTCTTATTATTTTGATTTTTTTTGCAACTTCTTTTTGCAGGCAAAAAAACAGTGACTAGAAAACATTATTTTAGGTTTGGGGGGTTTTGCATTTTTTAACAGTCTTTTGATCTTTACTTCCTCGAGAAATCCTGTCTTATTCATACTATCTCTTTTCTCCTTATCACAATATATAAGTGCAGTAATAAACAGTGCGAAGCACGTTGAAACAAACCCAACACCACCCACTACGCAGTGATCCACCGCCTGCTAAAAACTGTATTAATCCTGTGCATTCTGCCCTATGCCCGTACGGCCATCAGTGTTTTGAAATTTATTCTTCATTACGGAGCACTGAAGGCCCAGAGCTGTTGGGTAGCACGTAGGTGAGGGAGCGGAGACCCTGCCCGTTTCTGTCAGGCCTTGGAGCGCCCTGTTCTGCCTTTTCTTTCTATGATATTCTTACAGATATAAGGAATGGCTGGGGACAGATGCACCGGTATGAGGCTCTGTGTATGGTGTATCCACCATCCTCTGGATCCCACAAGCTGCCTGTGCTGTACATACGGTCCTTTTACGCGGTGTCTCTAATTCCTGTGTAGCCCTATGGTTATTACCTGGCTTCATCCTTATAGCATAGTAAAGTTAATAACATTTAACTTTATAAGAACCTGAAAATATTCTAAAGGCTTTCGCCAGTGCTCGCTGCAACCAGTGGTAGCATTTCTACCTTTTTTTTTAACCAAGTTCTCACAGATCTTTTAGTTTATCATTTTTGAAGGTCAATGCACTATTCTGATGAACTGCGTTGTAGTGAGCTTAGTAACATATGATGAAATACAAATATTTTCAAAGTTTTTTTGCATAAAATACAGTTGTTAGCAGCCATTGTTACAGAGGCAAATTGCTTCTTAAATTTCCACAAATTAATTAAAAATATGGTTTAATGTTAGAGTGTTAGTTATCTTTTTCTAGCAAAGAAGCTAAAATAAAAATAGGTAAATCTGAAAGTATTTGGTTGTAGCTGTAAGTAGTGTAATGGGCAAGGTGAAAATACAGTTTAAATTGAAAAGGTAAATATTCCAGCTCTTGAGATCTGAAACCACTTGATTATATCAGTTGCCAGTTCCATGAACCTCATGAAGTTCAGCAAGGGCAAGTGTAGGGTCCTAGGAATAACCCTAGACATGCCTACAGGCTGGGGACCGACCTCCTGGAGAGCAGCCCCGCAGAGAGGGACCTCGGCGTCATGGTGGACAACAAGTTGACCATGAGGCATCAGAGTGCCCTCGTGGCCAAGAAGGCCAATGGTATCTTGGGGTGCATTAAGCAGAGCGTCTCCAGCAGGTCGAGGGAGGTGATTCTGCCCCTCTACTCAGCCCTGGTGAGGCCGCACCTCGAGTACTGTGTGCAGTTCTGGGCTCCCCAGTGCAGGAGGGACGTGGAGCTGCTAGAGAGAGTCCAGCGCAGGGCCACAAAGATGATTAGGGGCCTGGAACATCTGCCCTATGAGGAAAGGCTGAGAGAGCTGGGCCTGTTCAGCCTGGAGAAGAGAAGACTGAGAGGGGATCTGATCAATGTATATAAATATCTCAAGACAGGGAGTGAGGAGGAGGGGGCTGGCCTCTTCTCAGTGGTGGCCAGTGATAGAACTAGGGGAAACGGCCACAAATTGAGGCACCAAAAGTTCCACAGGAACTTGAGGAAGAATTTCTTAACGGTGAGGGTGACAGAGCACTGGAACAGGCTGCCCAGAGAGGTGGTGGAGTCTCCTTCTCTGGAGATCTTCAAAACCCGCCTGGACATCACCCTGTGCCACATGCTCTAGGGGACCCTGCGTGTGCAGGGGGGTTGGACTAGATGACCTCTACAGGTCCCTTCCAACCCTAGCCATTCTATGATTCTATGATTCCACTCTTACCATCTTCTTGAAGCAAATAAACACTTCTGCAGTTTCATGAACATGTGTCAGATCTGTTTGGATACTGGGAATATATTTCACTGGGGGTTCAGAGCACTTCAGTATTTTAAAATTCTGCCTTTCTGATCTGAAGAAAGGAGAGAATTTCTTTAATTTCATGCCAGGCACTTAATGGAAATTAAATAGAAAAGTAAGAAAGGAAATAATGTAGAAGAAAAAAAAAACAGAAAACCACTGGAAGAGCAGAGGAGACTGTCATCTTATTCCTTGGTGATTGAAATAATATAGATGAATCTTCTGATCTTAATAAAATTTACTGGGAGACATCTTCAGGCACAAAATATGAGAAGCAAAACTGTCACCCAGGCTTACCTTTTTATTGCAGTATTTTTGTCTATTAAAAGGTAACTTGTGTGCATGTGTTGTATTCAGCTGGAACACTTGCTTTTTATTACCCAACACAATTGACTAAAATTACTGACTGAATCTATATAACCTGGAGGTTCCCCAGATTTCCCTTCAGTTTTTTACTGAATTTTATTTTGCCTCCCCTCTTGTATAGGGTCCCTTCTAAGACATTAAGGTTTCCGTGGTGGCAGCATAATGGTGAACTCTTTATTCTGACCGTTCTTGAAAGCAAACAGAGGAAAATATGAATAGGCCTTTCTCTTACCAAGCAAAAGTGTAACAGGAGGTTTTGTGTCTCTTTAGGTAGTTTTGTTATCATTAGTGAATAAGTGTCTGTCTTTGGGTGATACTCCTCATGCACATGCACTCTGTTAGTTTGTATACAAAGTTGGATAATTATTTTCAAATAATTATTTGTCACTAGAGATAGGATAATTATTTTCCCCAGGCAGAACCTGTGATGTAGGTGCCCAGCCCTCTGTCACTTGGAGTGGGGCACAGGAGCTGTAATGTGCCTGGGGCCGTGTCCGTTCCTCCAACCGCTCTCCCAGATGGAGCACCCATCTTACCGATTTTCTTCTTATTATCCCATATAATTCTATTACCCCCTATTATTTTTGTTTAATGCAATCTCTTCTTTATAACTTGGCTTCGTTGCTGTAAGACTTGGGAGACTTGCATTCCGTCTCTGATCCACATATGAGGTATTTTTATTGCTTCGAAAGTGATGTTCTGTGTGCTGTTCTTCTAAATTTAGGAAGTGAAGGAGTTGGATGCCTGTATAGCATGAGGGTGAATCTGAGAAAGTTACAAGTCCTCATCTGATTCAGGAGCCTGAGGTCGCAGTGAGCCTCTTGGGCACTGTTTGGTCACCAGCACCCCTCTGGACAGCCCTGTGGATCTCTTATCCCAAAGTGGTTGGGACTCCTCTCCTACTCTGACTGCCTCAAGGAAACGCCTGTCTCATTTCTTTCAATCCTGAGACCTGTAGAGCCTGTGTGATTGCCTTAGAGAACTGTGACATGAATGTGCCTGTAGGTTGCCACTGACTAGCACTGGCTACTGAATGAAAGCCTTATATCTGCTTCTACCTCTTATTTCAACTCAGGCTAATGGTCTCTCTGCTATGTGTCACTGCGCAGAGCCTGGCTCCGTCTTCTCAGCTACCTCCCCAGGTGGTGCTCTTGTCCTTCAAAGGGGTATCTTCTCCAGGCTTCTCCTACCAAGGCTACCACCACCCCAGTTCCCTCCGCCTCTCACAGGCCAAGTGTTCCACACTTCAGCAGCCTTCCGCTGAACTCGCTCCTGTTTGTCAATGTCTTTCTTGTGTTGGAGGGCCCAAAACTGGACACTGTGTTTTAGATGTGGCCTGGCATGCATGGAGTAGAGGTTGATAATCCCTTTCCTTGCTCTAATGTTACTGTTCATAGAGCTGCCAGTACCGAGATGACACCCAGGTCCCTCTGAGCAGTTACTGCTGTGCAGGCAGTGCCCAGTCTGCTGGTGCCAGAGTGAGGATGAGGGATGCTTGGGTATGTGTGGGGATTTCTAAGGTGGAAGTCTTAGAAATTGTGGGAAATTCTAAGATGAAAAGTGCTCACTGTTCCTGAGTGAGCTATACACTGACATGAGTATACTGTGCATCTCTGAGAGCTGCCATTAAGGGGAAGTTACTTTTCTTTCTGCATTTTGGCACTCTGAAAATGTAGAAGGCTTCTGAGAATGTAGAAAAAAAACACATTAGTTTATAAATGGTTACACTAAACGTAGCACTTGCAAGCTCATTTGTCACAATATTCCAAGCTTTTAATTTTTACTTTTTTTTTTGTTTTGTTTTTATTTTTCACTTTAGAATTACAGCCCTGCAGTTTTAGTTAGTGCACAAGCAGTGCGGATATGAGCTGGGAAATACAGTCTGTTTCATTTAGCTAGAATGTTACTGTTGCTTCCCAGCTGTGCTGCTATCATGGTAACTTTTACACTGAATGATTATTTAATCATAAAACCTGAAATTCCTAGAAATGTCAGGGGAACTGTATACATATTAAATCAAGAAGTTCTTTAGCACCACTGCTTAAACACAGGACATTTATAAGGGAATAAAGATCCCCTGAGGTTCCTTTCACTTTCTCTGTAGCCAGGATTATTTTTCCCTCCAAGTTTTATCTCTAAAAGTTTCCATTACAAATGACTATTTTGCTTGAAGAAGTTAGGTGTAGCTTTCTTCCTTTAAAATTTCATTTATTTGAAATTTATTCTTTGATATTCAACAGAGTTGTTGTTAAAGACTGTCCATCGGTATTTCCTTTCTCAGGAGAAAGGAAAAAACATAGGTCTGGATTCTAATCCTATACAAAAGAAGAAAAAGAGATGTTAACCCTTTGCTTTACTTGTGCTGTAGTTCTAAAAGAACTTTTCTGAAAAGTGGTCATCTGGGATATCTCTTAGGATATTGCTTTAAGTTAGTTATTAATTGTCAGGAAATACGATGTATCTGGCTAAAGCTCTGCATCTTTTTCTTTTTTTTCCTCTTCCAAATTTGGAAGAATTATGACATACGTTATTGTCTGACCTCTTGTACGGTTGAGTGAATGACAAGAACAAACAGAAACCTTTCCTCTGTTCTATTCAGTAAAAATAATAGTTTCATCAATGTATTTTTTCCCCTAAAACTGTCGGTATGTTTGCATAGAAAAATGAACATTATGAAAAGGAGCTGAAAGCCTGGGGTTTTTATTTTTTTTATGTTGAATGTTCAAAATGTCAAGTTCATTTTTCTTCTGCTCTCTATGCCTGAGTTTTTTGGTATAGATTCAGTTTCCGAGGAGGTTCGTGCTTCCACATTCCTGAGCCTTCTCCTGCTGCCTGATGGTTTTATTTTTTGTTGGAACAGTGTAAGGTCATGGTTGTGCAGGCAGATGCAAGAGCTGGAGTATCAGAACAAGATACTGTGAGTTAAAGTTTGTGTAAAATGAGGAACTGTGGAGAAAGATGGAGAACACTGGTACAGAGACTGCAGCAGAACAGTGAAATATCGTGGCAGTTTGCTTTTGAGCTTTTTCTAAGGTGAATTACTGTCACTTAGTTCTGAGAGATTAGTTGCAGGAGGTTATACATTCATGGATCCCTTTGGACCTTTCTTTTTGGAGTGGAAAGAGCACAATCTTCCATGGCCAGGTGCACATGAGCAAGCATGCTTTTGTAATCATAAATTTTAGGGTATGGAATAGATTGGGGAAGTGTAAAACAGCTGTCTTGACAATCTGTGGCTATTTCTTCTCATATTGCCAGATGTTCTTCAGTGATCTTCTCCTGCATTATCCCAGATTTTCCTGGGTTTTTCTTTAACCATCTTCTCTCCAAGAATAGGTGTTGAGAGAATGGAGGTAAGTGGTGGTAACAAGCAGAAAAGGTCTACAAGGTGGAGTATCCTCTGTGAGTTGATGGCGCTTCTTCCAGCTTCTCTGCAACTTCTTATACTGTTAGGAAATGTAAGGCAGGCAAAACCTTGGAAAGGTGGAAACCTGCAAGATCCAGGGATAGAAGAAAAGATAAAGTTTTTTTCCTGTGTGGAGAAAAAAAAGACTGTATTCATGTCAGTGTATTTGTTCACCTATTTATTTGGTTGAAGTTCTGTAGTATTTAGTGAATAAAAGCATTTGTGGAGGGAGATGGAGAAAGGCATTTAGAAAGTTGATAATGGATGTGTTTGTGTCAGAAAAATTCGGTCATTAAAGTGCACTGTCTGCATTTATCTTTGCTTGAGTACCTTCTGAGGAGTACTATTCCAGGTGTTGAAAGCTCATTAGCTGTGTGGTTTGAGGGTTTCTTTTTCCTTTAAGAAAATATTGAATAGTTCTGTGAGACTTTGATGGCTTCTTTCATGTTCCAAGGGGTAAGTAGTTGCACAGAAATGGACAATTTCTATTATTAGGAAATCAAAGTGTTGTAACTGGTGTTCCCAGGATGATTATGACCTCAGTTCTTGGAAGAATAATATTTCTAGTCCATCTTTTGGCTTTTTATTTGTGCCTGAGCCATTACAGATGTAGGTGATCATGTAATGTCTGCTATGCTGCGTGTTTATTTTCTTACTTTAGCATGCAGTGCCAGTATTATTTCATAATAATGGTTTATGTTTTAAATATGTCCAAGTAAAATAGCACATATTGTAGTTGCAATTTCTCTTCTGAATTTCCTTAGGCTAACTAAAGAAGATCCTGTTAGCAGAGAGTCTTAAATGGATTTTCTAAAATTGGTAAGAAAACAGATGTTCAAAATCAGCTGCTTCAAAACTTGTCAGAAGTATTTCTTTGTAGTAGTAGATTTTTTTCTATCTTGAATCTGTCTTTAGCTACAACCTGTTTATAAAATTTTGTTTATCAAATCTGTGATGTGGAGGATTTTGTGAGCATGACATGTTTGAGCAAGTTTGTTTTGTTTAACCAACATGTCTGAAACCAGCATGCTAAAATTCTAATGAAGCTGCTTCTCGGTGTTAAACGAAAGAAAATGATTTTGCCCCTCTGCTTTGCTCTCCCATTTGATTTCCCTCTAATCTGAAGATTTTTCTATTTCTTTTTTTTTTATTTGTTCTTTTGCTAGTGTGTTGCATTCCTATGTTGTTTCAGAGACTGCTTATTAATTTACATTTAAAAGTGCTTGGGTAAATTATAAATATCATCCAGAGCAGGGGCCACACAGTGAATTCCCCCTTCTAAGGGGGGATATTGTCTCTCCAGATTGCTGAGGCCAGCTCCTTTAGCTTGCTGGTGCATTTCATTTTGCTCAGCTGTCTGGCCCCGGGAGGCACGAAGACGATCTGATGACAGGTTATTTTGCAGGGCGGGACCTGGGGGTACCGAGGGCGCTTTTTTGGGGAGCATGGCTTCGAGCCTCCGTCCCTCGCACCTGGGAAAGGCCAGGCAGGCAGGTTTGCTATAGGAACCCTTCTTTCCAAAGGAGGACTCCTCCTCTGCTGGGCTCCTGTTCTCCTGCTGTTCTGAATCCCACCTGGCTGCAGGTTGGCTGTGAAGGCTGTTCAGATGCTGCCAGGACAGTTCTACCCCAGATGCGGAAACCCGGGTTTTGTAACCTGCCCTGAGGAACCCGTAATGCCCTTGCAGGGATGGGAAGTGTTTCAGTACCTGCGTTCAGGGCTTCAGGTGGCTAGGCTGGAAAAGGACCAGGTCAGTCTTCTCAAAGCAAAGCATTTGTTTAGCACTTCGAAAGCCATAAAGAACAAACAGTTTCAAACCCATCTCCTATGGACCCGCTTGTTGTATATAAAATTCTACCATCCTCTAACTGTGGCTTGCATAGACCTGTCTTTAATTCAATGTGTTTCCAAAGGTTCCTAAGAGTCTTTTAGGTTTAGTTACAGCCGTATCTTTCTTCTTTTGCTGAATATTCAATTGGGCATTGTGCATAGTTGATTAAACTATGCTACTAGTTTAAAACCTCACTGCTATTGAGATGGACAGTTGTTGCTACAATTTTTAGCATGTTTTGTAGCACATCAGATTTCAAAACTGTTTACTATGTATTTAGAATATTGAAAAAACTTTTAATGTTAAATATTTAATATTAAATCTGCAAGAAGATTAAGCTGCATTGTTCAGAATATGTTTTCTTAACAGCTGCAAATTATGTTTGCTCACTTTCTATGTAAAGGATGAATTTTCTGGTGGAGAAATAATGCATGTTTCCTGAGTTCTTCCTGTCCCTGACTTTTCCAATAAGCAAAGGCTCTGTAGTTGACAGGTATGAAGTACTAAATAATATGGGAGAAAGAGCCGGGCGCAGCTCTGGTTTTATCCTGTGATATACAGAGCAAATGCATGTAAAGAGCTCTGTGTTCGCTCAGAACTTGTCAAATACTTATACATTTTAGAGCTACACCCCAAATAACACATGGAAGTGCTGTGAACTGCTCGGACTGTTTTAGGAAGGGGAACAGAAGGTTACACAAGTCAACATAAGAGTACAGAATGTTGTTACTGTGTAGGCTACTTTTAGCTTTTTTGAGGAAGGCTTTTGTAGTAAATAGTAGAGTATATACAGTATGTGCTGGCAAACTCTTCTGGTGGAAATGCATCTTACTTTGTCAGGATTTGACTGTTTTATCACCACCTGCAGAGTTCTGGACACTGTAACGTGCTTGTGCTGGTTTTAGCCAGACAGACGGAGTCAAGCGCTTCCTGAGAAGGCCGGGGAAACTGCCTCCTCCTCCCAAGCCAGAAGCCTGTTTCCTAGCTCCCCCTTGACAAGTTACACAGTTATGGTGAGGACTGAAATATAAAGAGGACTAAGTACTGCAGAAGTCCACGGGGAGATTTTACTAAATCTCCGTTCAGGTTCATATACCAGAAGTCTTTTCGGAAGCTGCCTGTGCTGAAGTTGGAGTGTTGTGGTGCTGTGGAGCAGCTGATCTAGTGATTCAGTCCCACATGGTGTCCGGGAGGTGTGAGTCTTCCTCTGGGTGCTGCTCTCTGTGGCGTGCAGTGCTCTGCCTGTGGAGTACAGGGAGGTCCTGCACTCTTAACACATCATGGTTTTTCCAGTCATATTCCAAGTGTCTAATGTCCTTTCCATGACAAAAAAAAGCGGCTAAAATGATTATGTAGCCTGTGACAGAGTGAACTTGCTGTGAAGAGGCACCCGCACATGAACAGCTCAGTGTGATAAAGTTAGCTAAAAGAGATGTAATCGATATTCTCAATGTCTTCAATCGCTCATCATATCTAATGTAAAGATACCTAAAGTTTGATCTTTAAGTTTGGCTCATGTGAAATAACATCAGTTATTAGTTATTAGGACAGGAGAAAATACCAAAGAAAAGTTGATGGCGTGAGCAGTTCTGGCCTGTTGAGTTTCACCCGTTATTTGGTGTGTATTCCTGTCTGTCTTGCAGTCTTAGGAGAAATTCAGTCTAGACAAAGATGGGATGAGCACAGCCCTCTATGAGCACTCCGTCTTGAAACAGGCTGTGTTACTAGTGTGCAGTCAGGGCCCACGTAGCAAGCTGAAGGCCATCTTCCTGGTGATTAAGCTGCCTGGCTTTTATCCAGCTTTAGATTTTGAGGCTGATATCCGTGGTCAGTTGTGTTAGGTGGGGCACTGCTCAGAGACAAAGTTGTCCCATGAATCCGGCAGAGCAGATGAAGAGCTTTTTATTTACTTATTTATTTACAGTTTTTGTTTTATTGCCTGCAAAGAAAATCTCAAGAATTTTCATGCCTCTGTGATTGCCAGAGTTTTTTCCTTTAATCCAAGCCTTTTAATCCAAGTTGCATGGCAGTATCTGTATGCAGATGCTGTACATTTAGTAGAGTAATGATACAGAATTGCAAAGCATCAGGCATTCTGGATATAAAGTCTCCTAATAGTGCTGAAAGATTCAGTTTCAAGACCCTGTCAGAGTTAGACATGCTGCAGTGGTACCTTTTTCACAGGACCATGGGGTATGATAGCCTCAGTGATTGTGCTTTATGGCAAATTAGCTCCCATTTAGAGTAACTTGACTTCTTGAAATAATTTTTGCTTTTGCACAAATGATGCAGCAGACTCATTGGTGTTTGCTTAACTGGATGCTCCATGAATGTTATAAATGTTTTCTGGCCTCATCGTGCTCTCTGAGGAGGAAGTGGATCTCCTTCCTCTAGGTTCTTCTTCAGTTTTTGTTCTTACTTACAGCTCTTCATTTCACCCAGTGCAAAAGAGCTCTAGAAGTATTTTGGGATTCCACAGTCACAAATATCAGAGACCATAAGCAGTAATATCTCATTGCTACTATGAAACAGGGCTAGTTTTGCTTCAGTACAAGTTGTCTTTGAAATTCTGGGTTTTGGAGCGCACAATTCCCTCCTCCTCCTTTGGGGAACTTTGATGGAGATGGAGACAATATTTACAATCCACTTTGGAACTGGCATCTGTGCTACAAGGAGTCTCAATGCACCATGTTCTTCCTCTGCTTTTAGTAGAGGAAGTACTTACAGTCTGGGGGGAAAACCCCACTCTCTATTAAATCACCTCAGGAATTAACATACGGCTCTACCAGTGAAGTGTCACTCCTGCCGTGGGAGGGAATGGGCAGAGCTCTCATAGTGAGGAGTGTTTGTGGGGAAGCTGCCACAGCTGCGGTGGGCAGAGATGCTCTGTGTCTCCCTCTTGTTTTATTTTCACAGTCCAGGCTGATAGTGATGCTGGCAACATTGAACAGTATCGATCTACACTGACTGGGACAAGGAGATGGCTTCTTAACTGTCTTGTTTTCTTGTGAAGTTCTTTGTAATGTGCCCTATGACCCTATTTCTTTGTACACAAATTGCCTGAGGAAAATTATTATTGAGAAAATGGAGCTAAGGGACTCTGCAGTACAAGTTGTGGTTACTCCCTGTATCCTAAATTGCCCTCTGCCTGGAAATCTGTTGCTTCCAGTTTCTCCTGAAATAAGCACAAAGCACTTAAATACAAGCGTCAGATAAATCTTCCTTCTTCTCTCTCCTCACTTCGTTATAGGAATATCTCTTTTATTTAGCAACTTATGTAAGAAATTGTCAGCTTTTGAAGAATGAATATATATATATTAATGCTATTAGGAATACTGTACTTCGCTATAGAATTAGGATCTACTAAGGTACAGTAGAAGTGTATTCACTTAATAGTTCATAAGACAGTTCAGGAATTGTAAACTACTTAGTGCATTCACAACAGTACAGGGAGGCTTGCTTATGGCAAGAAAATTGAAGAAAATGCATGTCAGGAATAGATTCGTTAAGAATTAAGAAGCACTTTATCCTTTTTGTCGGCATAACTGCATGGTATAGTCCTGATGCCTGTGTTGTACAATATACCACACTATTCTGTCGGGAGTTCTGAATCTCATGGAGGTTTAATGTGTAAGCTGCCATCTGTGTTATAAACAGGTTGTTCACCTCAAATTTAGGCAATATCAAATTCACATACATGTTGTTTATCACAGAGTAGAGTTTACACCATTTTAAAATGCATCATGCTTACACTGGTAGCTGTTGTTGGAAAGGTTCTGGTGTTTTTCTCCTAATTGTACTCACATGTCACTAATCGGTCTTTATCTTAAAGTTATCCCATGATAGTCACTTGATGGAAAAAGCTCTCTAGTTTCTCTGGTGAGTGATAACTCCTGCATTGTTCTAAAGAGCCTTTTTTGTGCAGTTAATGTGATTTTGATTTGTTTTTATCTTCATAACAAAAATTCTACAATAATAAATAAATTCAGTTCAGCTACTTTTAATCACACCAGCTACCAGCTAAGGACAAAAAGATCATTTGTGTTAGTGCTTCTATATATTATAATTAATCTCTTTCTGACAGTGTGGCTAAGAGAAACTCATTACATTTTATCCCAGCAATTTAAAAAAGAAATTAATACCTTCCTTGCAGCATAAGTAGAGAGAAGATAAAATTAATTTGCTTGCCCATCCTGTCAATTGTTATAGTATCCTTTTTCACTGTCAATACAAACCATTTAGTCAGAACTTATCAGAGGCTAAACACATATTGACTATTTTTCCTCACGTTTTCCGTATAAGACATTTTATGATTAAATACAAATTTCATGTCATTATTCATTTTATTATTAGCAGGCTCTTATTTTATGCTACATCAAGAGGGTAGATGGATAAGGTATATGTAACAGTCCTTTTCCTGTGATCTTACTAGTTATATTTTAATTTGTATTTTAAAATTCATTCATATCTGGGATGATGTTATTTTTTAATATAGAGTTACCAGCTGAAATCCTCCCAAACTGCTTTGTTTAGAAGAATGAGCTAGAACTTACAAAAACCTTCCTGGCAGAGCATTCCGGCTGTGTTTGTGTGCGTGTGGATTCAGTGCATACGGATCTTGATGATGCTCTGCCTTTTTCCAACAGCTTCTTGTGTCAGTGTGTCTGGACTCGTCGATGTTTCACTGTCCATTGGTGAATTATGCGCAAAATATAACCCTCCATTGGAAGAATTTAATAAAAATAGTTTAGTTTAGCTGAGTTGATTGACTAAGACAGAAATGTGTACAGTGACTATCACAGTTTTTAATGCCATAGTCGTGCATCGGGTGAATTAAGCTCCCAACCACTGAGTTAGGGCTGCTTTTTGAGCAATGAGCTTGAGTGCATTGTCTTCCTTGGGGTACCTAGTGCTAGGCACTCAGAAATGAACATGATGCTAGATTATAAAATCTGAAAAACAGACTACAAAGATAAGTCATGTAGGAAAGTAAATTCCAGATTTAGCACTACAGAGCTGCGTTTTCAGCATTTATATACTCTTTCAGTTGAGACGCGAATGAAGGGTGCAGGAGTCGTTGACGCAAATGAAGGGTGCATGGAAAGAAAATAAGCCAGTCAAAACAGGTATAAAATTATTACCAGAAGACTTAATCTCAAATAACAAAAAAAATAATGGTTTTAAAATTTGTGAAGATGGGTGCTAGCCAGAAGAAACTGCAGTTATTAAAGAAATGTCATATTGTCCATAACCAGTGACAAAGAGGAAATACTCGATAAAGATGCCTGCTGCCAACGGCTAATGGGACAAGCGGAATGAGTTTCTAGCTGAGAAGAGTCGACCTAGAGCATTTCTTTTGTGTAGTTTGCAAGACTATTAAATCTTGAGCCCAGCTGCAACCTCTGATAACACCACAACAGCCATGGAAGGAAGTTACTGTTTTATCAGAATTTGTCCACACAGGACAAGATATAGGATGACATAGGATAGGGCAGAGGACATAGGATGTACTGAGGAGTGAGGGATTGAGGTTGCTGTACCTTGGTTTCAGATCAATTATTTATCCATCCTTTAGGATGCTGTGCTTTAACACACATTTGTTGACTCTCATGTATGCATGTATGTGCAGATAGCAGCTGAAACAAAGTGGTGATTTATGAGATGGGTTATGATGCTTATTTTGCATGTTTCTGTTGTTGCTATTTTAATAAAATCCTCTGAAGTTTATTTCAGATGACATTGAAATACTATAGTTACCATAAAAGAGTTGGTAGGAACATTCTGTTTATTTAGAGGCAAAATATTATGTTTGTTCAACAGATTTCAAACTTCCTTTTGTGGGCATTTCAAATAATTTGGGAGCGAATCCAGTTTTTATTAAATTCTGTAGGAATCTTCCAGTTAGTTCCACAGGGAGTTGTATCAAGTTGTGTTTTTTTGAAGCTGCCAAGGTTTAAAACATGGACATAGTAATATTTGGGTGCCTAATATGGTGAGGGCCAAGACTTCCTTTGGGACACTGTATAGTAATATGTGTTGCAGGGAAATCACCTCAGGTAGGTTTGGCAGCAAGGAGTTAATGGATCCATCTGGTGACTCTTTTCAGAAGTTATTTGAATAAAAACAGAGGAAATACCAGGGATAAGTAAGAGGACCTCAGTCTGTGAACAACAGTATTCCTTCCATGGTGGAAGGAGAGGGAGGAGCAAGGGGTGGTTGCTGCCCTACAGCAGGTTCAGACCTTTGAGCTCTCACCCAGCCCATGGAGGGTGTTGAATGTGGTCCATGAGTAAAAGAAGGAGAAACGTTCATGCGCGTAACACAGACCACCAAACGAAGGAGTGTGAGGGTTTTCATTAACAGTGTACCGGGCATGGTGGCAACAGGAGGGCCTAACTAATCAAGTGGCTATTTGAGAAGAAAGTAGAAAGCCTCTGCCCAATATGTCTTGGAATACAACCAAAGTTTGAGAAAGCAGAAAAAAAACATTAGGAGAGAAGCTGTTCTGCTTGATACTGAGAGAGAAGATATCCCAGGACAGGGGGGAGGAGAGGCAGCTCCAGTGAGGATTACCTTGGATGGCAGCGCTTGTAGGTTATAGGAGGGGGAAGAGGTGGGATAAAAAATTAATCTCATAGGGAAGGAATCTAGAGAAAAGAAGTTGAACCAAACTGTCTGTTCCTTGAACAAACAGTATAAGAGACACAAATGCTAATTGTGACAGTCCAGAAGGAGAACAAAAAGCACCATAAAATTAACTAAATTATAAGCTACTTATAATCAAGCAAGAACCATATGGAAAATGAAAATTCATTTGTATTATTAAGAGCAAATAGAAAAGAATAGCAAAAGAATCTTATCTCTATTTGCATCAATAATCTGGATTATGGAACTGACAGAATGCTTATTAAATTTGCAGTTGTCTCAGACTGAAAAGGATCTGCAAGTACAGGATTAGATTTTTATTTTGACATATTGGAGGAAAAGTCTGGGGAAATAAGGTGATATTTAGTAAATATAGGTGTACAGCACTGCACCCAGAAATAGCAATATCTAACACAGGAGACAGCTGGCTATCAGTGATTTTTGATAATGATATGCAAGTCATGAAAACTGCATGAGTAAACAGTATCGAGCTGTTACGAAAAAAAGGAGGGATGGATGAAGAGATATGTAACCCTCAAGATGAATGAAGTGGAATAGTTCATCTGTTGTACTTGGTATTCTGTTCAGCTGAAGTTCATTGGCCAGTTCTGGGCATCATCCTTCAATAAAGGCAGGGATGACTGGAGGGGGTACAGACAACAGCGATGAGATTAAACACCCAAAACCATGGATTGTGAGGAAGGATGTCAAGAATCAGAGTTACTTATCCGAGGAAGTGAAATGTTGTTAGGATAAAAAAGGTTTCAAGAACCTTAAAGACCATAAAGTTGAAATAAACAATCTGTTCTCTGTATCCAGGATAGATAAACCAAGACATGGTGTGATTAGATTGTAATAGGAAAAAAATAGTTTAGACATTAAAGAAAAGAAATTCTTATGTTAAGGTCTGGTCTCTTTGAACAGGTTACCTGGGAGATTGAGGAGTATTCAGGAGCTCTCTTAAAACATAAAAAACCTGTCCAAATTGACATAAATGTAGATGTTTTGGCAGCAGAATGGAGATGACCTGCTATTCTCCCTGTGTGCAAGATCTTTTGTGATTCTCTGTTGAGCTCATTACTATGTCACACAGCTCATTTTCTGTTCTGTAAATTGTGCAAAACATTATTTTACTTTCAATTCAGATTATACTTTTTTATTATTTTCAGTGTGTGCAGAAGCTTACAATCCTGATGAAGAAGAGGATGACACAGAAACAAGGGTATTTAATGCTTTGAATTAAATACTTATGTTTTCAGTTCTCAAGCATTATAATTATGAAAAAAATAGGACTGATTATATAAGTTATATAACCAGCATTACTATTCCTTTCTGAAATCATCCTTACTGTGATATCTTTTAATAATCTGTAGAGTTTTGTTCTTAAAGGCACATTAAAAAAAATCTCTGTAGTATTTAACAGATAGAACCTAAAGCAACAGTTATTCTAAGTTACTGTCACTGTGACTGATAGTCTACTAAGAAGACATTTTTGTGCGAGTTAATCTGCCCAGAGAGTGCCTGCTGTTAAGAGACTTGTTTAGTGTCTTTATAAACTTGCAGTACTTTCCTTAATATTCCAATATTTTCATAGAGGGGGAAAAGGGAAAATGACAAAATTGTAAGGAATTTTCAGATTTAGAATGCAATAGTTTAAAGAAATATATGTTATTTATTTATGTTTAATAAATGCTTTTTAGAGACATTTAATTAATTTTTAATATAAAGAAGCATAGAACAGACTTTGAGGCAAGTGTATTTTATCTATTTTCTGGTTTATAGAGTTACAAAAAAGATTATCATGTACTGTCACAGTTTTGAACTTTGTAAGCATGTGAGTTGACTGTTAATGAAGCTGTTAATTTATATTAAACAGATGCTGGTAATTTAGTAAATCTATGGCTCACTCAGAGGCTGTGAAGTCTGTTGTTTATTCTATGAAACTAATATTTTAAATAGAGCTATCCAGCCTGGTTTGCAGAAATGAGCTGAATTCTGCAGATGTGAAGTTCTTTTTAGATTCAGCAGAGCAGTATTTGCTTAGATTGTGGGGGAATAGTATTATCATCGGGTATTTGTGCAAATTCTGAAGATTTTGCACTAGGAATGTTGTTAAACAAGTCTAAAATGTTATAGAAATGCTTAACTGTAATAGCTCAGACTTTCAATTAGTTGCTGCTATAGAATGAGCGCTTTAAAGATTTTTTGTTATATCTTTCAGATTATTCACCCTAAGACAGATGATCAAAGAAACAGACTGCAGGAGGCTTGCAAGGACATTCTTCTTTTTAAGAACCTCGATCCGGTAAGAGATTCCTTGTAATGACAAAGATCTTGCAGTGCTGATGAGAACTGAACCTCCTGAGGTTTCTATAGGAGTTTATAGACTTGCCTTCTAGAAGCAGTTATATGTGCTTTCCTGACCATGTCGTAAACTGCAAAGGTGATTTTTTTTTGAAGTCTCATGTCATATATATATATACATATGGGTCTGTTTTTCAGTACCGTGAATAATAATCATGAATTGAAATCATTAATATATTTGTGAAGTTCTATGTTTTGTTGTGCTCCTATTTTGAAATGATACTAGCTATACTTTAATGTGTTAGTAAATATAAATTTGTCAGTTAACTTTGAATTCGGTACTTTGTTGCTTCTAGTCATTTTGTATCATTCAAAAGTTTACTGAGCTCTCCATCAAATCTTAAAATTACCCCCAAAGCCTGTAACTTAACTAGAGATGTAATGGAATAAGCAAATCGTGAAACAGAGGGGAAGAGAATGGTAATAGCAAGATGTTTACATTACTATTTCATTTAATATAGACACTGTAAAAATAGTGCAAATAATTTTCTTTTGAGGGAATAATTTCTGTTGCTTATGAAAACCATAATGGGGTTTTAAGAAAGATTAAGTGCAGTGAACAAATGATCTGGACAGACAAAGGTCATAATATTACAAAAAAAGCACAGAACTGTTTAAATTAAAGGCAAGTATATAAATCAAAACATATATACTGAGGTTGAGATGACTCAAGCATACCAAATTCTTTCTCAAGAGAACTGATTTAGTGCTGTCAGGGGAGGGAAAAGGGGGAAAATGGAAGTAGTTATATTCAGCATGAAAATTTTAAATTTCATTCAAGAAGGAGCTAATGGAAGGACCAACCTGCAGCTCTGTTTGAAAGTCAGGTGCTATTATGGCAAATGTGATTTAATCCATCCTGCTGGTTTCTAGCTGTGGGCTTTGGCATACAGGAATGCTGAGCTCAAAGCCAGGGTACTCATACTCACAGAGACATGAGGAGCTGTGGGCCAGAGAGACCCATCAAGGCCGTGAGTTAGGGTACAAAGGATTTCCTAGCTCCTATATGGCTCCATCTGTTCATGGTTAGTTAATCAACTGTTTCACTATAATAAACTCAAGCAAAAGTCACTTGAATATTTGTCCCTTTTACTCCTGCATTATTTTTATGCATAATTTTATGCACACAAAGTGGTTTCTGGACATTTGCTCTGAATGTGAAATAATTTTATTATTAATCTTTCTTATTAGTGTTATGTCCTGGCCTCTGCTTGGCTGGACAGGTGTTTATCTTGCCAAGGACACTTTGATAGACCCTTCTTGTTTAAGTCGGTGAGCACTGAACTCTTCTGAACCTTCAGACCCAAAGACTTATTGTGTGCTCCTATATCTGTCTTGATTTGGGCCTTCTTCTTTCCTTAGTTTACACATTTTGGGGGGAGTATCTACCATCTGTACAAACCTCTGGACAGGATCCATTCTGTCTTCTGCTGAGAATTAGGTCTTCTGTCTATTTAGTTAGATCTGCTCATTAGAAGAAATGTTCATCAGCCACTTGGTTTGCAAAGTGGGTATCTGCTGGCTTATTATCAGCTATGTGGCAGTGTTGTGTAGTCTTACAGCATTAGGCTGCTTCAGTGTAGACATTTTATATAGCTCTTCTGAGGAATTTTGAGCATTTGCCTCCCCCATTTGCGGAAGTGATCCCCAAACTGTGTTGCTATGTTGGCATATCATCCTTCTGGTATTTTGATCTTCCTGAAGCCCTTTTTTCCTTCTTACTTCTGAATCAGTTGCATGTAATTGTTAATAGTTCCCATAGCCTGTTCCAGTTGTTTGGCTATAGACTTCTGAGCCCCTTCCTGGGGCTCTGCAATGCAGCCATCCAAAACCTGGAGATCTGCTCCTGAAATCTCCAAAGTTTTCTTCTTGTTTACCTACATGTGCTCAGATTGTCCAGTAGCTCATGGGCACTCTTTCTTCCAGTTTAACTCCTACACAGACAAGATTCTGCAAAGACAAAAAACCAACTTTATAAAGGAATTATTATTATTAATAATAGTAATTATTATTATATTTTTTTCTAATGGAAGGTATTCAAAAGCTGCTGAGCTCTGAAGATAGCAAGGGTATTGAAATACAGCTTTCTTTGGTCTGGTTGCTTCTTTGATGACGCCACGATCTGTAGCTCCCCAGAGGGGATTCTGTGTTGCCTTCTCCCCCTCTTCCCTCCTGCTCCACTTCTGTGCAGGGAGTCAAGAGCTTTGGCAACCGGAGTTTCAGTAATTTAAGCGTTCTTGCGCCAAATCCCAGCCTCACCTCTGCCTCTGCACCCCAGAGCCCAAGGGTGCATGTGGCAGCTGCTGCAATTCCCTGGTGTGTTAGCAAGAAACCTCGTTCATCTTGGAGAAGGGCAGCGTCTTCAGCTGCCAGAGCTGAAGTCCCAGGATTAAAAATCCAAGCTGTGTGCTTGTGCCTCCTCTTCCCTCCACACACACTTTATTGTTTTGTTTTGCATTGAACTTCAGCCTCTTCCTGTAATAGTTCTGTGCATGGAAAACATACAGAGCTCAGTGAGCACACAGTGAAGAGCTGCTGTAGAGACTTAATGGCTTTTCCCCGATGGCCTTTTAGCAAGTGTCAGGCACTGTTCCTAGATAGGGCAGCACTCCAAAATAGAAGAAGTAGAAGAGCCTGCCCTAAGGCGCAGTGATAGTTGTGCTCAGCGCGTGATGCAAAACTGAGCTCACGTTTCCATAAAATGTTATCCCACCCCTACCACACTTGTGTTTTAATGTGGACACAAGGATAAGATAAGGGTATCATGACAGCAGGAGGAGTTGCAGTAATCAGGAGGTGACTTAAAGTACTGATCAGCATTTCAATTAAAGACTTTGTGTGGAAAGGCAGGAGCCTCCACATAAAAGTGAAAAATGGCAGAACCATTTAAATGTGAGACGAAATGAAGGAGAAGAGACACAGATAACCTTTGAGACTAAACCTAGACCAAGCATATTTATGTCTTGAGTCTACGTTTACCTCGTAGCAGTGTTTAAATACCCACAGTTGAACTTAAGGAAAAATATCTATAAATATAAATATTGGCTCTGTTTGAAAATAAAGTATGTTGCAAAGGAACACTAGTTGTGCTGCATTTCCCTAAAGGGCAGTTTTAAAAGCCAACTGTTAAATTCCTTAATGTCTGCAAAGTTATTCGAGTCATCTTGGCACTTCCTTTGCCTTTGGGGATTGGCGAGTGTGTGACTGGTCAAAGTCAATGGCAGTTGGGCAAGGCAGTCCGGAGTGAGCTCCCTTAAAGTAAAAAGCATTTTTAAAAGTTCAATATTTATCCTGTTTTTTTCATCTTTCTGAAGACTTAATTGGCTCCCATCTGGTTGCTGTCACTTGATACTGTTTTTAGTTTTACCAGAAGAAGAATGATTTGGATTAAAACATGCATGTACAGGAAAATAATGGGGAGAGGAATTTGCAGGGGTCTTCTGCTACTTTATAAATGACCAGATGGGGAAAGTTTAAGTCACTCGTCCGCACAGTTTTGCGCCTGGAATTTCTCCAGAAGGAACTGCAGGAGCAAAAATGCATGAGCCAGGAGGACACAAGCAGATAAGCAGACGGGCCACGATGGAGGAGCCCCGAGCAGAGCCGCTGTTATCAGCACGGTGTCCGTGTGCAGCCAGCGGCTGCTTTACCACCCTGAGGAGCCACAGCAGCTCATGTGGGGGCCAGCAGGGCCTTCTGCAGCTCCTCTTTACAAGGCGCTTCAGAGATGAGTTGGCCCTTTGGTTTTGGTTTATAAAGGCAGCCTCTGCTGAGGCTCTTTAATGACGAGCTCTTTGGTTTGTCTGCTAAGGGCAGTGGTTAAAAGCCTGGTGGGCCTGTCCTTGCACTTAAAACTTTGACCCTTTTTGTAGCAAAGTCTGCAAGCAGGCTTAGATGGCCTCCTCTCTTTCAGGGGAGCTTTATCCTCAGGCACTTGGCCCTGCTTATGGAGACTGTTTCAAATGGACTTTGTCCCTTTTCTAAGAGGTAATAAATTATATGCCTTTTTCACAAATATGTGAGAGCAATTTCTGGGCATATTGCCACTCATTCACCTGGAGAATTAATATGAGAGAGCACAAATATTGATTAATGTATTAGAATTGATTAACTCAAAGGAAGGTGAAAGAAAGAGTAGTATAACCTTGTTTCATGGGTAGTGAACTCCTATGCTTAACACCAAAGCATTTTGTGAAAAGAGCTGCTAGCAGCAGATTCTCGTAATAATAATGATAGTATGGAATATATAATTATCATATATCATATGGTATAATATTACCATATAATTATAATTATTCTCTTAAGTTCTTAACAATATTGGCGAAGAATTAGGACCACAGATGTTGGAGTTATTAAGAGGAATATAGATTTTATCCCAGCAATCCTGGAGAGGGCTCAGGCCTGAACGTATTAACACTCTGCCCTTGTAAAACACTTTCTGAAATAATGGGTTTGCAAACCAATAAAACTACACTTAATACTTTGCTTTTATCTATGGCAGAATTAATGTTTACATCAGACCTAGTAAACAAGAGTTGCTTCAGTCTTGCCTGTGATCAATTATTAAAAATGTTCTAGAGCAGAACTGGCAAACGTGAGATGCCTTCCCTTCTGGCTTAGGAATTTTATCCGTGCTGATGACAGGCTGCATTGTGCTGGCAAGCTCAGCACTGGCAGTGCTGGGTTAATCCACAGAAACAGCAACAGAGCATGGTACTGAACTCTAGCACACTGCATTAAAAACGCTGGTAACTTTTGTGATATTTAGCTAAAATTTGGCTAGTTTTCCTTAGTTTCTATTCTTTCCCCTCTAGAGAGCTGCACGGTTGTGTTTAAGCCAGCGAACATAGTTGCAAACTGCAGTAGGCATTTGTGGGTCACACTATGAGTGGTACTTGGGTGTCTTGGATGTTGATGTGGTGCCTTGTAATCATGTCCAGAGTTTTCCAACCCTTTAAAGTAGAGTCAAGATGGAATAGCAGAGATGTTTCAAGGGTTAGCAGCACAAGCAAAGTGTTTCTTTCCTTTCTTTTCTTTTGTCAGCAGCAGGGTAAGTTATGAGGAATCAGTGAGAAGAGGGCTGATGGTGGTCAGGAGGAGGCTGTTTGGAGCAGAAGCGGCCGTGAGGCTTCAGGAATTCGGAGAGGCTGCTGGGGAGAGTAAGGGTGAGGAGTTTGGCAAGAACTGACAATGGTCAGGTACCATTCAGGTGGAGATGTGGGCCAAATATCTCCATGATGGTCCTTCCTCATACAGGTAATCAGCCCCGTCTCTTCCTGCCCTCAATAGCTACTCCTAATAAGGGCTTCCTAATAAGGGATGAGAGACAGAACAGATCAGAGCTGAAGGGAGTAGGGGTTTTGCTGACATCTTTATCAGACTTTCACTCAGCCCCGCGAAGAAACATCCTACTGATGTGCTCGTCCAGACTCCAGCAGTGGCAATGGGAGAAGCTGCTTAAGCAGAGCACAGGAGTGTAGCCCCCTCCTGCAGTCCCTGATACTCCCTGCCCAGCATCCCAGTTCCTGTGCTACGGATTTAAAGGGTACATCCTGGCCTAATCCTTTCAGCAACCTGTTAGGGACTTGTAGTCCATGAATTTATTTAATCTCTTTTTGAAGCTGCTGATACTGTCTACTTTAACAACCTTCCAGGGCAGCAAGTTTTGGACATTCACTATGCCTTGTGTAACATTATCTGCTTAAACTCATCTATTGGTGTTCTTGAATGCCCCTAGTTCTTGTTTTGCAGGATTTGGGGAAGGATTTCCTAGTCAGCTCATCCATCACCTTTGTGATTTGATAAACCTTGACTGGGTGCAGCATTGCATCATCAACATGTTTAATATATTTTTAGAAGTAATAAGTAACTGACAATAAATTGGAGTTCAATATGTTTCTTAGCATATGAAGTGTTTATGGTATTTTTCCTTTTTTTTTAATTTAGGAGACTGCTTCCTTTTTAAGAACGAGATCACAAGTTACATTAGTTTATCACGTCTACAGACATACACAACTAATATATTTGGAAGCTATTTGCAACTCTAATGTTGCAAATTAAGCTTTTTGTTCAGAGGACAGACTGATGTTGTAATAGCATTCCAGTTTAGTCTGGCAAACTGCTGAAAAGAACCAGCCAACTCGGTCGGAAGAGCTATTTACAAAATCTGAAAGTGTTACTGGGCCATACAATACGTGTAACTATGTGGAGGAAGGTTAAGGTAAATTCTGAAGAATATTAATACTTAAGTATGCACTGAAATGTAAAATAGACTCTTGTTATTGAATGAATGGATGTCTTTTGATTAGTTTATAAGTAAATATGCTAAAGGAAGCTAAACATTTTGAATTGGATCCAAAGTTCTTCTGACATTCATATTAGAGTTGCAGAGGAGTGTGCATACATGTTATCTTTCTGGAAAACAGACAAGCAAGGAGAGGTAGAGACAGGAATTCTGTAATTTGCTCTTCCTCTCTAAGGTTCTGACATTTAGATTAATATTCTCTTTTTCTTCCCTGGTTTCCCTGCCTCTATTTTTTTCTGACTTTTCCTCTCCATTTTCTCCCTGCTGTGGTTCTCTGCCTGATTCCTATTAATGTTCTGCTTGGTTATTATGTGTTAATTGCTTAATATGTGTTCCTGAAAGTGAGGATAAGGTGGCCAATAGAAGATCAGTTTAACTGAGGCTCTTTTAAGTAAATTGGTTGAAGGTATAAAGAATAAAGTGGTTAGGAGAACTGAGATTTGCGGAACAGAAGAAAAGAGGATCATCTTTTGTTCATATGTTAGTCCAAACAGCTGTATCTCAGAACGCTGTAATTTTTATAACAGTTGTATGAGATGGGGTAGTCTTGTTACTACCCTTGTGTCCAAGGAAATCTAGTACTTGCTTTGATTATATAGGATGTCTCAGGTCACAAAATGGGAATTATCCTTTCTAGCAGGTAGCACTCCAGCAGCTCACGCGTCCTTTCTCTTTGCTGGAGTTGCCAAATGTTAACTCCAACCTGTCACCCAGTACTCCTGGCACTTTTTCACTCACCTTAATAGTACTTGGAACCTACCAGGACCTGACAGATTCCGGTGATGTCTTGTGTTTCCTGTCAGAAGCCACGTCACTTTAGTTGTACAAATATACTTGTGCCTTTTAAAGAGCAGCAAAGGAAATCTGTCAAAAGCTGTACTTTCACATTTGTCCTTCCCATGACTTTGGTCATGATCATGTCCTACATTTTTTTCTTTCTATAGCACCATCATTGATTCAATTTATGGCATTTGGTCAAAGAACAAGTCTTTATCAACATTTAAACACTGATGTGTCTTAGAATCTCCAGTATTTAGGAACAGCTGAGTTTAGTCTGTAGAGTTTGGTTCTTTTCCCTTGACAAAATGGCTCACAGCAGATCTCTAAAATGACAGTAGGAAGACGCGTATCTGGCACAGAGGTAGCAAATCACTTGGTAGTCTGGCAGTTAAAAGAGCTATTGGCATTTGGAAAGGACTCATCACACTGTCAGCTGTCCTGATGGAAACAGAAGTCCTTTTCCAAGGACATGCTAGTGACTGGATTTTTAATGCATACTAACTAAAATGTAGCTTTACTTATATACAGTGGCCTTTATCAAACTGATTTTTTTTTAGGAATCATCCTTATTTGCAATTGCCGTGTTTGTTTTCTTGGCAAGACGATGAAGTTAATATATTATTTTCCAACACAACCAGTTCTGGAGGGTAGCACTTATCACAGAGAGCTGAAGCACCTCCTTGTAGTAACTCACTTGGTCTAGTGAGAAAGATAGAGCTGGACACTGTCCCAGGGGGATTTCCTTGGTAATATAGTTGTCATTACTCTCTGGGGCTTTCTTCTTCCCTATTTCATGTGTCATCTGTTTGTGACCGACTAGACAAACACAGAAGTTTGACCAGGCTCCGTGAGGAGAACGATCGCTGGCCCAAGGCAGAGCTGCACCAGCTGCACTGAGAGTTGCACCAAGAACCATCCAGGCTGGACTGTACCAAACCCATGCACAAGTCGGTCCCCTGGGTCCATTAAATTTAATACTTCATAGAGGTGGCCTTTGATTCTGATGCGTCTAAACAGGCAGAAGAACTTTGCTGAAGACGATTCATTTGAGCCACTGTAAAACCAGGGCAGGTGCAGTTTCAGGGTAATTAAAAGGGAAGGAAAAACCCCACACCATCTCCATTCTAAGTGAAAGGAGGAGATAGGTTGTACAACAGGAAATCCACACCTGAAACCCAGAGTGATGGGACGGTATCAGCTTGCTTTCTTCACTCAAATAGTAATTTTTTTTTTGTGTATGTGTGAATTAATGCTCATTGAATAGCAGGAGATTAGTAGAAAGACGTTTTTGAGACAAATGCAGTAATTTCCCTATCAAAAAACTTAATTAGTAGACTGAAAAATTTGTGTTCAGCTAGCGTTCTTGGTACATGCATTTGATTAGTGCGGTGGATGTGCCTGTCAGAAGATCTGGTATCCTGCTTTGGTTTCCTACAACTTGTAAGAATATTAAAATATGTTCTTTATACAGAAGATGGTATTCAGAGTTGCTTTTTCATGGCAAAAAGCCTAGGGTTCCCATCATTTTCTGGAAAAAAAAAAAAAATCCTTTTTTTCCATCATTTTTTCCATCATTTACATGCTTGTCAGTTTGGAATGCAACAAAAATCCGTTGCTTGTATTTATCTGAATATGTAAATAAATGTTTTTTATATATATATATAAACTGATATTAAACTATATAAATGCTAGTTTTTCTACTTTGCTTTTGGAAATTGCCTTGTCCTTAAGAAATATCAGTACTTTGTTACATTTGAAAAAGTTGTATTAAGATAATGTAATTAAGGCATAAGTCACTAGGATCGCACAACATAAATGTTTAATGCTTCAGATACTTTATAAGCTGTTTATTTTTGGAAATATATCGTATTTATAAGGAATCATTCTAAGGATACGGATTGCCACATTGCCACAGCATTGCAGGTAGGACATTTGCAAACCTGATAGAGAAAAAACCCTGTTTCTCGGAGGCTCCTGCAGTGCATCCCTGCTGGGAGGCTCCTGGAGGGCTGATGCAACCCGCAGTGTTATTGGAGTGACGGGAATTTGGGGTCACCGTTCAGCACTGTGCTACACACACTAGTTTTTTCATTTCCATCCCTGGTTTTCTGTTTTAGCACAGTAACACTGGGGTGTTTCCCAAGCACGGGCAAGGTGTCGAAGCTGCTGCTTTACACATGGGCAGGATCAGAGTCAGAATAAATGTTCAGGTTTCCTTCCGTAATTACTCATGCCTTGCAGTTGGAAATGTATGTGACCACAGCTCACTTAAACCCTGATCCGTATTTTCATTCTTAACATAAAAGTTTAAAACCTGCTCGCTTGGCTCGCTGGTATGTGCACCCTCCTGATACCCTGCCAAACTGAGGCTCAATTTACTGTTGCTCCCCCGGTCAATCTGCAAGGATAAAGATAGATTAAATAAAGAGAAATCTGGATTTAGGGTTAAAAAGTAGATCTGTTATCAGAGCACTGATTATGCCAAGTGTTCTGTATTAGTTGTTTGGGAGGAGATTTGGGGGAGAAACTGGGGGAAGATACGTGTGTATTGTGGCAGTGCAATACGAAGTGCACATGTGCAGGTAGAAAATTCTCTGTAACTGAACAAAGAGAAATGAAGGAGAAATAGAATTGGCTGAGACTACTATATCTTGTGAATCTTGATGAGAATAAACAAAGTTCAGTATTAATTCAGCTATCTAAAAATAAATCAGCTACACACACGAGAGGTTTGTTTTTGCAAGATGCTTCGAAGAGTTCTCATTTCCAAATACTTGTTGTGAAACCTGACAAGCACCTCTACATTTCTGCACCCCTTCCTGAGAGCTGACCTTCATTCTTAGTTGATATTTGTCATTCTGCAATCAAAATGTTATCTTAGAGAATACAGGAATTTCACCGGGGTCTTCCTTTTTTCTCTCTCTTTTCTCCTCCTGGTAAAAAACGGTGGATTCTGCGTCTGTCTTTCACACATTTAGCATTTTTAGTACAAGCTGGAATTTGTAGGAATTAGTACAATTAATGAAACTCTGTGGTAGTGAGCAGAAGATCGGTGCATTGCTGCTGTAATTTTTATTTTCTGAGGTTGAACTTCAGTTGAACAGGTCTCCCATTACCCCCAAAAACCCTCCCACTGATTTAGGGAGGGCATCAGTCTTGCAGGAAGACCATCTGTTTTTCATTCTATTAGTGAGATGCATACTTACAGCCTAGGTTGCATGCAGGCTTTATCCAAAATGCATCACCGTGACATTTTGTGAATCTGACTTTTTTTTTTTCTCTCTGTAAGAAAATTGATCATTCCAAAAGATTTATTGAGGACTGGAGTTTTTTTAATAATTATTTTAAATTTTCCCAAGGGGAATTGATAACTTGCTGGACATGAGTGATTATTACAAGGATTTTTTCATCCATTGCAGGTCCTGCTTATAGTCTTCGCTTGTGAGAGAACTGAACCATGTGCCTGGTTGGCTTATTAGTCTGCTCTGTCATTATTTTGTGTGGGAAGTTTTCAGGAGGCCAGTTGACTCTAAATCAATTGTGATTTATTTAGAAATATAAAATGCTTGTGAATAATTCTGTAGAAAATAAGACTGTTAGAAAATAGTGGGTTATTTAGCTCTCAAAAGTATTAAGTGTTCAAGTGTTAAAAAAACAATTTTTTTATGAAGAAACTGCCTTTATGAATTCTACTCGGATGTCTAAAAAAGATCTGATGACTGGAAGGTTGTGTCTTTAAGTCATCTTCCAGAAAAGCTGTATCTTTTAGTGAGCTCGATTCATAGTTATGAGACTGAAAATATTCTAACCTGAAATCCTAGGTGAAGCACATTGAATCAGTATTTTAACGAACGGTACATTCTGTTCCTCCAGTAAATAACGGTATCAATACAGCTAATAAGGTCTTTTTGCTCCTTTTAATTCAGCTTTTTTCAGAACACCCTGGGAGTGTTTTAGTTCCCGAGGCTCCCGAGGGGCTGTTGGTTGGAACATCTCCTTGCATTTCCTTGCTGCCGTCGGCGGGTCCGAGGGGAGCGCGTGCCCTGCACCCAGGGAAACGTGCAGCTCTCCCGTGGCCCTCTTTCTTTCCCAATGGCAGCCAAGGGCTGCTGCTTGGGGAGGCACTTTACCAATTTAGATGTCAAGCAAGGGAAAGGGGAACGCGCTTTATCAGATGCTTCAAACAGCTGATAGACTTAATGTCAGTTCTGCAGGTTGTGTAGGAGTTCCTTTTAGTTTGCTTAGGGGAAAGTGGGGGGAAAAAAAGAAGAAATACTACCTGCTAACTTGATTTTTTGGAGAGCAACTCAAGTGCATAATTTTCAATGTCTCCCAATGGCACACGGACTTCTTTCTTTCTCTGAAATTGAGATCTAACCCATGAACTGATAGTAAAATGATCCTCCTTTTTGCAACTGCCTGCCTGGCTGTAATGAAAAAGATGCTAAGCAGAGAGAGAGAGTTAAATAATTCCTAGGCTGACTTGCTGGTCTAGGTAGGATTCATGATGTGTTGCTGTGTTTTACTTAAATTGACTGCACTGAGGCCGAATGCTGCAATTCTGTTGTTCTTTGCCCACTTGGAGAAACGCAGTAGATTCTGTTAGGTAAAATCATATTTCGTTTTTATTTTTTAAGAAGGCTTGCATGCTGTGCTACTGCCAATATTGTCACAGGGTTGAGTAAGTAAGTGAAGAAATTTGATAGGATAAAAATTAATTTAATTCCACCTAATTTTGTTTCTCTCTATTAAAAAAACTCTAGTGTAAATATTCTAGTTATATGAAGCCTATCATCAAAGGAAAGAAAAAGGCCTCCCTACTGAATAGCTCTAATACATAATATGGTTGTATCTGCCCATGGATTGTAAAAGGACTCTACAGAACTGGTACTACCAGTATTACTTCAAAAGGTAAATGCCCCTTCCAGCCCCTTCATGGCTGGAAATGCCATGAATTAAGTAAATTCTATGGGAAAAACTCTAAATCCACAGGCTTTTTTTTCTTGCAGTTTTCAGTGGAACTTGTTTGTTCCACTATGATATACACTTAGCGCTAAGTTCAGAAAGTAAGCACAATTTTGTAGTTATTGTTAGTATGTTAAGTATATTTTCAAATAAAATACAAGTGAGGCTCAGTTTACTAAGTTAACTTTTTAGGATTCTTATTGTTAACGCAGAAAGAGCTGTGTTGTTTTGTATCTTTTATGTGAACCCTGCATTTTAGCAGGTTTATACCCACCAAGACAAATACTATAATTAGCTATTTTCTTTTCGTTATTAGACAGTTGTAATTGAGATGATGTCATTTTGATAGACCGATCTGTTTCCCTCCGAACATGCATACTCTCTAAACATTAAAATCTCAGAAACATTAAATTAAATCAAGTAGTTTTATAGGCATGTGTGATTTTTTTCTTCTTGAGAAGTACAGCATTTAATTACTCATCCAAAATGTGACAGACCTTTGTGGTTAGATTCATCCCAGTATTGTGCAGGCATCGTCTCATCTACATTTTCAAGATATTTCACGATTGTTTTGATACTTGTAATCCTGTAAATTATTTCTAAAGGCAGAAACAGGTAAGTGTATTGTCTGCAAAGAGGGACACTGTGCTTCTTCTCATGGGCATGATTGGGAAGGGTGAAATTCTGTCTCTGGGTGCACGCAAGGTAACTGCTAGAGCAGTCAAGGTCTATATTGTCCTTGTTGGGGATAGGGAAGGAAGCTAAGTACTGTCTGCATATTTGGGAATCCGAACAGTTCATTGAAGAGTAACATTTTAAAAGCAGATGGTAACTTCTTATCTTTGTGGGGTTTTTTTTTTGGTTAATAGGAACAGATGTCTCAGGTGTTGGATGCGATGTTTGAAAAGCAGGTTGAAGGAGGAGAGCATGTCATTGATCAAGGAGACGATGGTGACAACTTCTACGTCATTGATAGGTGAATGTGCTAACGTCCTTTGGGAAAACGCTACTTTTTTCTGTAGTCAAATTTGATTTTTATGCGTATTTGCACAGCAGAGAGCAAATATAATGCATATGAATCAATACAGCTATGTTTGAGCTGTGGAGGGTGATCTTTTAAAAGAAGCACTTTTTTTTTAATTGAAATATGTCACTTCCTTCTTTAGGTGTTGCTGGATCCCCAAGAGGGTTTTTTTTCTGAATTGAGAGAGATATAATACAAAACACAATATGAAAATTCTTGCAACTTCAGATTTGAAATCTTGTTAAGTTACCACATTTCATCTGCAGATCTGTCCTGCATAAAGACAAGTAAAATCTTTGATGCTGCTTATTGCTGAAGCCAGTGCGTTTGGAGGAGCATAAACGTTGCTCTTCTGCACTTGTCATTTGGACAGGCTCTGGCCAGGCTGTGCCAAAACACTTTTCCTTATTTTGTGCCTTCAGTTGGAAGCTTTGACAGTGACTGTAAAGAGTGTTTGAAAGGAATATTATCCTTGAACTCAAAAAAGAAATCCAAATGTGGTTGGTCTTTTTTGAAGACAGTCTTTAAAGTGTGTCAGGAGTCAACGTTTCTTCAGCTTTGTGAGGTTTAGGTTTGTCATCTCCTACTCAAAAAGCTACAGGGACTTAGCAAAATTGGGTCAACCTTGCAGTTTTTAGGTCTGGAGAATCACCCCTAAAATCCTCATCATGGGGGGTCGTGGTACAGATGTTTGCATTACATCTATATGATCTGTCAAGTACAATATATAACCTCAGCCCTGAACAAAATAATGACTCAGCATCAATGAGAATGGCAGGGTCATGTTTTACCATGTAAAATTTTACTCCTCTTCCAGAGCAAAAAGGTAAGCTACCTCGTTAATAAAGGGGAGAAAAAATATGCATTATATTAAATAGTTATATGATCTTGTCATTTCAGATTCTTATGTTATTTTTCATATATATTAATTCTGTGTCCTCATCTCCTTTAATTAATGCATTAAATTATACTAATTGCTACTTTAAAATATCTAAAATGGCAAATAACCTTTCTCTTTGTTGTCTGTATGATAGCCATTTTTGCAAAGTTTCATTTCATTTGTATGCACTGTGGTTGAAATTAAATTAGAAATCATGGATACTAAATTTGAGTCTTCATTTTTAATAACTGCAGCTCTGGTTATTAATCATTGTAAATCAAGTTTTCTTTAAAATGAGTTACTTCCAATAAAAAAACAACCCTGTCTCTCCCTTTAAATGCAACTGCTTTTGGTATTTATAGAAATGATTGGGATGGCCTTGCAAGGTGCTTAGTATCATCATTTAAACAAGCAAAATATATATTTCGGAAAGCTTTATATTTAGAATTCATGGTATAAAATAATATAGTGAACGGCTGCTTAGCAAAGAACAGGAAGAAGTTCCACTTACTGTATTTATGTATTTTATTAACAGAGGCACATATGATATTTATGTAAAATGTGATGGTGTTGGGAGGTGTATTGGAACCTACGATAACCGAGGCAGCTTTGGTGAGCTGGCCTTAATGTACAACACACCCAGAGCAGCTACCATTATAGCTACCTCTCCTGGTGCCATCTGGGGATTGGTAAGTGAAATACATGTTTTAATATATTAGCCATTTGTTTTAAATGTTTTAAAAGTTTAATTTAAAAACACTCAGAGTACCAGACCTAGTACTTTAATTTTCCAGAAACTAGAGAAACAATGCTGAAAGCCTCAAGGAAGCACTCATTTCTTTTATGTATTTTTTTTCCTATTTTAATGATAATTTTCCAGACTGAAAAACACTGACAGTCACTTTGACTGTCACTGACAGTCCCATATCTTGCTAGGAAATGCATTAGGTTCTGAGTAAAATTCCAAAGTAAGTTTATTATTCAGTGTCTGGACCTTTGAAAACAGCAATAGAAATTACCAGAGGTGTAAAACTCAGACAGATTTTCAGCATCAAGGCACATGTATTGATCCAATGCCAAATCCCAAGGTGGCCTTACCCCTTGAAGGGATGTGTATGCTTCTGCAGCAGCCATTTAAATACCAACGATTTGCTAAAGACTCATTGTGGTATTTGCTTGAAAACCGTTAAATCTCAACTTGTCCTACAGAGATTAATCTCTCTTGATAATAAACACGCAGTTGAACCCTAGAAATATAGAGAAAATGCTTCCTTTTCCCGCTATGGATCGTGTAGTGTAAGTCTGGGATATATATTGTCCACTCCATTCAATTCTCTGCTAGAGGTCAGGCTGGCTAAGGTGGTCTCTCTAGCCTCTGTGTAGCCAATGGGCAGAGAAGCTCTTCACAGTGTGAATTAAATCAAGATTTTAACTCCAGACGTTCCTACCTGGCCTGGAGGAAATCCTTCTCAGCTGACTATGTGCAGAGCCTAACTGGCTAGAATAAATGACTAAAACTGGGCGATATTATTTTTTGGGGGTCCTTTTTAAAGCATTTTCTACCCCTCCATGCATTTTATATTAGTAAACTTTCTTTTTCTCTTCTCTTTGCAGGACAGAGTAACGTTCCGAAGAATCATTGTAAAAAACAATGCCAAAAAGAGAAAAATGTATGAAAAATTTATTGGCTCATTGCCATTCCTTAAATCTTTAGAAGTAAGCTTTCTATTATGTTATTGTAATGTCTGTATCAAAAGTCTGTGATAAGACCCTGCCTGTACCAAGTTTAAATTTGGAGTTAACATTTTATCCAGATTTAAATTTTGCATATTATTTTTTGGGAGAAAGACTGCATTTATAAATATTGAGGACAAGAGTCGTAGTTAATACTGTATACAAATGGATTTTCTTTCTTTTTTTATTTTCATTTTTACTTCTTAAGCTTATTTTTACTGAAGTTTGGACAGTAATATTGCTGATGATTTAGGAGATGGTAAAAACTTTTAATTTAACAGCTGTATTTTTAAATGTGTACTTTTTTCTGAAAATAATTTTTGAAGTTTTGGATGTGTAAACTTCTTACAGAAATGGAAGTTTTGTTAACAGACTTTGCCAGTAAGACTATAATATACTGATACAATGGAATGCTGTTGGACAATTGTGCCTGTGTCCTTTTTAATGAGTATCAATGCAGGTTAAGGAAGATATGCTGCTTTATATAAAGATTTGTGAAGCGTTAAAAGACTAAATATAATTTAATATTGTAATGTTAATGGAGTATTTATTGTCATTTCATTTTTTAAATTAAGGTATCTGAACGTTTGAAAGTTGTTGATGTGATTGGCACCAAAGTATACAAAGATGGGGAACAAATCATTGCTCAGGTATAGTTGTTTATTTCTTGGTTTTGTATTTATTTTTTCATTCAATAGACAACAATTACCATATTATGTAAAAAGAATACATGATTTTTAACTAAATTTTTTCTTTGTCAAAAGAAACTTAAACACAGTGAATCAGGTGTACAAGAGAGGTGATCATCCTGTCCAGAAGGTGTTTTCCATTTACGATACTTTAAAAAGCTCCTTTCTGTACGAATGCAGAAGTCAACAGTTTTAGTGTAGTTAGAGATGCAAACCGTGTAAGAGAACTACTGTTTGCACCAAGGACTGGGGATTTATCTTGTTTCCATTGTATAAATGCTGTAATCGTTAGAGGAGGAATGTAAAAGGAAACTTCAGGGTTTCCACTGAGACAACTAAGATTGTCTTTGCCCCAAAACGTTTGCTGGAGATCAGATACAGCCTTTGGAGGCTTGTTTATATTGGAATATCTGTAGCAAAAATCATTTGAGTTGAATACATAGGGAGAGAAAGAGGAGTAACGATATTAAAATATTCAAAACCAGCATTTTCTCCTGCATTTTGTCTAAGGCACAGTCAGATATGCCTTTTCATAGGAAGGCCTTACTGTCAACTCTGTATAGACATTTTAATCCTTTATGTCATGAGTATAGATTTCACAGTAAAAGTGATTTATTTTGCAGTAGGTATCAAGCAACTGCAAGGCACTGGAGGTGAATACTTCAATGCTACCATTAAACTAAAAAGCAACTTCCACATTATCCTTATCCTCTTTTTTTTCCCCTTAAAGGGTGACATGGCTGATTCTTTCTTCATTGTGGAATCTGGAGAAGTAAGGATAATAATGAAAAGAAAGGTAAAACATACATAGAATATATAGAATTTTGTGAGACTTTCTAAATTTTGATGCATTCTAAACGTTAAACACTAATGCTTCTCATTACTATTGTTGTTAATTTTACTTATAAAATTCTGAGTTCAGCAAATCTCTCTCATTCTCTCCCTCATTCTCTGTGTTTCTTTCTCTGTATTTGTAACCTGATGCTTCAGGGTAAACAAGATGTAGAAGAGAACGGAGCCGTTGAGATAGCTCGATGCTCTAGAGGACAGTATTTTGGAGAACTCGCTCTGGTGACCAACAAACCACGAGCTGCTTCTGCCTTTGCTCTCGGCACTGTCAAGTGTTTAGGTAACGTTCAGTGATATTTTATATCTGATGTAAAATGGTTGCTTTTATTTTGAACTCTGTCTTTCCTTCAGCATATAAGATTTAATTACATTCACCTAATAACAAATAAGACTTTTAAACTACACTTCTATTACTATTTACATTAGAAAAAAATACAAATAATAACTGGTATTAAGCACAAATTCTCCAATGTTTCTCTAGTTATATGTGGGTAAGAATTGTTTCAAGGTACTGCTGAGAGGATTGCAGCAAATCTGTTATAACTGTCACATGGATCTCTCCAACATTCTTGAAGTAGATAAAGAATTTCCTTTCTCACTAGACCATCACCTGAAATGTAACTGTGTGGTAAAAATATTGTTCCATTTTATCACCACTGACTTTAACAAATCCTTCACCTTCACCAGCCTGTTCATTTAATCATTCTGTCACACTGCAGCCTCAGGCACAGGGAAGCAAAGAGTGTAGGAGCTGAGCTCATAGATGACCTCTTCTCAGTCCACTCATTTTTCAGTCTAAAGTTTAGTTTCTGATTGTTTGCATTCAATTAATGGGAAAAATGACAAACTACACATGTAGCTTTCTTGAGTGACAGCCTTTTTACCAAGCTAGCAAACCAAAGTTTTCCATTTATCTATAAAACTATTGCTTTTAAAATCCTTATCGCCAGGCACAAGTAAAGATCGAAGATGGGGAAGGACAGGAGGCAGCGGTGGCAAAGAGCGGCCATCCTGCAGTATGAGTGAGTGCCAAGGTCTCTGGCACTGCCCCAATAGTGAGGATCTCCGATTTTCCTTAGCAGCCAGGAGACTACAGACCACCAGGTTGAGAGCAGACACATGTAAGGTTTCCTGTATGGTCTATTGAAACAGGAGTAAAATAGCAAAGAAATACAGCGGCAACATCAGCAGATGGTATGTTTTAGTGAAATCACAAGGCCATTGAAACTGTTTTCTGTGGAGGAAGCCAGGCACTCCAGAGCTCTCCAGCGGCTCTTGGATCACAAAGACTTTAATCTGAAAATATTTTCAAAATAAGGAGCCCAACTAGTTGTAAGTTAAATTATAAAGTTCCAAGCCTGCAATGCGTTAGCTGATACTGTTTTTGCTATGGTGTTTCTCTTGTGTGTAAACAGAGTATATGCCTCAGTAATATCTTTCCTATTATAATTTAAAATTCTACACTGGCTTGTCATAAACACCAAGATTTGTGCCGGCAACTGACAAAACACATTATATTCTTTCTCTTTGTCTCCCCTTTTATCTTAGTTATGGATGTTCAGGCATTTGAAAGGCTTTTGGGACCTTGTATGGAAATTATGAAAAGAAACATTGCAAACTATGAAGAGCAGCTAGTTGCGCTGTTTGGAACAAACATGGACATTGCTGATCCCAGAGCGTGAACCCAACCACGGAGCCACAAGATCTGTTACGAGAAAATAGCACAGTAGTGGTTAGTCCACTGAGAAATTGTCTCTCTTCCTATAGATGCCAAGCATTTTCTGTGATTTTGGGAGTGGGTTTTGGGGTATTTTTTGGACTTACTACAATGGAAATACTAGTAAACAAAATAGGAATTCAATAAATTGTGGACTTGGTTGTTAAAAGTGCTCAGCATTGAAGGTGGTAGCACAGCACCTTTGAAAACCAAGTCCTTTACATGCAGTGTTCCCTTAAAGAGTAGATTTCAAGAAACCCACGTGATGAACTTGTTAAACCAGCTTCTGTTCTTCAAAATGGTTTCAGTTTTTCTGGAAAGACTGTTAGTTTGAATGTGATATGTTGAAAGTATTAGTGCACACAAAGTGTTTATATGTATTAATACAGAAGATATACAGTAGTTATTACTTTCTGACTATTACAGTTGTCATGATTTTATGTTGCATTTATCACAGATGTAGTGAAACACAAGAGTAATCGTAAGATAAAGCATGATGATGCATTCTCTGTGACGCTCATGACCCAAATCTGGTTTTTAACATTTTGTAATTTGTTTCAAAGTCCTCTCTGTTTAATATGTCCTGTTTCAGCACGACATTGCAATATCTTATGCAATTTAGAGGACTTGTATATTTTTGCAATAAACTGCATTTTTTATTAGTTACATGTATTCTGTACATTCTGGCGTGAGGACAACTGACAAATTAACCCTGATGCTTTAAAAAGCAAAGGTATAGATCATTGTCATGTTCTACCTAATCATGTATAACTTGTATTTTTTTTCCTTTTCCTATGTTTTATATTTATGCATTTTTGTCTTCTCTATCTCTGCTTGTTCTCTAGTTATTTTATTTTAGATCTCACCTTTTGATTTGTAAATCTTTCCCCATTTCAAATCGAATGATCTCTGTATATCTCTCCTCTTTACAGTCTGATCTTAGTTCTCAAAGACCAGGTCAGTTAGGAAGTGATGGATATCGAAAGCTGTACTAAACCGAGCTTGTACCTGAAAATCATGATCAGCAAATACAAAAACATTTTGAATTTGAAAGATCATTCATTTAAAAGTTTAATGAGAGTTTGAAAAGTATGCTCTCGTTAAAGCTGACAGGTCCTACCTTCGAAAATCTGTAGGTCATCATAAAATGCCTTTTTGACCAGAATGGCATGGGACACCTTCCGAGACTGAGGAGAGAGAATATCATCTAGCTAGGAGCGCGGGGCTCACCACTCAGAAAGGCCTGTGCCTGGGAATTTCAGGCACGGGCTGCTTTTAATACTGCTTGGCTGGCGGTGTACATGGAAAACTAGTGCACGTAGTGGCAATTGATAGTAGTTCTGCCAAAATGACACTGGAGAATATTAGGAAGGTTGCTTGTGCCCTGTTCCAGACACCTGAACGGTTATCTTTCCTTCTTAGGTGATGGCTCTTCTGATGCCATATATTTGGGTATGTTGACGTAATTATTATCCTATAGCTAGTGCTATGTTCTGACAGTTTATATAATCATATCTGAATAAGAAATTATGATTATATAATACATCTTCAATATATAATTTATATCATAGAATATGGTATAAATTATTAAACTAATTATTAACAAAATGCAATCTCAGCAAAATTCACAAGTGTCTTTTTTTAACCTAGAAATCTGGTATGAGCAATTGCAGATATATAACTAACTTGCCTTCGTACTTCTGATTTATGGGGAAATTAAAAAAAAAAAAGAAAAGGAGAGAGAGAAGCTTCTTATACTAGAAGGAAATAATCAGGTAACCAAAATCTATGCTCTTGTCATTCTGTATGCTTAATCTCCAAAAGTTACCTATACTTTGCACTAGCTTAATGTGATTAAGAAAAATGCTAACTATTACTTGTATGGCAGTAAACTACAATCAAGGCCATAAATGCCAGTCACAATATTTTCAATATTGTTGGTTATATTTAAAGTTTCCTTACAATAAACAACACTTTTATATATATAAATATATGCTTATTGATATTGTTGTGTTTTAATTTTATTACCATGAAGTTACAAGTGACCTGTTTATATTTATTTATTAAAACATTCATAATTCTTAACACTTCCATGTTGATTTTCATCAATGAAGAAGTTTTGCAGACACCCTCTCTGCTCAGGATAGACGTTGGGCTGGAGCAGTAACATACTTCCTATTTCATGATGTGCTTGCAGTTTGTATACAGCAAGAAACTGTGGTGGTGGGGAATGCCACGAACTTTGGATTTCCCCAAAGTGTGGCTTAATGTTGAAGCAATTTATTGTGCTGTTCTGAGGAACTAGATGTTTGCTGGATTTTCCTTAATGGTGACTGCAGGGGTTTTCCTTTGACAGTCACAGAGCAGTCGCTCTATGTGTTTCATACCAACTATTACATCCTTCATCAGTTCTCAGCACCTGGGATTTCTCCTGGATCTGTTTCTATGTCCGCTAAGCCCTAGCATCGTAAATGTGGTGTTGGTCCTAAGAAGGAAATCATAGGAAGTTACTGATTTTTATTGTTCGGAGCAATCAAAAAAGGTAGAGTTCAAATAATCTTAAATAATCCTATATCATGTTCACATTATGAGAGTACCTCTACCCCTATTTAGATTGCCTGACACTTCTGTTTTTAAAGATTTTGTTGTCCTTGTTACTAGCCTGGTCCTGGTTCCTAAAGGAACGGGATTTAGGTACTTGGCACGGCCCTGTTGGTCTTTCTGTTTCTCTCTTCTCTCCCCACCCCACGGGCACGTTTTGCAAACCTGTACATGATTTAAGCAAACTTGGCAGGTCGCTAAGATCTGGAGAGGAAAACAGAATGCCCCGGTGAGCTCTTTGAACACGTGCCCTGCTGCGCGAGGAGGAGGAGGAGGAGGGCAGTGCCCGGGCGGCGCGCCGCGCGGGACGGCAGGGCCTGCAGGAGCTGCCGTGCTGCCAGCGTCCCGGGCAGGGCCTGCAGGAGCTGCCGTGCTGCCAGCGCTCCGGCAGCCGCCTCGCCGGGAGGAGCGTTGACACGTGCCTTGACCATGAGAAGAGCACCGACCGCAGCCCTCCGGCCATCGCAAGACACGCGCCCCGAGCAAGGCAAACTTGCTGGCCCTCGTGGTCGTGCCGCTGCTCTTTCTAATGGGGTTTGTTTGTGCTCGGTGAGATTGCACCCAAATCCACCTGGGATTGGTGTTTCTGAACGCATTCCCTTCTTGACCTTCTCGACCTTCTCCGAGGTCCATAAATGACCTCCCATGTCAGTCTCGGGGCTTCACTGCTAGGAAGAGCACTGTGAAGCCTCCTGCAGCCTGAAGCATTTGTCACTCCGTCACCTTCCCTCTCGTTATCTTTTGTATTCAGTGAAAATTGCTGGGGAATCGTGTGCTTTGGTATGGTTTGGTTTTTTGAAATGTTTAGTGCTTTAAGTTTCCTATGAAGTCGCTTTGGGATCAGTTACATTACTATTTGTGTCATCTTGCGTCATTTAGAACTCACTTTCCCTGGCACACAGTGAGGTGCCCCTGGTTTTTAATACCAGGGAGTTTCCAGATGTGCAGAATTCACATCTGCTGGTCATCCTTCACACACCGGGAACAACCAAGTTCTCTCTCGTTTTTAGACATTTGCTGTCTTTGCTGAAGAACACACTTTGCTGAAGGTCGGTTCATCGCAGGACGGAGATCCTACACAGTCTTGCTGCAGTGGTTACACTAGTTTAAAGCTCCTTTTATCCATTCACCCATGCGGTAGTTACAGGCATCAGGGAATTTGGTTTACTTTTTTGGAATTTCCAAGACGTTTTCTCCTCTTGTGTCTGCAGCTCCTCAATGAAGCTACCCTGCAGTTCTCCCTGGCAGCAATGGGTTGCTTCTGTGTATGCTGAGAGTACAGAACTCAGCATTATAAAATTAAGGATTATTTTAAAATCAGTTTGGTGGTTGGGTGGTTGGGTTTCCTTCAGACATATACCAAGAGATATACCAAGTCTGCTTCCAAGTTTGTCATCTACTTTTTTGGCTCAGAAAGGTGCTTCACAGACTGGACACTCTTCATGGAGAAATGGAAGGTAAATGGAAAAGAGAATGGAAAAGGAACAGGTTAACCTTGGAAGAATGTGAAAAGAAAAACAAACAACCCTTTGACAAGTTTCACCAGCCTGAATCTTATTTTTTCTCTCTATTGGTTTGTCCCTAGGGAGTAAGATGGAGTGACTGTCTTGAGGAAAGTGGCCTTTACCTTCGCCTTCCTTTAGTTCCATTCTCACTTCTGGCTGCACCGTTGATAAATACCCTACCTTCCCTCTACAGCTACATCCGTGCTACTAGGTTGTATTAGCCTGAGAATATGCCTGCTGGTACTCAGGCATCAAATGGGCAACATTCCTACCATTTTTAACTGTTTGTGTGAGCTAATTTGTAAGCTGTCCTATAAACTTTCTCCAGCTTACTGTATGGGGTGGCCGTGTGTGGGTGACCCGCTGGAAATGGTCCTTGGCCCATGCTAACTCCCAAACCATATGTGGGAATTACTTAGTGTTGGCTCGAGCTAGATCTGAGGCCCCATCTTCTCATGCCCTCCCTTGAGGTACTTATACACGTTGATCAGGTCCCCTCTCAGCCTTCTCCTCTCCAGGCTGAACAGGCCCAGCTCTCTCAGCCTTTGCTGATGTCCCAGGGCCCTGATCATCCTCATAGCCCTGTGCTGGACTCTCTCCAGCAGCTCCACATCCCTCTTGTACTGAGGAGCCCGGTACATTCCCCAAAGCACCTTCCCAGGAGCAGCGGGGGAGGTGACGTGTGGGAGTTGGTGTGTGTAGAGCCACGGCATCCCCGGGATGTGCCAGGAGGGAAGGAGCGGGAGCAGCTTCAGGAGAAGGAGGAGGAGTCGTCATGGAAGAAGCCCGAGGTGCGAAGGGCTGCTGGGCTGGGCGAGGGTGAGAGCTGCTCCGGTGCCCACGGCGGGCCCAGCTGATCCGTGGGCTCGGGGAGTGGACGCGGATGTGAAGGCTCCGGCAGCAGAACTGAAGTAACGGTACGGGGGGTTTCCAAGTCAGCAACACATGCTGGGTCGTAAATGAATTGGCTTTGGACAGGAGGGATTAAAAGCAGATAGGTGCAAAACCACTCTGTAACTTACACTTTACTGGTGTGATTTTGAAAGCAATCTTAGGATTTCTGAAAATCTATCTAATCTTTTCTTAAGTGGTGATTTTAAGATTCCAATAGCTAAAAGAAGACGCAGCAAATGCAACTTTATTTATATATCTCCTGTTCATGCAGAGTATTATCTGGTCATTCATGCTTCCTGGTAGCCATCCATACAGTGACAAGAACGCACAAGTGACATCTCCCAGGCCCCTTCTTTGCTTCCTAACTCTCTTCCACCAGCAAAAATAACCGAATCAATAAGGCTATGAACAAGGTTGGTGCCCAACAGCATTGATGCATCCCCGGAGCACCCATTCATCTTGGTCCCGGAGCAAGGCAAGGCAAGCAGGGTGTGCGAGGAGAAGTAATGATTTCTGATCAGACACTCGACATACAGAGCAAGAAGGATTGGCCTGACATAAACAAGCTTAATTCTGGCTCTTAGAAGATCAGTGCTGGACCTTTAACAAGGGGGTGTTTAGTAAGAAATCTTGGATGGCGTTTTGTGTGTTCCACTGCCATCTACTGCACAGGGAACCGGCCCTTTTCCTGCTTTTCCTGCTTTCTCACAGGGTGTGCTCACACTTGCAATATGCAAAGGGAAAAAATGTGAATTTTAAAACAAGAAAGTTGCTAGGATTCTGTTCTCAGATCCCCCAAACCACCGAGACATTCACATTAGCAGGTTTTTAATGTAAAAGTCGTAGGTAGGATCCTCATTTCTGTGCATGGTGTGTATGTCGCAGATGCCAAGTGTGATATCTGGGCTTGAATTCCGCAGTGACATTTACTTGCCAAGACCTATATGTGGAACCAGGGCCAGTGAATCGAGAGAACTGGGCCTCAGACTTAACATTTATGCAGATTTTTTGGTACTGAACCTTCACTGCAAATGTGTTTTACACTTACTTTGGGACAAACACTTTTTGTTTCATATAGAAAGCAATAGGTAGTGGGGTGGAAACTTGTTCAGTAACAAGGCACTAACCCTCAGGATGATTTTTTCCCCCCTTGTAATGTAATGAACTTGAAACAGGATAAACAGGTATCTTTTGTAGCATCTGGATCCGGCCCATGCGCTCTCCCCTTCTGCACGGTGGCAGACAGAGATTTCTGCAGAGCTGGTAGCTAAAACGCAGCAAATTGGCTTATTGAGCGGAGCAAGAAAACATCATGTGCAGGGCTTGTGCCTGGATCTACAAAACTGTCATTAGAGTTCAGACAGCAAGCCTGGGTCCTTCCCAAGCAGCTGAAAGGCTGTTCAGATGCATAAGGGAGGAGAGGGAAAGAACACACTTTTGATCACAGAATCCCAGAACGGCTGAGGTTGGAAGGGACCTCTAGAGACCATCCAGTCCAACCCCCTGCTCCAGCAGGGACCCCTAGAGCACGGGGCACAGGGTGCCATAAAGTTGATTTTGTGGTGGGATAATGGGAAGAAGATTATTCCCGGACTACCACTTCTTAAAAAAAAAAAAAAAAAAAAAAAAAAGCAAGCTTTCTGGAGTGAGGGAGCTGTGGAGGGTTTCTTATGTAAAGATATATCTATTGCTTAGCATTCAGATTTTTCATAAGTATAGGAAAATCTGGGCTTCCGTAGGCTAGACCTTAGGTATTACAAGGGGCCATCTAGTCTCTAATAGTCGACCCTCGACGCCAGTTTTCGGAGCCCTTTCCTCGGCGGGCTCCGCGTTCCCCCGCCAGCACGCTCCGCGCGGGACGCTCCGCTCGCACCGTTACGCGCGGCGCTTTCCCGCGGAATCCGCCGCCTCGCCTCCCCGCGGGCTCCTTCCGCGCGGCGCGCTCGGCCCGCGAGCCCGAGCCCGATCCCGACCCACGCCGCGCGCCTCCGAGAGCGGCACCCGCGCCCCGCGGCCCCGGGCGGCCCGACCTCCCCGCCGGCCGAGCTGGGGCTGCGCGGGGGGCCGGCCCGGGCCCCACGGGAGCGGCGCCCAGCGCGTCCACGCGCCAGCGGCGCCCGCACCGGCCCCGTGTGTGTCTCCGTTTCCTCTGGAAACGGTAAAACCAGCGTTCCCTCTAGCGGCCGCTATGGGCACGATTCGTAGGACCCGAAACTTGCGGAGAACTCTAGAAACCGGGTCCTTTCAATTTAAACTGTAGCAGCTGCGTTTGTGTGGAGGGGGTGAGAGGGTTGCTCATCTTCTCACACAGCTACAGCAATGTGCGCACTCGAGAGCAGCACCTGGTTGCGGGTTACTCATTTGGAGATAAATGTATATATGTATGTATGTACACACACCATGGAAGGCTTGTTTTGTGTTTTGTTCTTATTTTGAAGCTCTAGGATATGTATGAGCGGTGTTTATTTAAATACCACATTACCAAGCTGCAGCACAGGTTTTAATGCAGACACAGGAGCCGCTCGTGCGACTGGGAGGACACTGAACAAAAAGGACAAGGAAGAATGGATTTTCTCAGGAAAAAAAGGGCAAGTTTCAAAATGTTGCAGCTGTGTTTAACGGGGCGCTTCCGGAGGCCGGTCCTGATTCCCGCATGTCCTGATTCCCACTCTGTGCGTGGGGACGTTTGGAGCAGGACACGGTCTGCGGGGTATTTTACACCCAGGACTGGGCCTTGGTCGTGCTGCTGTGCAAATCTGGCCAGATTTCTCTTTTCCTCGTTCCTAGAACAGATGCAAGGCCAACCCAAGCCAAGCTGTATCCTGGCACTAAAGGCGCGGGAACGCGTCGGGGAAACGCAGGGCCAGATAAACCCGCGTGGGCTGGAAGAACACCAAGAAGCAAACAGCGGGACGCAGGGTCTCGCTGCTGACTCACGGCCCGGCCTTTAGCAACTTTCCTCGCTCCTTTCCCCTGACCCGGGCCGGGCCGAGCCGAGCGGTGGCTCCGGGAGGGCCCGGCCCGGTCCGCCGCGCCGGTAGCGCAGGACGCCGGGGGGCGCTGCGTCCGCAGGCGCCGCTACACGTGTCCTTACGGCTCTTGTTTACTATCGGCCGAGCGCCGCGCGGGGCATCCTGGGGGCTGATGTCTTATCGCGCCGGCGCTGGCCGGCCGCCGTGGCGGCCGGGACTACTACTCCCAGAATGCCTCTCTGGGAGGGAGATGAGGCGCTGGCCAATCCGAGAGCTTTTCAGGGGTGATTGATGCGGGGCGCGGTGCAATGGAGTGTGCAGGAGAGTCAAAACATGTCCGCCCTCCGGGTGGGTTCTTGATGGGCAGGAGCATCGACCAATAAGAAGCGGCTCTGCCTTGAGCAACGTCTTCCGCGACCATTCGGCGACCGAGAAGGGCGGCGAGCGGGCGGGACCTCGCCCCGGGGAGGAGGCGGAGGGAAGCCGAGGGGAGTTGGGTAATGGCGACGGGTTCGGTAAGTGCAACAAAGTTCGGCGCTGCCGCTGGCGCGGGGCCGGGAGCCCCCGCCGGCCTCGGGACGGGCCCGCGCGGCGGCTGCGGCGCTTGGGCCGCGCCGGGAGCCGCTTGGGCCGCGCGCGGGGCGGCGGGGACGTTGTTTACCGAGTGTTGCCCCGCATCGGCCGGTGAGCGCCCGCGGGGGCCGCCGCGGGACAGCGGCTCGGCGAGCGGGGCCGCCGTGAGCGGCCGGGCCGGGGCCAGCGGGGGCGCCCGCGACCCTAGGCTGGGTAGGGGGGTAACGATGGAGGGGGGGCGGCGGGGGGCGCGGGGGGAGGTTGTGGTAGCGGCGGAGGAGGGAGGTTGCGGGAGCGGCGGGGGGTGGTTGAGGTAACGGCCGGGGGGGGGCCGCTCGCGCCCCCCTCCCCCCGCGGCCAGGCCAGGCCGGGCTGTTACGCAGTTGTGAATGAATGGGGCCTTGCGCGCATGCGCGCTGCCCGCCGCAGTTTATAAACAAGGGCAGCGGCCAGGTCGGGTCACATGACGCGCGGGAGCGCGCACCCGGGGGTTGGGGGGGACGACGACGGGAGCGCGCGCGCGGGGGCGCTCGGAGCCGCCTGGATGCGCGGAGAGGAGCCGGGATCAAAGCGGCCCTGCCGGGAAAAGTCCCGGGAGCAGATCCCGTCCTGCCAGTAGGTCGTGTCTGCCGCGGAGACGCTGCTCTCGGTGCTGAGCGGCATCCCGCAAAGCGCCCCGGGCGCCACGCTCCAGCAGGTTTGCCGTGTTCTCCACCAGGAAGCATGGGAAGCGCTTCCCTGCCCCGAGCATTCCCGTAGCACGCCGTTGGCGTGCCTGTCACCACGTCCTGCCAGACCCCTCTCGGCCCCAGCCTTTTAGAAGGGTCCGTTTTAGCTCCCCAGCACAAATGGGCTTGATGTGGCTTTACTGGTAAGCTCTTTGTGCATGCTGCCAGTTTTTCACATGGGGTGCATTGGCTTATTTTGAAATGTAAATCCATAGATAAATTCCTTTAACCTCTACAGAAAATGACTGTAATTATAGTCCTGGGCTGCATACTTTTAGAAAACATTTCACAACAGTTTTTCAGCATGAACTAAAAAGAAAAAAAAAAAAAAGTTTGTACAAGCTAATTAATGTCTATCCCGTTAATGTTCCAAGGCAGACAGGCAAGCGACAAGATGAGAATCACATGATGTCCAAAGCAGGCTTTAATTTAGCAAAATAAAAAATAATGAAAAAAAAGAGCTTGGGGTTTTTTTGTTTTTTTTTTTTTTATTATTATTATTCATTTGTTGGAAAGTTTTCTACTTTTGCATCTGTGTGGTTTTGGTTGAGAGAAATTCTGGTGAGTGGGAAGCCCAAATCATTTTTCAAATGAAACAAGTCTCTTTCCTGTCTAGACTAGCACCCTGTCTTGTCTCTGTATCTTGTCTCTGATCTTCAGGGCGTTGGGTATAGCAGGACAGGTACGAATCCCCACAGCAGCAGGAAGGAAGGTGGAGGTAACATTCCTCGAATATGTTGTTGGCTTGCTCGTTTTTGCAGGAACATTAGAGAGGAAGAGGCAAGAGAAGGATTTTTTTTTTTTTTTTTTAAAAAAAGGCAGAGGAAGGAGGAGGAAAAACAAGGAAAATGGGAGAAAGGAAAAAGGACATAGACAAGCCAAGAAAACAAGGAGTGGCTTTTCAGAGTTAAGTACTCAGAGATAGTCATCAAGGTCCTGACCTTATAGTGCTGCCTTTTTTTTTTTTTAATGTTCACAAATGACTGGCATTTTTTTCCTTTTGGTTTTCTTTACTCCTGCTGTCCCTAGTGGATGATAGAGGAATAAACTGCATTGAGGATGGCTCTTAGAGGTAAAACCCAAGTACTCTTCATATTTATTTGTTTTTATCTTCTCATTTCTCTTTCTTCTCCCTCCTCCATCTCTGTAAAATTCAAAGTTACACCCCTGTGGTGTCTATGGTGGTGAGAGTTGAGTAGTTTCAAATATATTTCGTACTTTTGGGATGCCTGTTTATTTAAATTAGGCAAATATTTAATTAGATTTCTAATTAGAGTTTTTCTAAATAAGAGATTTTCTGTACTTGTAAGCTGTGTCTTCTTTTGTGGGAGATTCATAGTTACTTTTTCAGTGATGCTTCATGAAAACCGAAACTAATCATGTTATGGTAACTTTAATCATCTTCTGGAAAAAACTCTAAATAACCAAATTACTAAAGACTGCATAACCTTGTTTTCCAGTTTTTAGGGAGAGTGATTGTGTAGAATAATCATACAGCTGTTTGGCTGTTGAAGTTAATTTAAAATATGTCTTTTAGTTTAAATTGTTACAGCACAAGGATTTAGGGAGATGAAACTGCAGCAAAATCTTGTGGAGGCTTTGCCTTTTTTTTTTTCCTTTTTGCAACACAATTAACAATATTAGTATTTAAAAATATTTGAGAATGTAGCTGAAATTAGTAAGGGATGTGAAGGGCAATGAGAAAGCTTCTGTAGGAGTGCCAGTAATAATCGGATGGGCAGGGAAAATGTGGGCCTGATAATCAGTGATGTAAGAGACGTGGTGACAAAAGATTGAGGACATCCTCTTTGCATTGGTCTCTGGTTGCAGAGTCTGTTCTCAGGCTTGCCGAGTGCCGAGCTTGGTGGCAGGGTTGGAAGGAGGGAAGGAAGTAGCTGTGGTAGATGAGGATCGAGCTAGGGATGTACTAGTTATGTGCAATGCAGATGGAGACAAGTCTAGAGGAGTAGATGAGATGAGCTGTGTCTGGGCATGCTGATGGAGGTGCTTGTGAGCAGCCTTTGCAAAGGGATGTGGCTTCTGGGGTGGGCAAAAAGGAAAATGTCACACATCCTCTTCAGAGACTAGGTAAACCACGGGCAGGTCAGCCTGGCGCTCGCCTTCGGGAAGGTGGCGGAGGAAGTGGTACTGAAGGGCATATCCAGGCATTTCTAGGACAAGAAGGTGGCTGGGAACAGCCAGCATAGCCACATGTGGCCTGTCTTACTGCCTCCTGTGGTGAGATGAGTGGCTTAGGGAAAGTGAATATATTGTTGTCTTTGGCTTTTGTTGGCAAGGCTTTTGACATGGCCTTTCATGGTACCTTTGAGACCAAGTTGGAAAGCCATGGAGCACCTAGGTGGACTGTGACATGGGCAGCTGGGCTCAGAGGGTGTTCAACTATTTGGAGTTCAGCTTTAGATGGTCACTGAGGGCTCATCGTGCTCAGTATCTTCATTAGTGACTTGGATGGAGGATGGAGTGCGGCACCGTCAAGTTTGTGAATTGGCAGGGAGTGGTCAAAACACTGGAGCATCAGCCTGCCCCTCAATCTTGACAGCTTGGGAAGTGGTTTAACAGAAATCTCAGTCTTGCACCTCGAGTGAAATGATGCTGTGGACAGTACTGGCTAGAAGGCAGCTCTTATAGAGAAGTACCATAGTGGACAACAGGTTCAAGTCAGCAGCATAGTGGTAAAACTTGGCTAGTAAGTCAAGGATATATTTATGTGTGTATAGTTTTTTTAACCTTTGTCTCTTTAAAGTCAGATACTTTGGAACATCCTAACATGGTGTGGGAAGTGAAGACAAATCAAATGCCTAATGCTGTTCAGAAACTCCTTCTGGTAGTGGACAAGAGAACTTCAGGGATGAATGAGTCACTGGAGTTGCTGAAGTGTAATGAAAACCTACCATCTTCTCCTGGATATGCATCCTCTGATGAGCACATGGAACTTGGTAAGTAGCCTGGCTGTTTCAGGAGCCAAATGCTGAAGCTGATCCAGTAGTGATTTTCCTACAGCTCTGTTCCTGGAAGCTGTTTGAATGGGATTACCTGTGTTGAGCTTGAGTAGAGCAGGGAGTATGACAGTGAATAGTGACATCTGAAAGTCTTCATCTGCAGTCAGTTTTTCCTATTTACTCATTTCCAGCCGTGACGTGCTGGCCTATTGACATAAATATGTTTGCTGAATTCAGAGCTGCAACTTTCTTGTGCTTATTTCTAAAGGAATTGGAGTAACCAATAGAAAGCTCCAGAGCTCCTCCTGCAGGGGAATTCTGCTATTGGATCTACTCCAAATAGAGATGTTGGGGAAGAGGAACATTTAACTTCAGTTCTGGCATATTGTGGAAGAATAGCATATACATTACTAAGTATTGATATAATCAAGAAATATTAACACATTTGATTGAATTCATAGAGTAATTAAGAACAATTATACGTAGTTACATAAGAGTATGTAACGCAGAGTTCTGTTAACAACCTGGCCGCTGGGCTCTCTTCTGTTATCCAGTATGACGTGTAAAATGTATAGATTGTTGATAGTTCACCCCTCCCAGGCTGTAAACCCAACCTTTATGACTTGTGAGGTACTCAGTTTCAGTTCAGTGCTGGAAACGTGGGAAGCTTTACCCTGTACAGCCTGTCGTATTGACAGTTCTTAGTGGCATAGTTGTTATGCCAGATAAATTTAGTTGCCTTTTATTGAATCTGCTAATATTAAACTAAACCAGGTTGCTGCTTTTGCAGAATTCTGTAGCATGGTTTTGTGCTGGCCACTTAGTAAAAACTTTAAAAAATCATGTTATCAAGATCATACTTTTTTATCTACATTTAATATGATTTTTTTTTCTTAAAATTCATTGTATGAATGAATGATAGACTGGAGCTTTGGTCATTTTTTTGACTGTTCTGAAAATACTATGAATAGAATTTGTGAAATGTTGGTGATTGTGTTATGAAGAAAAAAATTACTCTGTTCAGGTTACTTGTCATTTTTTATATGGGAGATTGTTTGTCAAGTCTTACTTAGCAGGGAATATAGTTAGGGTAATTTGTGCTTTTCTTTGTAGATGACCTTCCTGAACTACAGGCTGTGCAGACAGATTCTACTCCACCTCCACTTTTCCAGCTTAATGCAGACGTTTCACATCAAGAACGTTCAAGGCCTTCATGGAACCAACATACCTCAAACAGCAATTCGGAAAGTGTTTATTCGTGTGAGAATGGGGTGAACTGGTTGACAGAATTGGCAAATATAGCCACAAGTCCTCAGAGTCCCTTGATGCAGTGCTCTTTTTATAACAGGTACTGATTATTTGTTACATTTTTATCTCTATAATGTATAACATCTTCAGAAACTTTTCCTTGTTCTCTAAGCTCTCTAAATTTGAACTGGAGTCCTATTCTTGATGTCATCTTCCTGTATAGTAACTTTATTTTTTTTTTGCTATAGATTCATAGGACTTGTTTCAGAACCTGTTGCAAAAGCTTCTTAGTCCTCAGCCAAAAATGAGGTTGAAGAGTATAAGGGTGTTTCTTAATCACAAGGAGTTTAGAAATTACAGATCCTTATGTGGTGTGAAGCAGTAGAGGAAAAGTTCAGATGAATTTATTAGACTAAAATCTTTATTCACTGTATTAACGTAGGCTTCAGAATTTTTTGAAAGAGCTTATTGCAAATTTAATGCAATGCGCTGCATTTATTGATCGTGTTTCAAATGGATGATCTGCAAATTCCGGGAGGCTGTATCAAGCAGTGTAGGATCTTGAGTTTTCTCAGCTTCACCTTTTACTTCAGAGCTTGGATCTTTGGATTATGATTTAAAAAATCAAATGCAGCAATGCTGTCAATAATGCATTTGCAATTTGTGCATGTGCAAGGCACGGTACTCTCAGAATGGGGCTCTAACTTTGAGATGCTTGTAAGAACTGCAGCATTTTGCCAGTGAGATGCTGATTTGGAAGTGGCACTCTCATTCATGAGGAATGTAGAAGCCCTGCAGCAATTATGCCAAATGCTCCCTTTGTCTGAGCCTGAACCCTTTAGTCATTTCATCTCAGTAGGAAGTTTATTTGGTATTTGGCTCAGAGAGGTAGAAATATTTGTTCAAATTGAATTTTTCCTACCAAAGTTGAAAGCGTCTGTGATTGTCTCCTCCTTTTCCTCAGACTGTAGTGTAGATACAGCTCTAATGACTGTGCACCCCATAAGCCACCTGCAGTGAACAGCCACTTGCCCCTGCAACCTCCGCATCCTTCCGGTGAACTGAGTTTAATAATTTAGATGTGAACCAGCATAGGTTTCTGGGTACATTCATTATGTGAATGCAACTAGGGTATTTATATGCACAAATGATTACGAATTTAAATTTAAAATATGATAGATTGGCAAACAAAAACACTTTAGAAGAATATTAGCTAAATTTTGTGTTTCCCTAATCTGATTATTAAAATTATTTTGCATTGTAGATCATCTCCTGTTCACATAATAGCTACAAGCAAAAGTTTACATTCCTATGCACGTCCTCCACCAGGATCCTCAAAGAATGATCCAAACTTGTCCAAGAATGATTTGGTTGAAACACCAATCAGACATGAAAGGGTGAGTTGTCCTGAAACATTTCTATCATGGATAAAGAAGCAAGAATAATGGGTTAAGCTTTCCAAAAAGAGAAACTGGTTAAAAAATACAGCTGTTTACTTTTAATATCAACTGTATTTAAACTAGATTTTTATTATTTTTCTTTTACCAAATACATTGAGCTTCTTGTGCTACGTGATACACATAGTCCACATTATAAAGAGATCATATTCTAAAAATACTTCTCTTTTATTGCCTTCTACGGCAGGGATTTAAAATTGTATTGATTCTTGTTTGCTATCTTGAACAGGAAATATGGAACTATCTCCTTTTAGATGTACAAAAATTCAGTCTTGTTCTCCTTTTCCTGCTATTAATTTGTTCCCAGGGCTGATCCACTAAAAACATTTTGAGTCTCTCCTAGTGATTTATCTAAAAGAGAATTGGCCTGATACCTTTTCCATTTATTTGACCATGGAAAAGCTTGTTCTTTGTGTGGTTCCCATGGATAGCCACAATGGAGTGATGGCTTGTGAAAGGCCTGTACTGAGCCTGAGATGACCTGTCTGTAGGGGCCAAAGTGAATCTCAGTTAAAGGATGAAAAATAAGAATTTCAGGATGGCACAAAGCAGAGGGGAGAAAATACTCAATTCTCGTTTTGTGCATTCTTTGAGTCTTATCCTCATTTTGTATTCCTGTTTGAACTTAGTGCAGAGATGTGACTCAGATGCTGATTTGAGCGTGCCTAAATATATATGACGAGCACTAAAATCTCTTGTGTTCAAGTATCAACACTTATGTTTTTTCGATAGGCGAACAGTGAATCAGAATCCGGCATTTTCTGCATGTCATCACTTTCAGATGATGATGATTTAGGATGGTGCCATTCTTGGCCCTCAACTGTTTGGCACTGTTTTTTAAAAGGTAAAAAGCATGCACAGTTATTCAACTGTTTATTTTGCCTTTTCTTTTTTTAATAATGGCCTTTTTTTTGCATTACACTGATCATTTTTTCTTTCTTCAAAAAATCTTTTAGGCTCACGCTTATGTTTTCATAAAGGACGCAATAAGGAATGGCAGGATGTTGAAGATTTTGCTAGATCTGAAAGCCATGGAAATGAGGAAAACCTCCCAGCGGGTGCTCACAAGGTAGCTGTTAGTTCTAATAAATTCATTTCAACAGCTGTACTGAAAGATGTAGTTTGTAATGTTATCCATGTGCCTTTATTTACTGTCTCAAAGGGTTTATGGAAGACAGGTTTATACTGAACCTGTCTAATGCTGATTGCAGTATTATTTGAATGTCTTGCCATAAAGCACTTGAATTAAATGCGTTTAGGCACGCTTTGAATGTTATGTAGTCTTTGCTAATTTACAGAGAAGGCCCTTAAAATGTTGGTGTTTTCTAAAATACTGTAAGATGATGACACTGCTTTTCAGAGGGGAAAATTTCTGGCTTGCATGTATGTTCCCAGGGCTATGGTTCTGATGGTTTGAAGCTGATTTCTCATGAAGAAAGCATTTCCTTTGGTGAGTCAGTGCTGAAGCTGACTTTTGATCCTGGCACAGTGGAAGATGGCTTGCTTACAGTAGAATGCAGACTTGATCACCCTTTTTATGTTAAAAACAAAGGTATGAAGTTATTACAACATACTTGGCTTTCTGTTAGAGCCCATGTAGAAAGTAATTGCAAGTCTTACTGCCGTTCTCTGTAACTCAACAAATTAATAAAAGCAATGTTGTAGAAACATTTGGCTGGCTTTGCAAAGAAAATTAGAATTTGAAAGAACAAAACTGTAAAAATAACAAATATTTTATGTCTCTTGAAGGAAAATCTGGTCCAATATAGTTATGTAAATACAGCACAGGAAAACAGATAAAATGGGGGGAGAAGGGAAGCTACAAATAAGAAGGGTTTTTCTCACTTGCTAAACTTTTGATTTTGATCACTTTTTTGCTAGAATGAGAATCTACTTGAGTTAAAAATAACCGTTTGTAAGAATTCCCTACGCGTTTCTTAACACAATTTTTCTTTTGAGTGAAAGAAACTAAATCAGGACATGTTCATAGCATGTTCCGTTTAGATATATAGGATTGCTCCAGTTAAGAACTAGAGAGATTGTCTGGCCGTCTGTCTAATTTGACTCTTTACCACTTCAGGTTGGTCATCTTTTTATCCAAGTTTGACTGTGGTACAGCATGGCATTCCATGCTGTGAAATGCATCTTGGAGATCTGTGTCTACCTCCAGGACACCCTGATGCCATTAACTTTGATGATTCAGGTGTTTTTGATACATTTAAAAGGTAATTTTTAGATAAAGTGGCCTTAGCAGATTTTGTATTTAATGAATAGGCATCTTAAGTCTACAAGAATTTGAAATGAATGTCGAGCAGAGAGATAGAGAATACTTCTGGTGATACAAGATAAGCGCGAGGGGAAACATTGAGTACCAGTGGAGCTGTGTAGTAGTGTGCTCTGCTATATGGTGAAATAAGACCTTGGAGTGAAATAACTTTTCAGACTCTATTTATGATGGTTTAAAACAGATCGATTTTATCTGCAAGAATTCTTTAGGTAAAAAGGGTTAGATTTGAATGTTCTGATACAGTTTTCCCACAATAATATATGTGTGCCAGCTGTTACTGTATACTCTGTGTGCAGCTCTTGTGTCTTACCTGAACAGTGTGTTAGGAACTAATGCTGCAGAGGACAGTGCCTTCGTAATTTGTTCTTATTAATTACTTCTGTAGGTTCTGCTGCTTGTCATTCTCCTGTAATACAGCAGCTGTGTCTGGCTTCAGGGTTTGGTTAACTTTGAGCAGGGGGTTGGACCACAGGGCCTTCAGAGATTAGGCCCAACCTAAATTATTCTAGTATCCTAAGAAAGGAAATAGTATTACTTCCAAGACACTTTTTGTAGTCTTTGGAAGTTTTTAGCTTAAACAGAAACTTTTCCTCTCACTTGGGCTACTTTTTGGCATTTGATTTCATTCCAGTGGCTTTCTGTTACTTTTTTACAATAGCAAAAAAGTATTTAGAATGGTGTTTAAACTTCCAGTCCCGAGGGCTCTCGTATGTTTTCAGTAGAGTGACAGAAGGTACTTGTCCTCATGCATTCGCTGTCTGGGGCTTTTTCTCTTTCCTCCTTTATTTACTTGTATTCTGTGTGTCAACTGTAGAGAGCTGATAAAGTGATTTGTTTACGTCTTCCTGAAGAATCGGGGTCTGTGGCACCTTAGTCATGCTGCAGCACAGTAGAGCAGCGTGGGGACAGTGCAGATTGCCCATCCCTCCTTCGGGGCAGGAGGCAGTAAAGCACCGAGAAGGGGGCATGAGCCGCAGTGGGTGGTGGAAGAATTTACAAACTAAAACAAAACGTTGTTGCTCTTTTATGGGAGGGAGATTAGGAAAGCGTTGAACTCTTGGAGAACAGAGAGACCCTTTCTAATCATCCTGGCCTGCCTGGACCGTGGTCAGTGCAGTCAGTCCCTTTCTGGTTGCTTTCACTTTGTCTTTTGGATTGCGTTATGGAGGCGGCCCTGCAGTCTCCGCCCTGGTCTCCATCCCACGCATGGGAGGTGCCTGTGCTCTTGGCCCCCGGGCTCACAGCCATTCCTTGCTCCTAGCTCCATTTGATCTCCACAGGCAGCCTGCCCCTTGCTTTTGCCAGGAACCGTGTGACCACAGCCACAGGGAGCAGCCAGGAGCCTTTGAGCAGGCCAGGCTCTGGATGTGCTTGTGGTGGCGGATTAGGGGTCAAATCTGTTACTGAATGGCACCTCTGGAGGTGCATTTCCCATACACATCCCGTGGGTCAGAGTAGAGCGCTGTCATTCTGCACACAGTTAGTAGGGCCTGAGAGACCAGAAGCAATGTCTTCTGTAGTGCTCTCCATGAGAGGTGCGGTGGTGGTGGTCCAAAGGAAGCTGTGAGGGTTCATAGCGTTGGAGGTCCAAACTGTATGGAAGCAACTGCTGCACGTGGCCGAAACACCTTGGAGAATGGAGAAAATCTCACATTTTTGTCACTAGGGGGCAGGCATTTGTCAGCTCTGAGGTCAGAAGTAACTCCGTCCTGGGTGTCTCGAACAGTGTTAGTGTCTGTGGCAGGATCTTTGCTAAAAACCCCTGTGTGTCAGTGCCTGGGGCAGCAACTTGTGCTTGCGTGTATCTAGTATTACTTGTTTCATGTTATTAACATACCTTTGTGAGCAAACTCGGCTTCTGTGCTCCCCAGGTTAGTTGTCACTGTCAGTACCATTCGCTGGTGACATTTGGGGTCTGGTGAGGACAGAAGCCAAAAGAAGCATTTTTTTCAAAAGAAGATAAAATTTGAAGCCGGGGTATAATAACTGCTACACGGAAATAACCACCATTTCACCCGCCAGACTTTTAACTGACGTCTGCCCCGAGCAGAGGTTCATGGTGTCACAGCGAGCTAGCGCGGACGGCGGGTGGAGCGAGCGGCTCTTTGCGTGGCGCGCGCGCAGCGGTGCTGGGATCACTCCCTGCCCTGTCTCTTTGTTGCAGTTACGATTTCACGCCCCTGGATTCCTCCGCCGTTTACGTGCTCAGCAGCATGGCCCGCCAGCGCCGCGCTTCCCTGTCCTGCGGAGGGTCGAGCAGGCAAGATGCCGAGAGGTCGGAATGCGGGAAGAACTGTGCGGCCCCGGCCTCGCCGCCGCTCGCCTCCGGTGCTTTGTGCAGCAAAGCTGGCAAAAGCCACAGCTCAGGGACTGCAAGTACTGTGAGTGCCACTTCTCCAAACAAGTGCAAAAGACCAATGAATGCCTTCATGCTGTTTGCCAAAAAATACAGAGTTGAGTACACGCAGATGTATCCAGGGAAAGACAACAGGTAATGGGGTAAAATTCTGACTTTGACCTTGCCCTTGAGCTAGCAGGGTAGCATGTCCTACCTAAACACCCAGAGCTGACTAAATTTTGCATTTGCGGTAAAATTTGTGTGTGTTGTTGTAAGAATCAGTTTGAAAGATGCTTTAAATATTTACAGTGCTCAGTCAGTTTGACACATTAAAGCCATTTTTGGCAGTCATGTGGAAAAGCATTTGGGTAAAGCAAGTGAGATGCGTAGATGTGTGCACAGGCAAAGCCACAAATATACAGCACTGTTTACACCAGTGATAGCTGTTAATGGGAAAAAAAATTCCCAGGTTCCCTGCTCATGTTATAACTGAAAAAGGGGAATTCTGGTTTTTGATAGCCGAGCCGTAATTATGTCTGGTCATAATAGTGGAGGTTGTTCGGTACACTTATTGTCTTTTTTATTTATTTATCAGTTTTTGTAGCTGACTAAAATTTGGGCTCTGACTCTTAGGACGTTTGAAAGCCCAACATCCAGCGAGTAACGGAGCGTTGCCAGATTTTGCTTGTCACAGGGTGGTCGTGAACAATTCGCTGTGACTTGCAGGAGGTGGCTGAGTATCCTCTGGGGAGAGGGTGCTTCACTGTGTTGCTTTCGCTTCTGGTTTTATGTGCAGTGACACCCAGGCCTTCTTATTTTCTTAATAAAGACACCCAGGATGTATGTCTTAAGATTTCATGTAATAAGGCTCTGCCCATGCAAATATAAACTGAGAGGCATGAAAATTCACCCATTTTGTATGTCATGTTATGGGTGTAAGGTTAGGAGAGGAGAATTGTTGCCACGCGAGTTGCACTGGCACGTAATCCAGTACTAAATCTGGCAGGAGCTAAAGGTGACAGGGCTTTGGGAGGGTTTGGCTGTTACTTAACGTTCTAGTTGGGAGGCTTTCAACAGTGTTAAGAAATTAAATCCTGCCATACAAATAACCCATCCCTGGATGCCATCTGGCCTCGTGTGTCGTGGCAGTGATGTTCTGCAGTGTTTATAGTAATTTCAGTGAAGCAAATCTGCTGTCTCCAGAATCCCTGCAACTACCAGTGAGAAGCAGAGAACTAGGAAAGTTTACGGCAGTTGTAGTTGTGATCTCAAATGCTGATTTCAAATGGGTGCAGTGGACTGGGATGTCAGAATAGGTGGAGTGTTTCCATGAGCAGATTAGGGTGAAGTGGCCCCTGACCAAGCTACAAGTAAGTTTGAGTGTAGTGCTCCCTGTGCCCTTGGGGACGCTGCTTTTGAACACTGTTTCTCAGCATCTATAAAGTGCAGTGCAGGATAAATCACACCTTTATTAGAGACAGTGGAGTTTGCAGGCATTTCCCCGCTGTTGCTTAAGGGTTGCTGAGGCATTCCTTGATCTGGCATGTTTTTAAAGCGTCCGTATATGTGAGTTTTGGATCACTGCGTAGATCTTTGCAGTCAGTTGTGTTCAGGACCAGTTTGGTATCCTTGAGCTCTTAGCTTATTATTCATTTTGTTTGGTTTATGCCGAGCAGAAGGGGGAGAGCTTGAGGTATTCCGAGTTAAGCTCTTCCGAGGAGCAGCAGGCATGAGAAGGAGCAGCTGTGCCGAGACGTCGTGAGCTTTAACCATGCGAAGTGCAAGTCCACAGCACCGTGGAGAGGGGCAGGCTTCAGACACTTGGTCTGTTTCCTTCGCTCGCTGTAGCCATGGTTGGACTTATTCTGCCCTCAGAAATTCGTGACTAATTTGAGTAGAGCAGAAGGTGGAGAAACTTTTATGAACGGTCAATACTCGGAGTGAACTTTGGCTGTTCTCAAATGCTGTTTTACGACTCTCTATGAACTTGCTGTCAAGGGCGTGACTGGGTGCCCCAGTGCGTTGCTGGGATGTTTCCAGGTCCCCAGGTAGCGTTGAGGAGGGCCGGGCATGACCAGAGCGCGCGGGTCCTGATTGCTGACGGGGCCAGCGGTGCCGCCGGGCCAGGCACGTCCAGCTCAGCAGGATGGCTCCTTGCTCAGGCCTCTTGGAGACATTCCCCCCTCCATTTCCCCCTCCATACCTTCCTTCCAGTCGCAGGGGTTCACACCTAGAAGTCCTTCCTTTGAGGAAGGAAGCTTTTGTCTCTTTACCAGCTGTCTGAAGCTTTGAAAACACGCAGGTCCGGGCTTGGTTTCAGTGCCTCAGTGCGGGTCTGTCTCTCGCAGTGCAGTTTGGTTTTGTGCCTTAAATGCAAGGATTTCAGAGTAGTTTTTTTGGCTGGGGGCACGAGTGCCTCAATACAAAGTAGTGACACAAAGGGCAATTTTTTGGGGGCTGTTGATGATACATCTTTGGGTACTGCCAAAATGTGCAGAAAATACCACTAATTGAAACGCAGTGTGTTTACTACTAATAGCCCAAAGACACTGATTCTTAGTTTGGAAAGAAAAGCAGAAAATGCGTTGCCAAAGCAGCAGACTGTTCAAATGGATTTGCTGGGATCTGGGTGCACCTAGAGGAGTTTGCTCTGAGGGGTCACCAGGACCTTGACAGCCCAGGCTCAGTGGCAGCATCTGCAGGGTCCTCGCTGCTCCTTGGAGCTCATAAAACTTCCAGAATTCCAAGAAAATTCCGTTTTCTTGGTGGGATGGAGCAGACTGACCTTTTCCACAGTTGCCATATGGAAACACGCTTGAGGACACTGTGCTTTTCTTGATGATGTTAGAAAGCCTATGAATAACTTTACAGCCAGCCTACAAGGAGCTTTTTTAACCCGGAAAAGCCAAGTGTGTCACTGCACACTCGTCCTCCTTGAAGGCCTGGCAAGAAAGCTTTCATCGCCGTAGCGATGGGCCTTGGTCAGATGACTGCGTGGGAAAGGAAAACGAGGGGCTTGCTTTAAAAAAACCAAAACCCAAAAATGCTTTCCTGAGCACTCTGTTGACATTCACCTTGCAGAGCCATAAGCGTGATACTTGGGGACAGGTGGAAGAAAATGAAAAATGAAGAGAGAAGGATGTACACACTAGAAGCCAAGGCCTTGGCAGAGGAACAGAAACGCTTAAATCCTGACTGTTGGAAACGAAAACGAACAAATTCTGTATGTTTTTTCATAAATTTGTTCTCATTTCATAGTTAAATGTTTTTATGTGGTAGCTACACTGTTTTCTTTTTTGCTCAGAATTTACCATCTACTTCTGTTTCCTGTGTTAGTCCAAACTTTTAATTTATTTTTATTTCCCTGTGTCCTTAACGTGCTTGTGGACCGGAGGCAGGGGATAGATCCAGAAGAGGGTTTCTCTGTAACTATTTTGGGGAGTTTCCATGAATTGTACTGTCAGGAAACAATTCTGCTTGCATAGTACAGAAGAGGGGCATCACACTTTCTTCTCTTTTCTCACTTTTGGAAAAAAGCTTAGCTTATAAGTTATTCCTAAAATGAAATGTTTGTTTCCCTAAAAGCATTAATTCTGTTTCTCACGAGTCAGTCATTTTTTTCATGTAAAACCTTTATTTTTTTCTATTTTTTTCATGTAAAACCTTTATTTTTTCTATTTTTTTCTTGTACTGCTAAAATACAGGAGTACCTATGGGGCTGAGGGAACAGTCGAGTATTTCTTCCTCTGATGTTGAACTCTTCCGTTTGTTGCTGTGTGTTAACTGTAAAGAGGCAGTGGGCAGCCCTGTGCTCTGCGGCCAGGGGTAGTTTTCCCCTTGGTGGGAGGCCGTCAGTTCAAGGGTCTGAGCTCTCCTGCTAGCAGCTGGTGAGGGTGCTGGGTACCGCAGGGGAGGTCGGGTGGCTCTCCTGAAGGTGGCAGCAGAAGGGGACCCTGTGCCAGCCCACACCTTAATCCAGGGCCTGCTTGTGCACGCGCTGGTGTAAGGCAGCAGGGAAGGAAGAGCTCCCCTCGCAGCTCCGTTAGCCCTTCGGATAAGGGCCGCTGACTCCGGGCTTTGCCCGCGTAGCCTAGATGGTCTGTTGATGCCTGGGGACAAAACGGTTACCTGTGTGTTAGAAAGTCTTTGGGTTCCTTCTGCAGAATCGACCGCTAGCAGTGTTTGTGACGCTCAAAATAAGGGTTGTGGTGTTTGAGGGGACGTCTGTGCTGCTCCTTGCGTTGCTGCCACTGACACATGTCCCTCGTCTCTCTCCTCAGGGCTCACAGCAGCATTAAGCCCGAATTTCCCTGTTCACTCTGTATTTACCATATGGCTTTTGCTTGATGGCAAGAAGATACAAGATCAAGGTGTTACTAATTGTGGTGAATCTCTGTGACCATCATTGGCACCATCGAGGCGGACGTGATGACATACGAGTGCGGATTTGCTTTTACAATAGAACATTAAGTAAGCTGAAACTATCAACATGTTAAACCAAATTGCCTTACTTCTCTTCCAAACTTCATATATATATATCAGGTAATATAGGCTTGAAAATGGATATCCTGTGGTGCTAAAGTACTTTAGAAAGACGCGAAGGAGATGTGTATAAATGTTTATTTTTAAAAAAAATGTACAAAAAAGGGTAATTTTAAAGTATGTAACAGCTGTTTATACCTTGATTCTTATTGCTGATTAATACGTATTGCACAACCACGTTACTAATCACGGATGTGGGCGCCGGGTGGGGGCTGCAGCAGCGGAGCCCCGCGGTGCGCAGAGGTGGCCAGCACGGCTGGGAGCGCGGGGGCGGCCGCGGAGCTGCTGCTGCCCCTCGACGCTCCCCGTGTCCGCGGGCAGAGCGGGCCGCGGCCGCCGGCCACAGCGCGAGCTGTTCCCTCCCGCGGGAACAAGAGCCGCCATGAAACAAACACACAGCAGCGTTACCTGAAGAAGAAGAGGTGCTCTCGATACCGTCACCATCATAGTTTTACCTTTGTGTTTTGTCTTTGCCACATATTCTAGGATGATATTTTATTTTGCCATAAGACATCTTTACGGTGGGGGCAAACTTTGCACTTAACTGTACGTGCAACACTTGCACTTTACTTTCTTTTCCTCCAACTCGACTGTCCAGAATTAGAGCGGGCGCATTAGAACTGCAGTGGCTTTGCTGTGACCTCCTCCGATCATGGCTTCTCATGTTACTAAACAGCTGGGTGTCCTTCTTCTTTCTTTTTTTTTTAAGAATCACAACTGTAAATTTCAGTTCCTGACACGTCTATGTGATGTTGCCCCTAAGATTTTTTTTTGCACACTATATTCTTGTATATTATTTCAAATAAATTCATTAAAATTGGCTGTTGTGTATTTTATAAGCTCCAGAAGCCTAATGCTCAAGTCAGTCCTGCACCCATGAACAAGGTCTGCATGAAAACCTTTGTGTGAACCCACGCTAAATTTGTAGAATATCGGAAACCAAGTCGAGCTGGGGAGTGTATTTTGATGCTTTGTAGTTAGGAAGTTGCTGAAGAATTTTAAATACGAGTTCAGGAGTGGATAGTGGATGTTCTTTATTATACATGGAGCAGGAAAAAAAAACCCAAAATCAATATAATTTATTTCAAAGCAATGCAAGTACTATAGAAAATAATTTACAGTATTAGTAAATATTTTTGTGTTAAACCTACTAAAAATCACTGAGTCTACCATTTGGAAAGTACATTTTTCTGAGTAAGGCTGAATTCAACTCTGTTGAATTGTATTGAAAGAATTGTAGTGAAAGAAGAGCGATCTCTGCCCGTGAGCCGTTCGGTAATTCAGGACTTCAGCATGTTCTGATTTTTAAACTTTTCTAAATTCAAAAAGAGTGATAGGGAATGATAAATTTTTATTAAAGACACAGCACACAGAAATGTACACTTGCATTCTAGTATTTGCAAGAAGGGCGGAAAGTGAGATGATGATGATGATGATGGCAGAAGTCCCCTGGAGAGGGGTCAGCCCGTCGCGCGGCAGAGCGCCCGCGTTCCCACGTCCTGGACACGAGGCCGGTGCTGCTGGGCTCGGGTCGGGCGGCGCTCACTGCAGGGCGGCCACTGCGCGCTGCAGCAGCTGGACCATGGTGGGGTAGACGGGCGCGAACTCCTTGCCCTCCTTGCTGCGCACGGACTGCACGTAGGCCTCGAGCGCGCCCCTGCGGAGAGAGAGACGCGGTCAGGCACCCGCGGGGCGCGCGGGAGCTCCCCCGGGCGGGGGGGCGTCGTCCCAAAGATCCGCACCGTCGCCTCGCGAGCGCCTTCCCTCCCTTCCTGCGTGCGCTGAGGAGTGAACAAGTTAACGCTGAACTAAGCAGCAGCAGCAGCAGGCTGCAGATGGCTCGAAATGACAGCTCTGACGCACAGGCGCGGCACAGTGCGGCGCGGGTAACCTTCAGCAGGGAGAGAAGAGACTCCAGCTGCTGCAGCCCCCCAGTGCAGCTCACTCAGAAGAGGGGAGCTGGGACGCTCGGGACCGACCACGATGCCCTCAGGTGATGCAGAGTCTCCTGAACCGCCCTCCTTTGGGAAATACGGCTCCATACCATGACACTAATGGCACGTATGTGCTCGCACCTCGCTGCTCTGCTTCTCCCATATTTTACACGTCCTTAGAGGATCACGTAGACAAGCAGCGAGTAGCGTTACATGATGGACACAAATGCAGAAATTTCAAAGCTAAAAGGGGCTACAAAATAACTTGCTTTATAGGACAGGGCCACCTGTTTTATCTAACGTGTCCATTAAATAGGATGTCCAGTAAATAGGACTATTATTTTTACAAAAAAAAAAAAAAAAAAGCCCAAGGCGCTCTCTGGAAATGCTAAACTGTTCAGATTTTTCACTTACTTAATAGCTCAGTAATTAGGCCAAGTTAGTTTTGCCATACTTTAGTATGGCCTAGTAATTTGATTGATTCCTTTGCTCTTTGTCCCCCTCAGCCCCATTATTTTCTGCTCCTATTTCTTCCTATAATGGACACAACGAACCCCCGCCCCGTTCATGTCCCTCTCTGCTGGTGCTGTCCCCAGTGCGGTTGGGACGCGCAGCAGAGCAGCAGCGGGTGCCCCGGCTGCCGCCTCGGAGCTCCTGCTGCGACCTCGGCTGCCACTCGTCTTCTTGTCCCTGTGTCCCCGCTGCTGCTGCCTGGGAAAGGAGTTGGGGGCATCCTCAATGGGAACTAAACCCACCCAGCCAGACCCAGGCCAAGCGCCTCTAGTGAAGGTCATTCAGTAACTGTGGGGCTGCGGGAGAGCCCGGCTGGCAGGAGCAAGGGAAGCGCCCACCCTGCGGCCAAGGAGCCAGAGAGCAGGTCAACCCCCTCCCCTCAGGTGGGAAGGGTGTTTTATTCTCCAGTACGTGTCTAGCCCAACTAAAACTGCCGATCTGGACGTGGCTCCCTGAAAATGCAGCCTCTCTCAACACTGCCCTCCTGGGAGCAGCACAGGCCTATAGGGAAAGAGACGAGCAGAGAACAGCTCATTGCAGCCCCCAAGTGCTTCGGATGCTGGCGCCAGCACGATCACGCTCGGCGGCCCCAGTGGTTTCTAAGCAGCCAGCGAACGGGGCAGGGAAGGTGGAGAAGTGCAGGTTGAGCAAGTGCTTGAACCAACCCCGCTCCTGAGGTGACGAGGGGGCCCCTCGGGGCTGGCGCCGCAGCCCGGGCTGCAGGTGAGAGCTGGTGCCAGGGGAGGCCCCCGGTCGCAGCAAAGCAAAGGGAGGCACGGGACGAGAGTCGGGTTTGTGCCACGTTCCCACGGAGAGGGGCAGCTCAGCAGGAGCCACGAAACCGAAACCTGTCAGAGTTCAGTTACCTCCCACACAGGATGGTCCTCCATACTAAGGAGAGCCCGCCGGTGACAACGTCCTTCATGGGGACTGTCCTCCCCCGCTGGTGCAGAGTCGCTGCCCTTCCTTGGCTCACCGCTGCCCGTTTCCGCTCCTCAACCTTAGCTGGGCACAGGCGGCGTTTCAACCATTCAGGAGATGAGACCAGACACCCGCTCCAACCTGCTTCACTCCCAGACCGGCCGCCGCTGGGGATGGCGTGGGTGCCCTCCTGGCCGCCCAACAGCCGCCTCGGCAGGCGCCACGACCACGGCCTCAAAACGCCGCTGAAAGGAGCCTGCAGACCAACCCTCCCCAGCAAGGAACGCTGGCGCCAGAAGCTGCTCCTTCCTGCCCGGGTCTTCCTCTTTCACTGCCCTTTTTTACTCCCTTCGTTTGGCAGGGCCAGACCCAAACCCCGCTGCCAGCACCAGCCCGTGGACAGTGTAGCTGGGCCCTTCTTTACCCCCAAAACAACCGGTGGTCACTGCTCCTCTGCTACTGCTAGGAGGAGAAGGCCCCTTTCCCTAACACAGACCCCATGCGGTTCTACATTAGCTAATTAAGACAACAATTAAGACAACGGCCTTCTCAATGCTCTAAGGCTAAACCCATTTGCTATTTTCCCATATTTCCATTGTCACTAGAAGTATTTAAATGCTTTAACAGGAATCATTAAATTGCAAAGTAGCAATATTCCATGAAACCACCAGCACTGAAAGTTTGGTGCTTTTAAAGCCACCAAGAGTTCTGCGAAAGCCAAATCCATGACAAAGGCCGGGGAGGCAGCAGCCCTCACCAGGCTTAACATTTACGTCAGGTCTTCTGACTTGCCAGCCTTCAATTTCCGAACGTTATCTTACAAACCCCCCACATTCCCATCAGCCGGGATTTCACTGCGATCCTGGTGGGAACGACTGATGGGAACCGCAGAGCCCAGGGAAGGAGCCAGTCACGCAGAAACACAGGAGAGCCCCGGGGCCTCCCTGGGGCCGCCGCCCGGGACGGGGGTCACCTGCCCCTCAGCACCAGGCGCCCCTGGGGGCCCTGCCCGGCGCCAGGACCGCGGGCTGGGAGGCCGGCAGGGCTGGAGGCAGCGCGAGGGCGGCAGCGCCCCGGGATCTGCTCCCGAGAGCACCGCGCTGACCCGTCCCCATCCTGCCACCGGAGCCCTCTGCCGAGGAGGCAAACCAGCAGAGACGGCGTCCCCCGCGGAGGACGAGGACGCGGTAAAAACAAACAGCAGCACGTTCGGTGCCAAGGCAGAGTCAACACACCCGGCGCGGAACGGGCACGGCAGGGCTCCAGCACAGAGGAGACCACGGCTGTCACCATGCGACAAGACGCAAGTTTTGGTTTTGTTGCTGGTATTTAAGAAGAGGGAAGAAACCCTGTTTATGTAATACACCAAACACACCCTTGAGGGGATCAGACTAAATAATGCCCTAAATTCAGCATCTTCCAGTCTAATAAAGGACATGAAACCTGTTCAGCAATCTGTTTCTATTTTAAAAGACAAGCAGTGGTATACATTACAAACAGGGTTTGTAGAAGGGAGCTGGGGAAAGAGGGCTGGTGGGATGTTCTGCATACATTAATGCTTCATTAGAAATGCCATAAGAAGTAAGAAGAAAAAAACCCCTAAGTTTAAGATGCCCTCCCACATAAGGAAAAGGATTTTAAAGCACTTATTAAATTACTTCACTCGCTTGAGCAAAAACATGAGCTTTCTTGGAAATCAGGACGAGCGGATTATGTAAGACACAGCAAGTTCTTTCTGGAGTGTTACTTCAGCCCGTGACGATCCGTATCTCCGGCTAATGGACAGACGGACGCACAGAGGCCGCGCACGGCGCGGCTCTGGTTCCCGCGCGGCTCCGGGTGCCCCTCGGCCGTGGCCTCTGCCCGGCTCCTGCACAGCACCCAGGGCACGGCGGGTGCCCGAGGCTGCCCCAGGAGCAGCCCCCGGGGCGCCGGCCGGGGCTGTCCCTGGTGTCCCGTCCCACTGTGCAGGTCCCCCCGGGAACGGCGCTGCCTCCGAGCCCGTGCGGCCCCTCATGCTGCCCCCATACCGGGAGCCGCTCGCTGCGCCCGGGCCAGCCCCGCAGCAGAGCCGCCGTGGGGTGGGGAGCGTGTAGGGTGCGCAAGGTCCCCGTGAACGGGCAGGGTCCTCGGGGCCTGGGCAGCTCCTCACACAGCCCCGTCCCGTGCCCGAGGGCCCCCTGCAGCAGCAGGCCGGCTCGGGGGCACGTGGGGGCACGTGGAGCCCTGCTCCGGCGGGAGACGCGCCTGGCCCGGGGCCTTGCAGGCTCTGCCCTCCGCAGCCTGATCCCACCAACCTCACCAGCCCCTCTGACAAGGAACTAACGTCTGCTGGGCTCTGAGTACCCACCAGACTGGACTACAGGGTGTTACCAGCCGCCAGAACTATAAATATTCACAGCAGGCTCCTGCTGACGGTGGATTTCAGATCCTGCTACAAACGTGCAGACAGGTAAGGGTGGGTTTTCTCAAGCAGAACCACCGCTGGCTGGAGTCACTTTGAGAGTCACTTTAAGGGTTTGATTTCAGCAAATGCTGGTAACACCCATGCCTGGACACTGCTGTTCCCGGGCCGGGCCGGGTCCGGCCCATCTTCCACTCCCAGATTCCTGTCTGCACTTTCACTGCGAAAGCTTTGCACGCCTCTCTTTACTAAGGCAGGACGGCTGCAGTCGTCACTTTCCGAGGGTTGAAAGGGGCAGTTTTGCTAAAATACAGCAAAATCCAAAACATCATTGTGTGTAGTTTGCTTCTTTGGAGGGAGGATTATGAGCATCTGCCAAGAGGCACCGGAGGGTTAGTGGTTTTGGGAGAAGGTGAGAGTTAGTTGATGTATTTCTCCTCTTTTCCAGCTCAACCCACAAGCGGGAAAAGTGCAATTTTATGGCACATTTATGGTATATAAGGGTATATTTATGGTACATCGCCTACAGTGCACTTCTCTGCTTTTCGAGACCAGTCGTGGTCTCCAGATAAATGACTGCTCTGTTGTCAGACATTCCCACAAGAAAGAACCATCCCTTTTACCGTATGAGAGCGAGCCTGTCCTTCTCAGACGGGTGATCATCCAGCCACTGGGAGTAGCGGGCAATGGACCACTCAGCCCTCTGGAACACGGAAACACAAACACCAGTCACCACAAACGCCAAAAAGGACACCCGTACCCATCTCAGAAGCAAGGAGGAAGCAAACGAAGGCCCCGCGAGGCTCCTTTAACCCTGCAGTTATGCAGGATCAGGAAAGGAATTAGACAATTAACAGGAATGGCCCTGCAAGTTATTTGGGAGCTCAGAGGTGAGATCTGACACCAGCATTTCATCCAGCTCCGACAGCGCTTTGAATAAAGATCTCTACATCCTAAGTGAGCAGGAACCAGCAATCTGCAGGCTAGGATGAGACTCACCATTTCCTTTGTGAGTCAAAGAAATATTTAAGAATTGAGAGACTATTATTTCACTCGTTTTCCTGCTATTGATTTAAACACAAAATCAATGACCGTAACACCTTTGCTACAATAAAAAGTGAACAAGTTAAATCAAATACGCAACTGGACAACTTTAAATAAAATAACAAGGGTGAACAACAGTGTTCACCTCTCCTGAGGACGCCAAGGAAGCAGGGACAGGTCGATCTCGTTACCTGGAAGGGTGATTTCAGCTCTGGTGGTGCTCTTGTAAATAAGAACTGCAGGATGATGCTGAAAGGAATCACCTCTCCCAGCGCTGGGCTATTGGCAATATGCTCACTGGTCTGGAACAGCAGCGGTCTGGAAAAACGGGACAAAACCCTTGTGAGAGACAGGAAACGCTTATCTGGTGCGTTAGACTAAGACCTACAGAGGGGCAACGTTGTGTTAGCACAGGAACATCTCAGTTTTCCCTGTTAGTCTGCACCTTAGCTTTGCAGTATGTTTGGACTGTAAAAAAATACAGCAGTTCTCTCCTTTAATTAGGCAACAGAGGACGGTAGGTTATATATTTTAATGAGCACATTTTCATAGCTTCAGAAGTCACTGAAGTAGCAGAGGCACTACTGAGTAGTAGAAGTAACATACTGAGAGCAACGCAAAAAGGTCTCATTTGGTCAACATGGGCACGACTTTTAGGATGCTAAACCATAGGAATATTCTGCAAAAAATGATTGGAAGGACTTCAGTTCGTTTCTAATGTGTTTTTGCAAAAAAAGCTTTCACCTGGAGCTAGTAAAAGGCAGCAAATCAGTTTTGAAACACAGTTTGGCCACACTACCACCTGCTAGAGAAGCTGGGACTGCTCCTCACCTGAACGACCTCAGCAGTCGGTACGACTTCCCCAGGTCAGACACTCGTCGGCAGAGCGGTGCCACTGCTAACTCCATCTGCAGGTGCAAAAATTGAGCTTGAATTAGACTGCCCCAGAATCCAAAACACAGAACACAAACACAAACAGTTTCCCCTTATGTAATAATTTGAACCTGCAGGTTAAGTCATCAAGTTATATCTGGTGGCTGCTTTGGGGACAAGCAGCTATTCTCTCATCTCGCATTGCCCAAGCCAGGACTGGGGCTTTACTCCCGGCTGGCACGCTGCTCCTTGCAGGACAAGCAAATGCTCTTGTCCACGAGCAATCACAGAAGGGTCTCGGGAGCTTTCTGAGACTGATGCTTTCTTTATCTTGGCAGGTTGATGTTGTTAGTGATGAGTATCCTGATGAAGCATTTATATTAATAACCCCCAACCCTGGTCTCGGACTGGCAAGGAAGCAAAACCAGACGTGCTCCTGCAACACAAAGCAGGAGGAAGGCACACCGGCTCCACTCTTCCTTAGGGGGGGCACGAGGTTAAAACATCTTTTTTTGCCCTTTAATGCTCAGTCACAAACGCTGGGGCACAAAACCTACACGGATCAGAAGGCAGCTGGGACCCTACTGCCACAGGGTCATATGGAACCACGGTAAAAAGAGCATCTGCAAGAGCTTCATTTTCTTACTCAACTGCCTGTTCCCCGTTAGGGCTCTGAGTCACAGAAACCATCTTTAGAAACAAACATTTTTTAGCACTTTTTTTTTCTTTTTAGCACTGTGGAGCTCAACTGCCTTTCTGAACAGGAGCTAGAGTCTGCCCAGTTTATAGCATCCACACAAGACTGAATTCCAGGATGGATTCTTCACTGATTCTTCATTACCAGTGAAGACGAATAGGGGAGAGAGAACCACTTCACTTTTGGATTCTGGGTGGAACCCTCTCAGTACCATCACATGGTGAAATTGCAGTTAACAGGTTAATAGGAATACAGGCAATACCTCCACCACCACCAAAAAAAAAAAAAAAAGGGAACAAGAAACATGGCAGTCTTTTTCTCCAGAAAGAGGTTAAGTCTATCTTTTTTTTGCATTCCTGAGGTGTCAGTCAACAGAAGAGGGATGCAAACTTTATTCTGCACGTCTGTTTTCTAAAATCGCTGGCTTACAGGACTACTCCGACTTTCATTTCTGCGTAAGGCACAATTAAGCTAAGTTTCCAAGGATCAAAGCCAAAATAAGTAACCAGATCAGAAGCACCGCGGCACCAGCTTCCCGTTCAGACGGCGTTGCTGCACGGGTGCAGGGCGTCAGCCACGAGAGGCCCCGCGCAGCGAGGCCGCCGGCGCTGCCGAGGCCGCCGGCGCTGCCGAGGCCGCCGGCGCTGCCGAGGCCGCCAGCACTGCCGAGGCCGCCGGCGCTGCCGAGGCCGCCGGCGCTGCCGAGGCCACCGGCACTGCCAAGGCCGCCGGCGCTGCCTTCTCCTCAGGGCGGGCGTTCCCTCACACAGAACTGTCTGCTCCCGCGTCGGCTCCAACGCGACGCGCGGCCCCGTCACTGTCATCATAAACCACGACCAGGGGGCAAACCTGGCTGTCAGACTGAGCCTAAACCCAGGAGAAATCAGAGCAGTAACTAACTCAGGGCCGCACACGTGAGGCTCTCACCTTCGGCATCACCCCGTTTGAAGATGTGATGCTAGCAGGTATCTCACCCCTCTGTCAACATCTACTGCTGAGCTAGTGCTAGGGTCTCTTCACACTCAGTGGAGAGGACACCTCTGGGGGTGGCACCTCCTTCTGAAGGTGGGTGTCTAAAGCAGGTCAGGTGAATCACATCCAAAAAAGGCCTGTCTGCTCAACCTGTCATCAAAGCTGGGGAGTCCACGGTGCCCAACCTCGGTCTCCGCAGGCAAGGAGGAGAGGAAGGCACCCAAAAGGTCATGGAGGGAAGAGCATACGGAGCTACCTTATAGACACTGCAAAGCCTCTCCCTGGATCTCAGCAACCTCGGAGGACACGTCCCACCTGAAGCATTTCCAGCCACTTGATCCCTACCTGCATTTTAGATTAGGCAGAAACCCGCAGGAACACAAAGTGACCAAAGCAAACGGGAAGCAGAGGTAGGAAGCTCTCTTTCCTCCAGTTCCCAGATCACTGTCCTAGCCCTGGCAAGAGCCAGGCCCCCTCGGCCCGCTATCCTTGTGGCCCCCCTAGCACTGGTCCTTCTTTGACAGTTGGGTGGGATCCCTGCCCTGGGTCTGCTCACAGCCTGAGGTCGAGATCCCTCTCCTGGTCTGTACAGGGGATTCCAACCTGTGAAGAGCTCCAAAAACCAAATGGGAACGAGACTCTGATTTCTTCAGAGCTTCTTTCAGGGGTCAGCATTGGCTAGTGGCAGCTGGAAGGTCCCGGCATCCCATGGGAGCAGGTGTCCCAGCCCGGGTGGGAGCCGCGGGCCTGTCACTGTGAAGGACTAGAGAGCAGATCATTCTTGGAGGTGTTAGAGAATCTGCGGAGAGGCAACAAGCTGTCACTGTGACTCGTGAAGGGAGAGCTGCATGGAGGAGCACGCGCTACTCGTGGGGAGAAAGAGATCCCAGCACTGCAAAACATAACTTGCCTTAATAAGCTTTAAATGATCCTTTCTCTCCTGAAATATAACATGATGTAATGAGACATGAGTGAAACTTCACTGTTTCTACAGCTTAGCAGATTATTTATTAAAACAAAATTAAATGATCTCTTTGGAACACACTTAGCAGTTTCCCTAAATCAACATTTTCTGGCCTTAAATACTGAAGAATACAATTTACTTCAGAATATTCTTTTATTTCATCTTCAACTCTAGGAAATTATTAGTATTGCTAGAGCTGGATAAATTTAATGGCAGCAGATGGTTGATTCGTGAAGCACTAGCTGCCAAAGAGGAAAAAAAATTGTTTTTAAGCTTTGCAGCACACTATAGCATCCAGAATTGACTCACAAAGAGTGGGAATGAGTGAAAAGTAATGTGGTAAAAATGTACATAAACCACAGAAACTTTTTTTATGTTTAATTTCCAGCACCGGTGTGCGGCGTGCTATAGCCCAGCCTCTCCATTAGCAAGGAGAATTCGAGCGGTACCCAGGGCGGTTTTCTCACCTGCGCTCAAGCTGTGGGGGCCGCTGCAGCCCTCGCTGCTGTCCCCGTGCGGTGCCGGGCGCCGGGCTCGCTCCCGTGCTCGGGGCAGCTCCTGTTTTGACGGTGCGGGAGCCGGGCAGAGCGCTCCTCGCTCCGCGGTGTCGTTACCTGTCACCCCCTCTAGGCGCTGTCACCCGCCGGGCCGCGCCATGCGGCTGCACTGTCACTGCTTGGGCCACACGGACACGGTGGCCGGAGCACCCGGGAGCACCCGTCTGCCTGTGAGCAGCACCGGTGCCGCGTGCGCGAGGCCTTCCATGCAGCCACCTCCCGCGGCCTCGCCGGTGCACGGATGAGCAGCGCTCCTGGTGGCCTCTCCACAATTCTCTCCCCAAAATGCACATTTCAGAATCCGACGCCTGGGTTAAATAGAGTCAGAAATTCGGCAAAAGGAATTGCCTGTAACTGTCAAAAAGAAAGGGGCAGCTAGGATGGAGGAGAGCCTAATGACTGTGCCTCATATCTTCTAACTTCGTTCAAAGCCCATTGCTTTTTCATGATTTATTCATGTTATTTTGCTGTGCTTTAGAGACCATAAAGACAAGCTCCTGCCCAACTTTTATATATATAAAAAAAATGTCTCTTCTCAATGATTCTTGCTCTCTAAGCCTAAAAAGGCTTTATTATCTTTTCTTCTCATCTGACCCTCTCATAGCCCGTGGCTACTTGGGCAATTATTTGTTGAACTATTCACTGGCCAGTCGTCTTGTGAAAAAACACATCCCATGGTTGACTCTCTAATCGGATTATGTTCGGCAACCCAAGGGTGAAGTTAATATATACTCTAGGTACAGATAATGCATGTATACTGAAGAGTGCTTTGAAAAAATCCATAGGGAAGTTATTGTTTGGTGCCTATTGCAGCGTTTCCAAGATCTCTCATTACTAAAAGGCTATTTTTTCAGTTGGAAAATCTTAACATTAAATTTTTTAGCAATTATATGTCCTCCCGGCTAAGATGAATTCCAAGTTTTAAATGTTAACTCAGAATGTTTTTTTTCTAGCCATTCATCAAGACAGAATGCTTTAGCAAGTGAAGATCTCGAAGAGCTCTGAATTATTATATGAAAAAAGCTGGCCTTGAAGGGATGTGGAATTTGATTTCTCCACCATGCAGCAATTCCAAAATGGTGATGTTTAAGTAAATCTTTCAGCTGTGTAATGCCTACAAAATATTGCACACCAGAAAATAATTTCCTCCTTCAGGTAAGATAGGTGGCATTAAACATTAAGGACGGTTTCGCTTTAGCAGTTTTCATCCTTATAACTGCTACTGTGATTAAAGCATACTGCTCCTTTCACTCCCACTGTAAGACTCTAGAAAGGAGATTTTTTTTTAAGAAAATGATAAAAAGAGCTTTTATATTTGTGTGATCATGTTTGCTCAAAAGGAGCAGATCTATTTAGATTTTTTAAAGCTAAAATGCCTGATAATATTCTTGCTTTTTTTACGCCACATACTGAGTCAGGAAACTAAATCTTGTCCATAGGCTAACCAGCAGACAGAAACACACTTAGGTAAGAAATATATGAAGCTATATACATATAACACTGCTAAACCAAACAGGATCAATACGTATAGTTGACTCGACAATAGTTGAAATTAATCCTGTCCTGACGCGACGGGGGTTCTTGGCAAAGGCCGTGGCTCCCACTTCACATGTCACTGCAAACACACACGTACACTGTGAAACCAAGGGAAAGCACGTAGTGCCTTTCTGCCATGGAGCAGAAGGATTACTAAGTCCTTGCAGTTTCTAGATTAGTTGAATTCAATGCAGTTGTGATTTGTATTTGCTATTAATAAATGGCTATTTTTGCATGTGTGCTTAGAAACTTAACTAACAGTCTATCCATTTTCATCCCCCTTCTAAATAAATCTCTTGGTCGATCACGTCATATTTCATTCTTTGCTGCATTTTCTAGCAGTTCCACCAGGTGTAAGGAAGGTCTGAATTATGCACCACATATCCCACAGTGTGCCTAAATTCAGGTGCTCTCACAGCTCCTGAATACTAGCAAGTCAAAGGATCCTATATAGCAGAACCAGTACTCCCTTGGAAGCAAAAACACTGAAAAAGCACCACTGAGAAGGGCTTGCTTGCCTCTAGCACAGCATTTTTTTTCCCCTCTCAGCCTGATTTCAAAAGCAAAGAGTGGTATTATGTAAATGAATATTCAATTATGGCAACCAGAAATATACAAAAAGAAAAGAAAACAAGAGGTCCAGGAACCTCTAGCAATGAGCTGAAAAATAATCTTGGGCAATTCCTGTCTATAACCTCAAAGCAAGAACAGAGTGAAGCTGGCCTGTGCACTGGCTATGCTAAACAGTCCCCAGGTAATGAGCTTGCAGCTTTGCAGATATTCTCTGGGCTTAAAAAGCTTCTGTGTTCCTGCAAGCACCAGTGGTCTCAAGCTCACACTCAGGACTTTCAGGCATATTTCATGCTTGCTGCATCTTCACGTACAGCTGCCAAACCAGCACACATGAGTATCTGTAACGCACAGGGTAATAAATGCAATACTGACACTCTGCAATCTGGGTAAAACAGAGGATATAAGTTCCTCCAAATTACAGCAATAATTCTCAACCGCATATGCAGCTGAGCGTTATTCAGGAAAATTGGCCACTTTCTGCACCTCATCATACACAGTTATGAATGAATGGGGATGTGAAACCTCAAGTTAACCAAAGCTTCTGGGTAGATCTGCACAGATCTTCTTGCAAATAACCGCAAAACAGCAAAAGGAGTTTGAAATCACAAAAAGGCAATTTTAAGCAGGAACACGTTAAAACAAACTCCCTCCTACACACACACACTCTTTCCAGACAGATCCTCTTCCTCAGGTTTGGTTTTACTCCAAAACTGGGGTGCCCTCCTGGGCCTGGAAACATTCTATATCCCTAGATCACAGCCCCTGGGAAAAGTTTATCCTTCCCACCAGGTCAGAGGTCTGGCTAAATATCCGCACCCAGGCAGCAACAACACTCCCTCCTCTGGAGAGGGATGCGGTCATTCCCTCGGCACACCATGCAGACATCAGCAAGGGAATTGCCCTGATGCTTGTCCAGCAGAGCCACAACCCAGGCTGGACATCCAGTGAACATGCCCAGGGCTCCTGGCTCCTCCTGAGCAGCAACATCCTCCCCAACATGGTTAATGGGCAGTTGGCATCCAGGACAAATTCTCCAAAATGGTCAGTTTTTTGGCAAGGGCAGACTCACGTCACCACCCGAAGTGGATACAAAGCAGCCCTCTTCTACAAAGATTTCAGTCCATTTTCCATTATTCTGAGCAACAGGTGACTAGGACATTCTGGACAATAAACCCCGTGTGCAACCTGTGACACCTTAAGGAGCTCTGGGGAGTAATACTCAAAGGCACAGGAAGAAAGGAGAGGCGAGTGCACGGGGCTGCTGCGAGTTCTTGCATTCAAGTCCAGTTTTTAAAAAGACACGAATATGATGCAGTAAAAAGAGGAGAAAAGCACAAGGCAGCCACCCAGAAGCAGCAACAGTTGAAGGCAGGAGACAGGAAAGAATTCAAAACCAGTGACTGTAATGTCACCCTGATTTCCTTTCTTCCCCGATAAAAAAGAAGAGAAATCAGAAAACTTACCTTCATGCAGTTGTCCATTCAGGAGCTATACTCAGCACAATGGGAAAGAGCATGCTAAGCCCCCCACACTGAGATGAAAACATACCCTCGTTTCTTACATAAAAGGCAATCCATGTCAGAAAGAGAAAAATATGTGTTTAAAGAGATAAACGAGGGATATTTTTAGTATTATAATAATAGGTGCTCAGATCAGATGCTCTGTACTGTAGAATCAGGTACAGATATTCCCCAAATTTATACCACTTACTTTAGTACTGCAGCAAAAATTACAAAAATAATCTATATTCCTCTCAGAGGAGAAGTCAACTCTTCTCTCCTATTTTCTGCCATTACCTTCCCCTCAATTTTTATGTTAAAAACTGGTTTGCTACTTTTGAGTACACAAATATTAAAAAAAAAAACCTCAAGAGCGTGTAAGGTGAGGCTACAGCATGGATTAGTCTACTTTAATAATGTGGTAATGGTATGAGAGGTCAAAAACTGAAAGCGCTGGACTTGGATCTTGCAACAACTGAACCCAAAAGAGAATGTCCCTAAGGAAAGTGTCCTAATACCCCCCTGTTAAATTGGCTGTGACAGCTGAAGTCCCTATCCGACACACGTGCCAGAAAGCACCAGTTTCCACAGCTGCCTGCTTAAATTTTGATGGGGGAACCGATCGATGCCTTTCAGGGCGAGAGGTACCTGGGCAAAATCCGCGGCGAGCCGCATCTTCCCGCCTTCACCGAGGGGCCTTATTAGACTGGCATTGCGAATGAAAAGTTCAATTGCTCTTTGAGCCATGGCTTCGGTGTTATCAAAGACAAAGTCAAAACACTCAAAATGTCTGAAGTAGTCGCTCATGACTCTTCCTATAAAACCCTGCAGTTCTTTCATGTACAGAGAACAAGGGACATCTGGTTTTCCCGAGCTTGGTAATGATCTGCCAAAAAGGAAAGAAAAAAGAAACAAGGACAGCTAAATTCATCTTTAAAACCCAACCAAAAATATTGAATTCTTTTAGTTTTTTTTTCCCTAAGGGGAAGTAATTTCCCCTCGGTGGCATGAATTATAGAGTCTCATTTTTGCTCAGAATAGCGAGTCTAGATTCCTCTGAAAATGCAGTCAAAATCTTTTATTTTTTTATCATCCATTCCTACCCAACACATAGAGCCTCCATCAGCCTAGAGCCTCGAGCTCAGCTTCAGCCCCAGATTTAAATGTCCTGGCTGATGATTTAAAGCTCTAATAAGGGAGTTATACACAAAATACAAGCACGTGTCACAGGGTTACTAGATTAGCCTAATTCAAATGCCTTCTCTGCACAGAATTACTTTCCTACATTGCTCCAAACCTAGGATTACAGAGTCAATCTAATTAGCACAGAAGCTATAGAAAAGCAGAAATAATCACCTGGCTCTTGGAATCACGGCCAAGAGAGCTCTCCCAACTCAGGGCCTTGACCATGCAGAGTATCTAACAGAACTTTAGCCCTTGGCTAGAATGAGGACATCCACCTAGAGAGGTATTTTACTAGTCCCAGCAACAAAAAAAGATAGAGATGTCAAAATTGTTTTTAAAAAAGTTAAAATGAAAATAAAAAATGGCTCTGAAAATATATTTTCAGTGAGTTTCCAAGAAAGAAGACAAGTAAAGTGATATCTAGTGACCAAATCTGCATCCACCGGACATCTCATGATACATACAATGTCAGAACAGAGATACCAGCCAAACTACTGCTCTGGCAGAGAGATTCAAATATAGCTGGGACTATAAAATAGTCAAGATCAAAAAGTCAACATGGCTAGGACTGAAGATTTTTGAAGATAAACAATACTGGAAATCTTAATCTAAAAATTTATGGAAAAAAAAGAGCATAATGTAATAAATCTGAGTTTTCAGTAAACATATTTTTGAATCATTTCATATTCAGAAATACTTCAGGAAAAAAATGCAGTTTTGCATCTAAAGTTATATTCCTTACCTTGAAAAACAGCAAGTATTGACAACACTAAGGATTTTCCACCCTCTCTTCAAAAAAAAAAAAAAAAAGTTTTCAAAACAGAAGAGCTATTTTTTAAAGCACAAAAGCACCCTGCTTGGCTTTCATTTCTTTTTAAAATGAAAAGCTTTATTTTTAAAGGGATAACTGGTGCTACCCGATTAGAGCAATCTGTTTCAGTAGGGAGGTCTAATTCTGCTATCTCTGCTAATTGACCACCTTACAGTACCTTCCTCCAGCAAATAAGGGCTCTTGCTGCAAGGACATTGGGGCAATAACAATTTATTATGTTTATGTGGGTGTCTTACTAAGGCGACGGTAAATGTAAAAAATAGTGCTAGTTACCCAGAAAAATCTTCCTGGTGCATAGTGATGATGATAGCTTCCACTGAATCTCCCACCGAGTTCAGCAACGGCTGAACAGCGCTACCCATCAGATCATGGATTGCCTAAAATAGAATAAGACAGACAGAAATGAGGAAAAAGAAACTAGAAGCATTTCCATTTTGCCACCTTAAAAATATCTTGATAAAGGATCAACAGTTCATTACACACAACAGCCCTTTCCTCTCAATGGTGGGATTTATTAGAAATTGCTTAATAAAAGGCAAGAGCCTAAAATAACACTTACCTTCTTTCAACTGTGTCAGTAAAGTACAGAAATAAGGCTATTCAAGCCAGTAAAGCTTTCATCTGAAAAGGTGCAGTACAGGCTGACATTCCTGGTTTGTAAACATACACATTTTGGTGCCCAGGCTCTGTGCAGCCCTTCACTCCCCAGGAATACACGAGCTGCTCTTCCCTGCTCCGCACACCAGTCCCTGCTAAGGGCTCAGCAGGGTGCATGGGAGAGCTGTCATCCACACATTCCCACCAAGATCCCCGGGGGAAAATAAAGCACCAGGTAGCACAAAGACCACAATTTGGTTTGGGGGGCTGCAGGGAAGGGAGAAAGGAGGTGGTAAAAAAAAAAAAAAATCAATTTTCATCATTTTGCTTCCAACCATTTTAAGAAGAGTCTTAAATGCAACCAGTTAAGCAATGATTTGGCATGTGCAATGCATATGTAGCTGAATATTTGAAATTAATGTAACTCTTGGCATAAAGACTGTACTGACATAAAATAATATCAGACAAATTAACACAACCGAAGTGTCCATTTTAAGCACGTCAAAAAAACCCTCAACCTCAGCTCTAAACCCAGGGCAGATAGATGTTCAATTACCTTTAAGGCAGTTGTGATTGCTTCCTCAGCAGCTGCTGGAAATGAGCTCTGATTGGTAATAACCTAAAAATGTTAAAGTAGTTGTTAAAATGTTCAACATATAGAGAATGATTGGAATCTATAACATTTAATTTCACTAAAAAAGAAATTGAGTTATTCTTAGTAATGAGTGGTTTAAAGGTTTAGCATACCAGTATCAAGCTTTTGCAGGCAAATTGCCTACGGACTTTGCTTCTACTGAAGACCAAGAAATGATTCAATTAAAATTTAGTTGAAGGGTTAACAGACTAAGAAAAAAATTAAGTGGTGCACTCTCCTACTACTAAGTCTAGGATTTATGAAGAACTATACAGCAGCTCTATGGTAAATATCTGCAAGAACAATTATACTCTTCCTTAGTACTATTACTAGTATAATGCAGCATGTTGAACAGGTGCATGTACAGCTATAATAAAATTTGAATTTTAAGTCGAGGAATGAACTGAGAAATATTCTACCAATTTCCTTGGTTATGAACACACTGTATTAGAATATTTTTAAGCCAGATAACTACTAAACTCAAAGTCTGAATCATATCAGATCTCCCTCCAACACTAAGGCACACGGAGTTCATTACTAAATACATCAGAGAAAGCAGACTTAAAAGTTGATCTACCATCTGTTTGCAAAATCCAAACAAATTTTATAAGCTCTTTTAAACATTATTCTAACATATGCACAGTCAGGAGTACCCTCAATCCTGTTTCTAATGGGGCTAGGCTTTAATTCCAGCTAACTACAACTACTCCTGTATCTGTTTCAATCTACAGAGGCTCTGCAACCCTTGGCACCTGTGAGTGAGTGAAGTTGGGCTCTTCAGAACTGTGCTTAGCCCTGCCAATGCTTCCAGGCCAGATGATGGTCACAGTTATAACACATAGAGACACCTGACGTGGTGCTTATCCTGCTTTCCCTCCTCAATTTCTCCTTTTCAGTTTGGTTACAATTATGGGAGAGCAGCAAGGGTCTTCTGTGAAAGATAAGCCTCAGCTGAGACACATGCAGACAAGAGCCAGCAAACTGACCAGGAAAAAAAAAGAAAAGTAAAAGAATGATTATTTAGGCTCATAAACCACTAGTTGTGATATGTGACTATTCTCCATGAAGACATCTTTCACTCTTCGTTAAATAGTCCTGTATTTATAATGCAGTGGTGCTCCAAAGTAACAACCAAGTCTCGAGGCATTGCATGGATGTGCAGAAGGATGCAGATCTGAACCCAAAGAGTTTGCAATCCACTTTGAATTGTGTCAGGGTAATATCAAAGCATGAGCAAACACAAGGAGCAATGAGGAAGAAAGGAAGATGAGGTCACCTGGCCACATTACTACGCAAGCCAATGGCAATAACGCCTATAAGCTCATTTTCGAACACTTAACTTCAGAAAATTCAAATATAAAAATTCTTCTAAAGACTATTTTGTGTGTGTGTGTATATAGAAAACAGATCCAGAATATCAATCACTTCACCTAAAAAGTTCCTGTTCTTAAAACTGAGAGCTACTTTTTGGTGACATCTACATGAAAAACTTGCTGATAAGCTCCAAACAACTATCAGTGATCTCAGCTTGGGTTTGCACTGTAAGATTTGACTCTGTTAGAGTCCGTAGCAAATGCTCCAGTTAAAATACTGTTCTGCTTCATCAAAAATCGTAGACATTTTCTTCTATTTATTACAGTCAAAGCTGCCAAGAGAATTTCCATTATGGCTTTTGAACTGTGTACTATCACGTCTTTGATAGCTTCCTATTTTACTAGATAAATAATACATAATAAGAAAATAAGCAAGTCAAAAAATACTAGGAGGAAGTAAACATATGCTAACACATCAAACAGATTCAGTTGCTGGAATTTACTCCTCATTTGCACACATAATTTTTCCTTTATGCTGCTTTCCAAATAAATACTTTTTAAAATATCCATAGGAGCTTTCATCCGTTAACAGGAAAATAAGCACACAATACAGCAAAGAACTGCGTCAGTAAGATACGTGTCAACGGAGGCCCACCTTGAGGACGGACTGGTGCAGTTTGTAGAGTGAATTGACCACAGCGACGTTCCTCCTCTGTCCCTCTGTGAGAGGTCCAATCACCTGGCTGGCATCTCCTTGGGTCGACAGCTGCAGGGATTGCACAAATTGTTAAAACACTATTAATTCTTTAAACAGGGCACCACCTAGAAATGGTAATTATCTAAATCTAGTTCATGGCTGGAAGCTATAATTCATTCTTTGGTAACGATGTTCTTCCATTTAACTCTTGCATTGGTTCATGGGATTGCCATAAAAGGCACCGAAGTTTCCCTAAATCCAAACAGCAGGAACAAGAACCAGGACAGGCTGCTGTCTCACTTTCCAAAACTACAGCAGCCGGTCCCAGATCTCTTGGGGCATCCAGTCCCAGCACATCTCAAGCCCCATAATCTAAGAATCCAAAGTTGCGTATTTGAGGAGACAGTCAAAGGCACAACAGAACTGGAAATGACACCCTGTTTTTCTGTCCATAGATCTAACAGCCATTCAAGCCCCTCAGTAAAACTCAATTTCTTCTAATAGGTGATTTACAGCTGTATACACATTAGTGCTTTGTATGTGCACAGGAAAAAGAAATGCAAGGACCAAAAATGTTAATTTTGTCATTAAGGAAAGCTCTATGTATGAATCATTCAGCAAAAATCAAAGAGAACTTCTTCACGCTTAAACTCCACAATGCATGCATTTTTTATCATTTCCACAGAAATCAAAGCTCCACAATGAGAAATAGCAAATTTCTACAGAATAGTTTTGCAAGGATATTACAGTATATATTTATTACTTAAAATAAACTGTAAGTGGAAAATGCCTAGAAACAAACAAAAATACCAAAGAGCATATGAATTCCAGAAAAAGCATTTCAAAATATTACAGCAAGAATTGCTATTAATAAAAGGCTTTATTGAGGTATAATTATCTCACTAGCTATATTTATATTTTGGGATACAAATCTGTTCTCCAGAAAAGTTCTAAAGAGGCCCAGCTCCAAAATTCTCTCAGCAAAAACATATCTAGCTCATTGAACAAGTCATCAAAAGCCTTTCATGAAGTATATCTTCACAACAAAGCTGTAGCTCCTAGGACAGACTCTTGCTCTCAAACTAATACCTAGTAATACAAATAGTTCAAGAAAACAAGGAATAAACAAAAATTCTTGTCATAACACAGAAAATCTTATGTGAAACAATGTGAAACACAATTTTACACAGAGCATCACACTGACAATATCAGTTCATTCCAATTTCTTAAAATTTAAGGATTATTTCAGGATAAATATATTTCTGCAGCTTTTGCAGAGAAAAACAGCTTTTCAGTATCTCATTTGACATGAGAATGCATCTTTAGATTAGCAGATAAATATAGTATATTTTCTCCAGCAGCTTCCTTCCTTGCTGAAGAGGACGGCCATATAATCTAGGTACATTTCTGTTTGCTTCCTAGTATTTCAGTTTGACAGACCTGAATGGTTTGTAAAATTCTACTTCTTGTATTTATAGCCTCACAAATTAATAACCAAGCGGCTGTGGAGAAAAACACCCTGTCTATGTAGCTGACCACACTCACAGATTCCCACAAACTTTGTTAATATCTTTTTTTAAGCACCGTGCAGACCATTCAACACAAGCAACTGTTTTTTTCTAAACATTTACAATTACTAAGCACAAGACATGGTCTATTAGAACAGTGAAGTATTTCATTCTAATCTCTTAAATTTTAGTCCCTCGGAAGATCTCCCAACTCCTTTTTTGTGGAATAATGGTTTCAAAATGCCAGCACCTCTTTCTCCTGCTGGTAGAAAAGCTTACCCCTAAAGTGCAAAGCGAGGCCCTTCTGCAGGAACAAGATGCTCTTGCACTCAGCAGTGGTACAAAATCACACAGGCACCATCTGAAAACACTCGGACCTGGTGGCCCACGGCTTGCTGAGGCTGCTTCTCATTAAGTTTCACCACGGACGTGCCCCCCATGCAGAAGTCTTGGCAGTTCATGCCCAGACCTATGACCCCAGCGAGTTCAAGGATCTTGCCACAAGGCACAGAGCGTTATCCAGCAGGGTTCCTCTACACTCGCTTTACCACTAGCATGGATCTGAATTCCAGCAAGTTTATCATTATCTCTGTATCTCCCACGTGACCCAGACTGAATTCTCGAATCCTCTGATATCCATCGCACAATCCTTTATCCACATAAGCAAATACCATCAATAAGTCTCCTTAGTTCCAATAAACTATGTTTCTGTCCCATTTATTTAAACTCATCCAAGAGTCAGTTCATTCGCCTCCTGCCATACTTGGTTCTGTTAATGAACCACAGTCATCATTCTTATTTGTATAGCAAGTAGTTTTAAAGTTCTATGCTATATTTAGTTTGTGCAAATAAGCTCAGTGTCAATGTTACTCCTTACCTGTCGTCTGGGAACCGCACTGTGTGAATGGATTAAGGGAAGCCACATGGCTGGAGACACCATTCCAAGGCAACCTTGTGGCTTGCCAACCGTGAGGGCATTAGTGTAGGAAACAAACCCCGATACCTTTTCAATCACTCACATGTATCAAGAATTGCAAGCTATATGGGTGCACTTACGCTCAACAGAAACTAGGAGGACAGAAAGGACAAATCTGAATCTATTTTGGGAAAGGAAAAACTAGGAGGCAAAGCTTCCTCCCAAGGTACCGTTGGTCACGCTGAGAGTCTGCCTGGCACGAGCCTGCTAGCTGAAAAGGATACAGGGGAAAAGGAACCATGACGAGGCCCAACTTGATCGAGTGATAACAAGGGGTTTTTAACTGTTCCACTTCTCTGCCTCCGTCTCTAAATCTTTAAATTCCTTGCTCTCACTTGGGCAGGCCTTTTTCACTTTTACCTCAGATTTTGTCTGTTATTTAGAGCAATTTCACGGACAGCAGCAAACCACTGTCACTCCATTCTCCAACAAGGGAACCAATTCGAAAGTGGGTGACCGGTCTGCATTGACCTCCTAACACAACCTGCCTGCACCACTGTCAGTATGAGATGTCAGCAAGAGAGAAATGTCTCCTGCTGGTCAACACTGGCCAGGGTTTTTATACCATTCACCCCTAGGACAGGGACTGAGGCTTGCGGCACCCTGAAGAACATGAACATGAGCATCCGTTCCACAGAGGGACACAAAGCCCTCCATGAAAACTAAGAGTGCAGCTCCTAGACCAAGAGGAGAAGGAAACACGGCAGCTACTGCTTTTCTCGGAGCCATATGAGGACATTCTCTAAGGCAGGAGGTTGACGTTTGGCAGGTTCAAGCCAACAGCTACCCTACTGGAGGAAGCTAGGCGAGAAGACGTGCCCTCAAACCTAGCAATTCCATAGATGCTGCCATGCCGGATACAGTCCGTAAGCAGTAAGCCATGACCAGCACTGTGCTCTGCCCAAATTCCTTCAGTAAAACAGCTTCTGCCCATTTGGATCTTTCAGTACACTGACACAGTTGGTGCTGCTTCCAAACTGCACACGGTTCATGTCTGGCCAGTGTGTAACAGGGCAGAGAGGATCTCAGGAGTGACTCACCTGGCCACATTCCGGAAACCATACAGAAGAGGAATAACTACTTCCACCAGACAACTCAGCTAACCTATTTTAGAGACCCTATGTCAGGCAATGAGTATATGCACCTGTAAGTATTGATTTCTCTCCACTAACTACACTGGGAGTCTAAATTAAAAACGAAGATAGAGATATCTATGCTGTCTGAAGTGATGTAAGATTAATTTTCACATTGTAGATTTACTTGCACCCTGCTTTGGAAATATGTCTTGGAAATACCTAGATTTAGTCTTCTTGGATTTACACTTTTTTATGATCAATCCTTATGAACAGACGTTTATTTTGGCAGCAAGATTTGTTCTCACATGCTGAGGCATGTGCTGTGATACAACTTCTTTTAAGTTAAGTTCTTGTTTTCAACATAAAGCTGTATGTGAATGCAGAATTTAGTTTACGGCATGAGTCAAATCATCAGTCTTCTCTCTTAGGCTATAATAAATGCTGAGTTTTTCTTCTTTCCCATAGAAAAACTCAGTCTATGGATAAATCTTTTCAAGAGTTTATAATTTAACTATTTTCCCCTCTTGCAACAGGTAGCAGCTCAGACGAAACATATGATTGTTGTTCAGCTATCATTGCCTTCACGGATTAAAAAACTTGTGGAAAAGCTCCGTTTCACACTAAGATCCTGAGTGGAGTGTATCCTTCACGACAGATTCAGAGAACTCCATTTATTTCATTTCTCCAATCTAAAACAGCTTCAGCAAACCCACTCTTTAAAGAGCAGGCAATAATATAATTTAGGAGTACTGAGAAGATTTTAAATCAAAATACGACTAAAGTAGTGCCTCTCGACAAAGCGTTTGATCCAGCTCTAAGATCATGAGACTAATGTGTTTTGATAGCACAAACTGAACTCCAATTGTCAAGCTGACATGCTGAAGAATAAATACATTCCTAACAGGGACAGCTGATGTGGCCATACCTCTGGCACAAAGCAATCAATCCATCTGGTCCTTGGCCTCCTGCCTGATCACTCCAAGTTACTATAAAACACAGAATCCACTTACAGAGTTTCTGAGTCAATAGGGCTTGGCCCTGGGATTTCTCCCATTAGCTACAAATAACTGGGATGATTTCCTACCAGGTTTAATGTTTTCCATGTGGCAGAAGGAACATTTTACAATCTTATCCCATCGAAGAAAAACAAGTTTACTGGAACCAGCTTGTTGCTTTATGTAAAAGCATGACACCATTTAACTTTAGCCATGCCAGCTAGACTGTCGGCTACTTAGTGAGTAAACTGAAAAAAGAACAGAAATACAGTTTAGAGATTCGAAGTGTAAGATTTCAATGGATATGTCAAGGATAAATTAGTTCTGTGTCTAAATTAAAAAAAGTTTCGCTTTAAAAAATACAAATAAAATTTAAGAATAAATCAAAAATAAGTACTTATGTTCTTGAAGTAACTATTAATATTTCAAGGAAGAAGAAATATTTCAAGACATGAAAAGAACAAGCCATGGGCTCAGGCAATAATTTAAAATATACAGTAAAATATTCTGTTGCACCCTCAGGGCATTCTTGTAGCTTCCATAATTTTTTTTTGCTTCCTCAGGAAACCAGTATCTCCTATTCTAGGAATATAGGAGAGGATCTATTTGGTGACAACATTCAAAATCTAATAGAAAATAGAGTCATTTCTTGGACAGAAAAAAAAATTAAAATTAACGTGAGAGGGATATTTAGGTCCTTGACCAAGGAAAAGAGCAAACAACATGTTCATGCTATTCATGCCTGAACAACAGCAGCCATCTAACTGTTCCTTCAGGGGTCTTTCTGTTTTTCTTTTTCCTTCCTTGGTACCTTCAAAAGCAGGAGACATGGAAGAAAAATAGAAAGTGGGCTTTCTGTAACAGAAAATATAACATTCATCTCTAAATCTTTGAAACATCTGAGACAAAATGCATTGGATAAAATCAATGGCGAGTACTGCTTCATGGTCCTTAAATGAGACAATTTAAAACAGCTCTTTCACAACGCACTTGGCATCAATTCACCTAAAACTAGTTCTTTCAAAGAATATCCTAGGCCTGAAGCAGCTGGAATCATTTGTCAGCTTTTAAAAATCATGTTCCTTTTATTTGCATTCTTCTAGACTCAAGATTTCTCCAGCTGACTAAACCAAATCTCAAGAGGATTTCTGGGACAATGTGTGTTGATCCTCATACCTCTGACTGTAACAATTTAATGATTTTTTCATGCTTGCCGAATTAATGACTGAAAGATTAATCATATTTTATATGTCATGCAAATAACTGTTAGCCCCAACCAAATAGAGGAAACATCCATTCCCAAGAGACAAGAGAGTGGCAGATTCAATGTGGTAGGGTGATTTTCACCTACACATAAAAACCATAACCAGCTTACTTAAATGACATTTGCATCAGTCCATGCATTAATTGCAATTATAATCCTTCACCACTGTGGAAATTTCAAACGAGCTTTACATTGTCAAACTCTAATTTATGAGTTGTCCCAAAGTTGTGACATTCTAAAGTAATGACATGCACTCAACTAAACACACCTAAATTTCTTCTGAATCACAGAACTTAATTTGGTATGAAATCATTTAGAGAGTACTATACAAAATACTCTAAGGATCGTGCAGTCTTGCTCTTTTTCTACCTGTTAGCAAAATTACATGCTCAAAGAAGTCTTTTAATCCACTTTCCCAGCAAGATAAAATGAAGTTACAGCGCACTCAAAACCAGCCTTTTCTACTTGGATTTTTGTTGTTGTTGGAGCTTAGCCAGTATCTCTTTAAAAAAAATGCACATGTGTTAGGTGAGTCATGCTCTAACCAGTAAAAGGCAACATGAGAATGAAGAAAGTGTTTCCTGAAGTTACTTTTAATGCCATTCTTTCCTCTAGATTTGTAATTTAATGTCAAAAATTGTAAGTGGGAGAGGTGGTCTTAAGGATTAGGAATTTCTATGTGATTTTAGGCAGTATTAGCTTTAGAATGGCCTTTCTTACAAAATTCTTGTGATCTTTCCATTGAAAAGCACAGAATTTACCTAACCTTAGCAGATCTCTGATCATTTTCAATTAGACCCACTGCTATCTTTAATTTTCATTAATATACAGCAAAATAGTACTCTTTCCTGCAAGTATTTTACCATATAATAGCCTCCCACAAACCCCACTGAAACACCTATTAATGCCTTCCTTTAATGTACCCAATGCTGAATATACATTTATGCCTTCTCTCATTTAAACAGCATGGATACATGTTTTCAATGACAACAATGCCATGTCTTCAAATTAACTGCTTTAACACAATACAAACATTAATACATGTATCTCAAAAAGGGCAGAGGATAATTTAATCTCTCACAGTGTTTATACCATTGTAACTGACTTGTTAATTACAGAAAATCTTTCCCTAAGCATCATTTCACTACTGCAATTGGCTATTTGCGAGCTCACGACTTTTCATTCTTTTTTTCCAAAGTTCACAATATTCATCATGTAGACAGGAGGACTCAGTACATACCCCTGAAGCTGTCAGACAAATCTCACTGTTGGATTGTGTCCTGAATTCCGTTTCATCCTCAAAGGAAAGCTCACAGTTCAATATATTCAAAAATACACCATCCAGGACATGGATTAATTCTCGTAAGATCACATAACAAAAATGACTATTAGAAATCTACCTTCTGCCATTACAGTGAGGATCCATCACGCTTTTCAATTCAAAACCATCACAGGCCTCATAAACTTGCTGGAATTTAAATTTGGTACTAAAACTCCAGTATATGAACAGTATTTTCCCTCTGCAGGAAGAATTCCATTCCAGGAAATCTTTCCTCTCTCCTTCTCCTCACTATTCTCTCCCACTTCATCAAATTATTCAACTCACTAAATTTAGCTGTATCAGAGGAATCGTGGAGAAAAAAACCAAACTATCCCAAACGATACTGTCATGGCAGGAAACATCCTAACTGACATGCAGCTCTCACCAGTGAAAAGCTTCCATACCAGGGAACTGGTATGAACTGAGTTGGTAAAGACACACAACAAACATTCCACTCCATAAATGAGGTCTTCATTTTCTTCCATTTCCCTAAGAAGTCCAAATTACAGCCTTCCTACATTGACATCTTTCTCTCTTTCAAAAGAAATGGATATTTTTACTCAGGACTGGGCAGACAGGGGCACAAACAGTGGAGACCAGGGTAGTCTGTTCAGTGCAGTCCAACATTCTGGACAAAACCAAACTATTCTTCTTATAATCAATTAAACTCACTGCACACATCTGACTTACATCTTCACTCCCCTAATTCAGCATGACAGACACTTTTTCTTCTATAAACGATGTTGTGAAAGCTCCATGTAAAGATGCTGTCTCTTTCTTGGTTCAGATTTTAAGCAGAAAATTAAGCAGCTGGTCTTTTAGCATTTTCTTTCCTTGTTCTCTTCATTGAAACAATATTTACAAACCAAGAAAAAGCATCAATAAATAACACATTATTCTTAAACAATAAAGTTAAAAACAAAAAGCAGAGCAGTGAAGCCACAACATGACAGAACGAATTGTTGGAAACAACAGCACCACAGACAAGCAGCAGGCTGTTTTCCTTATCAGGAGCACCCTAGATGTGTAAAGAGAGAAACAAAGGGAAAAATAAAGCTTCACCTGCCACAGTATCAGAAATAGTTATAATGACGGGCAGGATGTGCAGAAAGTTGCCATCAACTTTTAACCTCAGTAACTACCAACTGGCTTTTCATCATACTCCAAGGAAGTAAATTTTGGAGAAAATTTAAGAGACAAAAATAAAATTCTTGGAGGGGTTTAGGAAGAATACGATCTGTTTTCTCACAATCTTCCCCTTTAACTTCAAAAAAGGAAATCTATTCTGACTTATTTTGGACAGCTAGCTAGAAGACCGAAGATATTTAATAGGAAGATATTAAAGCTGAATATCCACTGCAAATGGCCATTACTGGTAACAGTAAGATATTAATCCACTGAAGCATTAAAGAAAACAACAGTAGCTGAAGACAAAAGAAAAGGAGACTACAGGGGCTTGCACCTGTAGGTCACGAGTTCACATGCAAACTACCTTGCCTGAAGGGCCACAGCAGACAAATTGGCTTTCCTGGCCTTGGTGCTAGTGGAAAGCAGGTATTTATTAAAATCTTCCTAACACACAGCGCTGCCTGTTAATCTTATTTGAAGTGCTAGGAAAGAGATCTGCGACTGACAAGGTCTGAGGGACAAGAACCTCATCTTTAAAGTTGGCTCTGTAGGGCAAGGACAAACACGGTGGCAGGGAGATGCACTGAGCCATGCCGGTTTTGTGGCCAACACTAAAAATAATTTCAGAATGGATACAGCAGAGCTGATTTCCCATTATATATATTTTGATGTTAATCTTACATAACACATTTGGTGCTGATCAGCATTACAAAGATCAGTGATCTAAAAATATCTGAACATGACAGATAGATAGATGCTCCTCAGCCTATGTATCTATCCATTACATTCACTAAAACCAGATTATCAAATTGCAGAGGGATGGGGTGCACTGGTATCCCAAAAGGTGCAGATGAATTGGCATTAAAAAAAACAATGAGTACTTGAAAAAAAATTTAACTCCTGAACACTGAAAAGATGTAATATCCCCGGGTTTCCCAGCACTCGTCCAGCAACGTTTTGAGTTGCCACAATACCACAGACAACTGTGCACTTTTCAGGGGCTAAAATTCTGGTAGAGACAGCGTATGCTACCTGAAAACAAGTCAACTATGGCTGACAGGCATTACAGATAGAAAAACGTGTTTAGGAAAGCATGTCTTTTGATGGTCCTGAAGTCTAAGGAAATCTTGGGACCAAAAGTGATTTTACCACAGCAGAAAACAGCATCTCCTCAGCGTACCTCAGAGAATTATTTACATCAGAAATAAGACAGTATGAAATTTGAGATGCGGGAAAAAATACCTTAATCTGACAGCATGTCAAGCTTCCTCTTGCATAGACTTTGCATGCACCTCGCTTTCAGTGTCATTCACACCCTGGCTACACCCACAGCAATACAGTAAGCGGTGTCAGGAAGGGGTCCTGGTCTCGCGAGCAGGAGGCAGCTTCTTCTGCACCGCTGGCCCAAGAGCCCCCGAACACTCCCGGGCCCTTTTCATTTCCAGGACACACGTGGCTCTCCTGTCCCACCCTGGAACTCGCAGCTTCGATAGCAGCTGGGAGGCCTGAGTGTCAGGCACAAATCTGTGTTGTCTTGGGTTCTCAGCTGACAGAGCCCAAGTAGCATTAACATTCGTGTGACAGCGTAGACCAATTCAATACAAAGCCCTTCTGCAGCAAAAAGGACACGTTTTGCTGATCCCTGAACTACGGCCAGTACAAATCAGAACAGGTTTCAATGATACAAATTTACCTTCAAAGAGATGAGACAGGCTCATTTACTTTGGCAAAGAAAGCACTTCTGTAAGCAGCAGACCTTAGAGAAACGCTTTCTCTTCTGTTCTGAAGGACAGCTATATGTTTTCTTTCTACATTCTTCGTCTGTTTTAAGAGCAAATCCAGACCATTTGAGGACAAGCAGGGAGTGATTAGGATATATCAGCATTTCGCTCTGAAGGAGAGGTTTAAAGGACAATAAATTGTTACATTTTTCTCTAGCTCTTTTGTGATAAATTTGCTTTCTTAGAGAACAGTGCATTAAAAACAACAATGATGAAATTCATATTACTCATCCTTATGAAGAATAACAACACCTCACACTAGCACAGCTCCAGGAACACTAGTTAGCATACTTTGAGTTAACTGGAAAGTAAACCCTAGGAGAAAGCAAAGTTTAGAAATAATGTATCAGAAATAATATATTTTTATATCAGAGCTATTTATTTTTAATATATTTAAGTATTCAGAGTTATTTTACATCATCCATCTGAAATTCAGTGACACTTTTGTATTGAAAAATAATTCATATGCCTAAATCACTACTAGTAATGTGTTAGTAATGTGTACTAACACATTACTGCATAGTGCTCCACTGCCTGTGTATATTCTAAACAGATATATAACATTGCATAACTCAGATATTTACTTAAGTAAATGCAAATGAATCTCAATATACTACTGAGATCCAGGACAGTGAGAAAAAGGCTGCCTACTCTCTACTCTACCACATGTATCAGCTGATGCAGACTTTTTCCTCAAAACAACAGAATCTACAAACCTAATTTACCAAAGAAAAACCTATACACATTTCTGTGTGCACCAAATGCACAAGGGTCCGATGTTTTGGGAAACAGAATGTCAAGTTTCCTCTCCAATTTTGTCTTTTGGTAAGTTCAGTACCTTCAATATTTAAGCCAAAGACTTTTGAGAATACAGGACAACTATGTCAACAATTTTGAAACACAGCTGAAAAGCATCAAGTGTGATCATTTTTGTTAAAAGGAAAAAAAGTTCAGGGGAAGAATTCTTCCAAACACTAGCAAGGACTGTGCTCTCTTCTCTGTACGGAGCTTAAAACTTTCCTAGTGGTTTATATTAGGCAAACCTGATAACCAGAACATCCCACTCCTGCTGTCAAGGCTAAAATCCTGATGAGAGGATGAGTCTCTGCCATGGGCTACGGGCAAAGGATGGATTAGTAGCCCTCTCAGAGCCCTGCCAACAGCCTCTATTTCGGCATGCCACCTCAGTTATGAACTTCTGTATGATATATGATGCACAAGTCCAGCCACTTCTAATTAGGGGAGTGGAAGAACAATTCAAAGTCTCTGTTTCCTCCCTCCCTCATGACACCCATCTTCTCCATTTTTTCAGTGCTTCCTCTCTATGATTGCTTGCAAGCCTATCACTGGGATGATTCCCACTGCCTGTCTGCTGACAGGCTTTTGTCTGGTGGCCCCTTTTTAACCAAAGTATTCCAAAAGATATTACTTCACAAAATAGAAACATTCCTTATTCAGGAACTTTTTCAACTTATAGGAAATGGCAGCTCTGCCCTAGTGTCAAGCGGGTTCTGGCTTTGCCTGTGCTTCAAGTGGACACGAATGTGCTCTGCTGGTGCCTGATGCTGAATGAGAAGGTTGTGCTCAGCGTGGTGCAGAGCCTGAGCCAGTGCCCTGGCTTGCAGAGGAGCTGGAATGTGCCCCGACATCTGCGGGCACAGCAGAGGGATTTTGTGCTTGCCAAAGTCATGTTGGCACTGCCTGGTGCACCCAAGCACAAAAGTGACTTCTGAGAGGGTTCAGATCTCCAGAAGTTGATAGCACAATCACGCCCACCTGCTTGGGAAAGCAGCTGGGCAACCTCATTTCTACAGTCTTATTCCTGTATATAAATGTTGCCTCCTTCTTTAGTCAAAAGGTAATGGGCCGTTTTGTCTCTGACAGCTGGGCCTTCTGGTGGGAAGGGGCAGGAAGACACAGCCACGGGCAGGAAGACGCAGTCACCCCAGCACCGACAGGGAGAGATGCCGGGGGACTCCGACCACATCTAACGAACACAGTCTGGCAGGACGACTTTAGGGAGGAAACTAGTAAGAGGTCTCCAGGTTCCAAAAGTGGGAGAATCGCATCTTCTCTGCACAACTGCATCTTTGTGTTCACAGCACGACACGTCTCATCCGTGCGCGAGCGCGGCTGTGCTAGTGTACTGCAACCCACCCACCCGCAACGCTGACAGAAATAGCCCAAAACCCGGGGAACGTCGAGTACTTACATTACCACTCATGGTACGTGAGCTAAGTGAAACCGTCACTCCCCCAAAGGCAGAAAGAATGCAACCCCAATCCCAACTATAAATACTGTCGGGAATACTCCTGTGCTGGGAAGGGACTACACTAAATGATCAAATAGGACTCTTCCATTTTCAATCTCTATGGGGAAAATGGATCTTACAATTTATTTTGCTCCTCGTTGGCAAAAGCAAAAATCCTATAAAATTCCAAAACTTTCAGGCCTCAAGATTTCATGACTTTCCTCTGCAAGACATCTCTACCAGTAAGAGAAATACCTGTAACAGCAGACAAACTGAAACACAGTGATTGCAAACTTGCAACAGAAAGATTTTTGATTATGAGAATGAGAATAACATTTTAAATTCAAATTCCAGCACCATGAAAGACTATATTGCAGGGATTTTTTTTTTGTTGTTTCATTCAAAAGGTGACTATCATTTATGTTTTTATATATATAAAAAATATAAATTTGATTTAAAGTGGCATATAGACAAAATTAAGTGAGAATTTAAAGGACTTCTGCAATCCATTAGGCATTTTTTCCCCCAAACAGACAGCCAAAATCTATTCACTTCTTGATTATGGAGCATTCTTGCAGAGCCATTCCTATAGAAACCTGCCATGCAATTACTGTTGCTATGTCAGAAGCATTTAATAGGTTAGTGAGATGTAAACATTTTCTGTTGGTCTCTTCTCAACTACACATGGCACAAATGGGTCAACATTTCTGCAACAGGGAGTGTTATTGGCTCCTCTTTCTTGTAAAGCACCACGGATTCTCAATCAAAATGAAATTACTCAACTTTTTGGTTTTCAGGAAGGATGGTTGACAAGTTTCTTGTAAAAGATTCATGCATAGGTTTATACAGGAAGTGCAAGCACATTAACATTCTTTTTATCTGGCCCACCTCACTTATGAAAAAATGGCTAGTAAGCAAATTCTGGCTCAGTAAGTAGCAGTTACATTAAAAATGGGCTAGAATGTGAAATGCAGAGAAGGCAAAACCTAATTCTTCTAAAATACAATGATCAGATTTGATAATCTCTCCTACAACGTGAAATAAGAAGGATGTAGAAACAGTGACTAAACAGAAGTCTTGCAAGGTCTGCAATCAGTATGAGGATATTTGCACTTCTTGATTTATGGAAAGGGTGAGCAAGATGAGACAAAATGATAGTGGCACACAGAAAATATGCCAAGCACAATTCCTTGGCATCACATAAGAAAACATGTCATGGAGAGTGGAGTTAAAAGGTACTACTCCTAAATTAACAGAAATATATATCTTTTTATTAATTAATGCAATGCATAACTATTCCTTGGAACTCTGTATAATAAGAACATTTGCAATTGCATTAAGTGCAGTTAGGACAGTAACTCTGAGTGTTTCACAGCATAAACCAACCACATCAGCCATCAGCAATGGGTTAGCCAAGGATTCACCCAGCAGCAGGTTACACCCACCTGCTGCTCATAAACTGCTATTTACATAATCATTTGAAGTGGCTAATACAAGAATTGGTCTCAGGCACAACAACAACTAATTAAAGATGGGGGAAAGTCTTAGAAACAAAATCTTCAAAGCTACAAAGCCAGAAGCAATACAAACAACCATTTGGATGCACAGTAAAAAGCCAATTTTCTTACTTATTTTTGCTTTAGCAAAGCACTATAAATGCAGATTGTTATATTCTGCCTTTACTCAATGCTGAAATCTTTGAGTCCTGAATAAGAAACCAATAAGAATAAGTCCTGAATAAGAAACCAGTGTCGAAACCAAATATCTTAGTAAATGGAATTCCCTTTTGTGAAATCACTATGTCATCCTGAAGGAATTGAAAGATTCTTTACAGAAATTTTTCTTTTTTTCTTTACATAAAATTCTTTACATCAGAACATCTCAATTCCACATTTTTAGAACTGCATATTTCATTTTTCATCATTCAAATCCAACTGCAACTTCACAAAATTAAAACACAAATATATTTTTTTATTTTTTAAAAGTGTCCTCCCCCACCTCCATCTTCCTTCATTAAAGGTTTTGAGACTCTTTTTGTTTTAATCTGGACCAAAACTAATGGTGAATTCCTCCAGGAAATTTAACTTCCATCATTACCTCTGCTGTACTGGGCTCTCAGAAATCAAGCATCTTATTATTCAGACACTCTTCTCAACTTTATAAAGTTAACTCGGTAGCCTGGACTGAATGACAACTGCATTTTAGGTTATGCCACAAAAATGCAACAAAACAGTGATGTCCCACATAGCTCCTGTTCTTCACGGTAGGCATTTTGGGCTCAATCTGGCTGCCTAAAAATAGGTGCAAAAGAACACCAAGATGCGCTAAGAGATGTCAACAGGGTTGGCAAAAAATGACACCGGGCGTGGGAGAGCAGAGCCCTCCTGGAAAGGCAGGTGGAGGCCAGGCAAGACACCTCAGCACAAAACACCTGTGAGAGCATCTGAGTTGAGCCCTTCTGGTTTTGAAAGTCTTAGCGTGGCTATCAGGAAGGAAACAAAACCATTTTCTATGGCTGTGCAACACACAGCTTGTATTACTTCCCTATCTGCAGGTAGCTGCTTGAGGAGCATTCAAGTTCACGCCGCCAGTTCAATCTCCTGGCTATTCAGGTTTAGGTTTTACTGGCACAGTGATTCAAATCAGCAACTTCAAAGCTTTAGGCTCCCTCTAGTCCTGCTTTCACTTAGTTTAAAATCAACTAATACAAAGCCCCAGATCGTATGCTGGTCAGTTTATTTCTGCATATTCTTTTTCTCAGGATTTTAAGAACTCGCTAGTCGGCTGACTACAAAATAATAAACATTCTTGAACAAACCACTGGCCAAACAAGTTCTAACAGAGATGATGAGCACAACAGACTTCAGTGCTTTCACAGGCACAGGTGGTAGGTCCATTTTTTTCCAGTTTAATACCATTTTCTAACATAACCTACAATGTTAAATGGTAGTCTGAATCAAGTACTCCACAGACATAAACACGGACATGAGTTTAGTTTTTAAATTGTACTGAGTAGAGTAACCTACAGAATATCCTGATTTCTTTTACTAGCAAACTTCACTCTGGAATTATAAAGTCATACGAAGTCATGATTCAGTGTTTTTAAAGAAATGGACAACTAAATAACTATATTCTAAGTACACAGTAAAATAAGTTAAGCATGTATGTTTCTTTTTAAATTTTAAATATTCTTTATGACCTTGACGGCTGTTCCACTTATGTTCCTTCTACAAATCCTAGTTGGCAAGTTATAATTCACCCAATAGATATGGCACACAAAGTATTTGCTACTGGATTTCATTTTTACACAGGCATTCAAAGAGTGCACAGGTCTAAAAGGTAATCAGAATCCTTGCTAACTTTATTCCTGTCATATCTTTAACCATTTCCTGTGGAAAACAACAAGTATCTCTGTTTTTAAATGAACCAAGCAGTAAATGAATGTCATCATATCTGAGTTTCTGAGTTTGTTCTCAGAGTTAAAACTGCTGAAGAGAAATCCTTGATACAAGTAGCTTCTTCACTCTTGCAAGTCTGTGTATTGTACAAATCAGTTTTCATTTCTACAAAATGAAAGCACCAACTTCACTAGAAACCTGTTATCTTATTTTCTCATAATATGATGATATTCATTGTCCTCCCAGGTGGCTCCTGGGGACACCCCTACCCTTCCTCTGTTGTTTCCCACTATACAGCAGTGCATGACAAGTCATTGGAAGCCATGACAGCAGCAAATACACACAAAATCAAGGGTCAGTTAAACATGTACTAAGGCAAAAACATGCCCAAATTCTGATGCATATACTGAAAAACAATGTATTTGAATGGTCCAAGTTTGAATACCATAAAGAAGATGTGTCATGTAATTATGGTAAATATTAAATTTAATGGAATTGTCTTATTTGAAGACCACTACAATTTTGTTATTTTTTTAATCAATACGATAATTTCAATTTATAGTTATACAGATTTTTTTTTTCTGTCAATACACCTGCATGTATTTATCTAAAGATAGAATTTAACTGAAATTTTTTCCAGATACAATGGAAAGCTAATTCAATGATTTTGTCTATCTGGAATGTATTATTGTTACACTGTAAAGGTACAAAAAAGAAAACACTTCATATACAGAAACAGAACGTTTTAGAAATTTTGGATTACTTACAAGCTGCTCTGACTTTACACCATAGAGATGAATGGTCTTTGCCACATTTTTTGCCACAGCTGAACTTAGGTCTGGATCAACAGCCGCCACATTGAGCTCACTGGAATCAATGATTACAAATCTTAGTTAAAAACTAAACAGCATTATATTTAATTGACAGGAAATTATCTATTAATACATAGTTATACGGTGTAACAACTTAGAGATAGTAACACATATAACCAAAGCTTTATAAGCATTGTAATTCAGTTTACAGTTTAACAAGTCACTTGGGAATTTTACGTGCAGAGTGTTCCTGGTAAAAATGAGCAAAGTTTAGGAGTGACACTCCAGCGTGAAATCTCCTTCTCTATTAGTAATTCCATTCAAAAATATTGACTGCAATTAACTACACTCAAGGTTTGGCAGCAGCCTTCAAACATCACAGGTGAATACATAGTCATTCAACTCTGGAATAATATGAGCTCTGCAGAAATACCCAGGGGATGCTTTAGCTTGACACAACTAATAAGCTGTATTTTAGGCAAAACGGTAGAGTAACAGAGGCCCCAAAGGAATGACAGGCAACAATCCAAAGAGAAAAAAAATTCTAGCTCATTTCCAGTATTTCATATTTATGGAAGCCCACAGATGCTCCTCAGCTGGGGCTGAATTTCACAGAGATCACAGAGAAGGCCAAGGCCAATCTCGAGTGCCCATCACGCTACTAGTGATGAGACTAACCTCTCCCCCAAGACCTGTGGAGATAGTAGGTACCCCGATATGAGAACAAACCCCTCTCTGAGAACTCTGCAGGGTCCCAAACATCATTAGCTAGAGGTTATTCAAGAAAACTCAGACAAAGCTTTTGTATTTTCATGGTCTTTTCCCCTTTTCTCTTCAAAAGCTGATAATGGATGTGCTCAAAACCAAAAGTGAGGTGTCAGGCTTTAGTATTACTTGCCCACACATGCTAGGAATATTGCCCATGCTTTTCAGTTTCTATTATACATATTGCTCTTTACCAAAAACTTATCAAGGAAAATACTCCACTAGGAATTTAAGTACCTCATTTTACAAATTCTACCCAAAATAATTGCATTCATCCATTATCTTTCTGTCTCACTCTACTAGATTACTTACATCACGGATTATAACTTGCAGCCAAGCAAATAGCATTTGCCCTTGGCTACAGTCGTAACTATGATATCAGGCATTTACAATATGCTTAAAGTTTCTTTCTCCTGTTACGTAAGCTAAAAACAGTAAAAAATCTCATGTTTGCATGCAGAAGAGTTAAATAAATATTCCAGTTACTCCAGAACAACAAAATGTAGAACAGAAACTCTGACTTAATTTTATTACTAATCACTTGTATAATTGAAGAGCAATCTAACTTTTACTGCTTCATTTCTATAATTATGACATAGGATAAAAAACATGTTGAAAATTATATGTTGCAATGTATTTTACTTGCATACCTGGCTATAGTCTTAATTATGCTGTCAAGCTCGTCAGAAGAAGGAGGATTGCGACCTCCAGGAGGGAAGACAAGATTGATAGGGTCAAAGAGTCGAGATAAGGACTTTGACAAATAAGCAGCTTCGTATGGTTGCAGTGAATCTTTCAAGGCCTTTTCTGGGCTGTGGGTATAATGCAAAATTATTACATTTTAAATGGAAATATGCAATAGCACTGTCATATTTTTCCAGAGTGTGCATATTTTGCAATATCCAACCCAGTTTTTCTAAACACACACACTTGAAGATAGTTGGATGGTGTACAACAGCTTGATTTTCACTTGAATTCCAGAACTACTTGGACAACTGTTCTGTGTAGTTCAGCAGAGTTCTTTGCCCTTTCCTTAAAACCCATGTGGAATCCCTATTTCAAGCTGTTCTTGAGGCAGACACACTAAATCCACCAGGGAAATATCCGGGATTGCAAACACAGATCTTTTGTAGTCACTTATTTCATTAGCAGATGGCTTGTGTTCAATGATAGATTTAAAAAAACAAAACAGAAAAGTCTTGAAAAATCTCTCCTAATCTATGTATGCTTACATAAAGACTCAGGGAAATACGCTTCTTAAATCTACATTTAATAAGCTATAGTCATTATTTCTCTTGGTGAAAATGAGTGAGTAGCAGCTCTCAAACATCTCACCTCATTGTTGGAAAAGCCTGACAGAGGTTTTACTTTGCTCCTACTGGTTTCAACGACAAGTCTCTCACTAATTGCACCGGAACATATTGAGCAAATAGGAATCTCTCCTAAAATGTTTATTTGATCTTATCTAGCTCTAAAATGATGATGAGCCTGTTTACAGACTAATCTTTGTGGTATCTACAACTCATATCATGTTTCTTCTTGGAGGTAACATACACATAAACTGTATCCTTGTAAAATAAGTACCTGTCACACTCCAGTGACTTGTGGTTTCACTGCAGAATCATTCAACAGTTGAGGCTGGCAGGGATTGCCACAGATCATCACCTAGTCCACTTGCCTGCTCAAAGCAGGACCAGCTGGAGAAGGTTGTTCGAGACTGCCAAGCCAGGTTTTCAGTATATCCCAGGATGGAAACCTCTCTGGGTAAACTGTTCCCAGGTTTGACCAATCTCCCAGTAAATCTCTGTGTAGTGTTTTCTAATGTTTAAATGGCATTTCCTCTATTTGACTAATGTTTGTGCCCACTGTCTCTTGTTTTATCACTAGGACCCACTGAGAAGAGTCTACCTCCATCATCATTACATGCTTCCAGTGGATATTTACACTCCCTGGTATGATCCCCGCCAAGACTCTTCTTGGAGAGGCTAAGGCATAGGGTCTTAAAGACCAAGGTATGAAAAATATGTAAGTTTCAATTGCATTAGAGTTCATAAAACATACTCATAGTCTTGGTTTTTTTGCATAAATATGTCCTGTGTATCTTCTTCCATTTGTTGCAGTTCAGCAAAGAGATCAGTGCTTCCAGTTGTGTTAAAATTCCTTTGAATATTTTGACTGTATTGTTGCAGGCGTTTCCACAAGTCGTTATAAAGCCTCAGTAATTTAGGGTATTCTCCTTCAAAAGCTTGTTTCAAAAACATAGAGGCTGTAAAATAAAACAGAAAGCAAAAAATATTGCTAAGTTCAAGCCAATTTATTTGATTCATGTATGCAACATCTATTTCTGCATATTATTAGTGTAATATTTATAATTACTTTCAAAGTGCTAAGAGCTATCACAATAAATGAAGCTGACAAAGCTAAGTCTCTAAAGCACCAGTATGAGTTCCACAACTTAAAAACTGGACAGGAAGACTTTTTTTCATACATACATACAATAAATAATTATAGTCATGAATTGCTTGCTAGTGAGCTTATTTATTTAAATATCAAGTGTGATTACCGTTAAGAGGTTTTATAGCTTAGTAGTGGAAAAGGTATAGTTTTGTAGAGCTTTCAAGATACAAATTTAAACAAGGTAGAATGAACAGGTAGTTCCTTAGAAGTGGTAACTTCTATCAGCCAGACTAATGAGGGCAATGAGTCAATCAGACTAATGCCTGATGAGGGCAGCCCATGCTTTTATGCAACCTTCTTGAAAGAAGGCACCTAAAAAATACAACCCCTGCATTTGTCAAATAAGATATGACAAAGCCAGCAGAAAAAAAAGCAGTGTTATTTTCAGCCTAAAAGTCAGAAAAGCCACAAGTGGCAGGAAATGAAACAAATGTACAACTGTTTCAATGACCAATATTAATCTTCATCTAAGATCACTCATACTTTATGGATTGCACTGTTATATTAGGGGATTAACTCTGTTCCTTCTACTCAGAGATTTTCAGGTTCTGGACATCTGCCCCAGTTCACTCAGCCCATTCTGCTATCTAAATGTGTTCCACTTTTGAATACTGGAGAATTCACATCTATTTTGACCTAAAATAATTCTGTTTGACAAAGTGATGTCTATAAAGTCTGCTCCAACCTCACAAAATCAGACAATGATGTTATCACCCCCTGTAAATTCTGTCATAAAATCATATTTCTCTATCATTTATTTAGTCGTCCTCCAAACTACATGATCCAGAGGTTTATAACTGAGGTCAGTCAATCCCCTCACTTAGAACTTACAAGCTAAAAAACAAACGTTCCCATGCAGAATGCAGAGTGCCGCTTCAAAAATTAAAAATCAACTTCTTGTAAATATTACTTCCTCAAAGCTCAGACGCAGTAAAGTAAAAACAGGCAGTTGCACTGTAAAAATCCAATCTCTCTCTCTCTAAACTTTTATATTAAAAAACATTAAAAATCAGTAGCAATAAAATATGTTTGAATAGTTGTCAGATGATATTCTGCTGATATTCTGCTGATAATTTGTACAAGTTATCTTAATTCTGCAATGTTGATTGCAACAATTGTAACTGATGTGGCAATTCCACAGTCTTAAAACCTTGTGTTGAAAACAATTACCACATGTTCATTTTGAACATACGAGGCCCCTGGTATGTACACAGTGCTGATAAAGAATGGTATAAGACAAGTATTAAAATTAATGTGTTTTAACACAAGTTGATCACATTTTCTTTTGGGATCACCTAGTTACCTAGCAACCACGGAACAGGAATCAAGCAGTTACTTCCTCCAAATTATATTGCTGCTGTGAGGCAGAGCAGGACCAGGTTTCAAAAGGCTAATGCAATAGCTGACATCAGAAAGATAAATGCAAATGTTACTTAATTTACGTGTGCAGAAGACTGGCTTTATAAGTTCCAAACAAACAGGAAAGATATATGATATGAAAGCAACAAAGTAATTTGTCTTTATGATCCAATTGCACACTGCTTTATTATGTACTGGCAAGAGTGCTGTCTAATGTTTATAATGTGATTTTTATTTAATCTTCCTTGATTGTATCTGATGGTTATTTATTACATGTGTGTAGAATATTGTGCATAGTCAGAGAGGCAACCATTTATCCCTATTTAGACAAGACACAATTTGAAAGGAGCTCAGTTCCTGCTTAGAAAGATATCAAAAATGGCTAAAATGAGACTTGCATAACTTACAGCTTTCTGTTGTTGAAGACAGATAAGCACAGTTCTTTAAAATCAATTCAGTATTTATGGTTTTGGCAAACTCAAAATTATCTTTTTTTGCTATTAGATTATCACTACTTAATAAAATGGAATATACTTCTGAAAATTCAATCATAGGTTAGGAGGATCACAATTATAAGAAGACTAAGTTGTAAATTCACCAACCTGGCAATGATTAGAAACCACAGCTATAGTTAATAGAAGAGATAACAAACAACAGGCACACTGAAATGCCAAATTCAACAGAAACACAGAAGACATTAAAAATTAGATATACCGAATACTTACAGTCTGTTGCTGCCTGAAACTGAGAGGACAGAGTCTGAGTTACTGCAGACCAAAATTTGTACAAAATATCAGACTGGCCATCCTGGTAGCAAGGGACAAGAGAAATGAATTTCAAAACACATCCTTCTCAAAACATTTCAACCACCACAACGCTCCCAGTCAAATGCTTCCTTCAAACCTGCTCTACCCCTACTGAGAATCAAAAGTAAGTAGATGCGGTTTGAGAAGATTCCCTCAAGTTTAAAACTAGGAAAAATATGTCAGAAAACAAAAAACCAAGAGCTTCAGTCATCACTCAAATGCAATCTCTTCCCTCTTTTCTGACAGATATCCTCCCAGCTCTCTGACAAATCTTAGAGAGGGGCATAAATATAGAATGAAATAATAAACCTCTAGAGCTGTTTTAGAAAAGAACTCTGCTTTGGAATGACCTTCTCATTCAGAGGGGCTTCCCATGCTGACTAAATCATAGCAATTACAGTTATTGGCATTATGGCATGCTTACAAACACTTATTAGTGACCAAAACCAGTGCATGCTGTTCTGTTTCACACAGAGCAGTAGGAGAATTTAGAGTTCCAAAAACTTTAAAGCAAATGAAGATACGGTGGAGCCCACAGCTCATTCTTCACCATCTCATATCAATAGGGCTTGATGCAAACCCCCAAAAACAGGTCCCAGGTTCTTATACAAGAGATAGGCATGAAATAGCAGGTTGCTCATTACTGCCCAAATGTTTACTACCAAATCTTTCATTTACCTTCAAAGAAGGTGCTAACTCACTGGCAATTTTTTTGTTCAATCGTTTTTTCTATTTGGTTCTCTTTGTGTTTGAGGCAGGAAATTCTGCAGATGGTGGCAGGTAGCCTTCTGCCTAGGCACCTGCAAGGCTGCCCAGGGTTTTGGCGAGAGGCCAAAGCTCACCCTGGACAGCACCATTTTCTTGGTCATGTTAGGTTATGTCAGTATCAAGTACATATTACATATATAAATTAACCAAGTTGACCACACCCCTTTACTAAGAATAACCACCAGAACGCAACACCCAACAGTCACTGCAAATGTCAGCTACTTTAGAGATTTTAGGTTGGAACTTGGATGTTTCCATCACAACTCATTCTGAAACATCAAAGCCTTTAAATCAAGGCATAATATTAATAGTTAAATACGAGCAAAGGGCTCTGTCTTGAAATCACTGTCAAAAAGGGATGCATTGCTTGCCTTTTAGCACTGTAGTGATTTCAATATGAAAAAAGGGGGAAAAAAAAGCTCTTACTAAAACACAAGTTATTTTGAAGTGTCATTTCAACTTCTGCCCAGCACCACGGAAGCAATGAGATTAGCTATCAAATATAAAAAGACCAACTCCAAACTCAATTGCTACTGAACATATCAAATGAGTAAAAGAATGCAACCTATTCCCTTGTGTTGGCAGTAACACATGGAGCAAAGAAGCTGTTTAGACCAAACGTCACACAGTAACAGAGTAAAACTGCAGTCCACCTGAAGATCCGGTCACTGAGAAAGTCTTCAAGTTCAAGCTCAAGTTTTATTTCTACCTCCAGAATTATCATCTTAAAGAACTCATGCCTCTCAGAGAAACAGTAACTATCAGGTTAGCCATAGACAGGTCACAGACCAGGAAAAACCAAACAAACAAAACCCTCAAATGCTGGACCAGGTGCTCCAGATGAAGTCAGAACATCCTTTATGCCGTTGAGCAGTTGTGGGGCTGGGGATCTGACTGAGAAAACGTATGAGAACACAGAAAACTAAGAGAAGTTGAGATGACGGAACCTCCTTTATGACTGATAAGGACATGAGACGGATTTAGAAACTTAAGTAACCTATTTTAAAGTTATGTTTACATTTTCTGTAAAATTGTGGCTGATTTCACAAATGGGCAAAAAAAGATAATATTAGACAGTGACTCAAAAGGTGCAATGCATAAAGAGGCTTCAGTTTTTGTGTATTTTTTACTACAGCATAAATGTCAAATTACTCAGTTCTTAATTTCACAGTTTCATATTTAACACAAAAATTACTATAAAACAAATAACCTTTCACATCAATTAAACAGTAAATTAATTAGCTTTCATATTCTCTATCCCAACATGGAATAATGTTTGCCTATTCAAGATGGTAACTCGATTCAATTTCCAAATAATCTAAGGGATGTGAAAAAATAAATACAGATCACTTTTAGACAACTTATTTTCATTGCTTCTATAACCACCCACACTTCTGTCATAGTCTCAGCAGAAAACGATTAAATGGTCTTGAAAACAAAAAGTCCCTCCACATACATATTTCTCTCATCTGTTATAACATAATAACAAATAATATTAGTATATATGTAGCAGCATTTAATTTTTATGTGCAAGTATGTATTATTTATATACAAACATATGCATGTGTATTTACATATGACATATTTACATATGTCACTATGTAAACATTGGTATAGCTGTGACTACTGTCCAAATTAAGTCTCTGCCCAATAACTTGTGTTTTCTGACCTGAGCAAATTCTGTTCATTAAGTATAAAGGAATTCTATAGCAAACACGGCTGCCAGGTCTTGGCTCACCAACTATATTATGTACAAGGAGAAACGGAGGGGAAAAGTAACATACAAAATTTATTTCATGCCAATTTCAGTCAAAAATGTTCAGGGAAGAGAAGTGATTGATTTAGTTTCAGAGCAGCTAAGAACCCTGTCTACAGAGTCATTACAAGTTGCTCCTATAACGTAAGACAGTATTTCACTTCCTCCAGTGTTAAGATGCACTCTGGAGGTGAAATATAGTTCCTGATGAGTAGTGCACAAAATAAGAGTTTGTGGCAGGAACTAGAGAATAATGTTGCCTACGCAAACATCAGGGGGTATTTAAGTGGGTGGACTGTAGTTATCAAAATTGGAAGACAGCAAGATATTAGCATTAGATGCTCCTGCTGGTTTCAAGAGTGCCATATGCAACCACAAGCATTCAGAAACCATTTATTTATTTTGTTTAAACCTGTAATTTCTTTTGCTTACACATTAACTCAATATATTATTTTCTTAAGTACTTGTAAGTGTCTGAGTGCTTTAAAAAATGCAAAAAAATACTTTAATTATTCAAGAAGAGCAGCTTATAACACAGCTACACTGCCTAGTCATTCAGAAAGGAAACTAACGAAGGTGGAAATGTTTCTTGACATTTAAGAGACTTGTACTCAAATTTCTGTATTTTGCCAGCAAATATTTTAAATATACAGTATTCTAATAAAGGCTACTTGTGTGGCTGTAGATTACAATGAAAATCTTAACTATTTAAATAATGTGAAATTCCACTTGACAATAATCAGTATTGCAAATTTGCTACTCAAAAATGAGTAGCAAAAGGAAGTGTTTTTCTCCTTCCTAGGAGGAAAATTACAGGAATGTCCCTTCTCTTATGATGGACAACTCACCTCTTCTAGGGCTTATGAAGATGAGTAGGAAGAAGAGAAGAGCAGCAGAGAAGTCTCTCTTAAAAATACAGGAAAAGGTATGAGGACTCCTTCTTTTTGGTATAGTTGGGAAGCAACTGGTTTTAAAAATATAGTATTTTGCCTAGACAAATATTGGATTTAACATAGGGCCAAGGAGCCCAATAGCACCTAATGTGATGAATTACTTAAGAAGCGGGGCTTGCACTGAACGGGTCACCCTTGCAGAAGTTGTCTTGTGGTTAGAAGTGCATGCCTGTCTCCACTACTTCTGCAGAGTGTAAGCAATTAGTGTGGTCCTCCTGCACACTTAAAGCAAATATGCAACCTGGTACATGGTGTATGGGAACACTGGATGCCTCCACATCAGCAATTCGATGTTTAGAAGGGATCAAATCTGTCTTGTGCCTATATTGTGCCTGGTAGTACACACTCGGGCGTGATAGTGGACTTTCACTATCAGATGAATACACCATCACACCACTAACTTAAAAAGAAAAACATTTGCGAATAAATAGCTGTTTGCAGCACACATCACAGGTTTTGTAACAGAACTCACAAAGATGTACTAATATTTTTATCAATTGTTATTCTGAAACTTCCAATTGGGAGCTTTTCATTTCTCTTGCTTCTTAGAACAATGTAAAAATTGAGAGAAAAAAAAAAAAGTTAAAATTACTTACATGGCTCCCCTCCCCCAAAAATATAAACACTTGCTTAGAAATCTAGTCACAGGCAGATTAACATCTTGTGATACAATCCCTTGTAGCAGGAGCAGCTGACAAGATGAGTAATGAACTGCATCCGATTATCTTTTCAGCTCTGTGGCATCATTTTCCATCAGCTTCCTATTCCATAACCAGCAACATTGGGAAAAGGTCACCATCCTGCCAAATTATTTGTTCTCCACATACACCCCCTCCACACACATGATCAATGAATATGTTTAATAACAGCAAGAACACACAAGCCTTTGGAAAATAAGAGGTCTGGTGCATTACATGTGGGACAAAACTGTTTTAGTTGTGTACTGCATAGTATGCCAAAATCTTTATATAACTTCAAGCCTCTCAGAAGGAAATTATTCCATTTTAGCATATAATATAACACTATTTCCTCTTTTCATGCAGTATGTTCTTTTTTCAACAAAAGAACCTTAACTGTGATTGATGCAATCTAAAATTCAGGATAGGAAAGATTCAAGGTGGCATATGCCTATTTTTCTCATTACAGAATCTAACTATAAATCAAATTGATGAACATTAATTCCCAACAACTGGAGAATTAAAATAGTAAAATGGGATTTCCTCCCAAGATCAGATCCTTTTAACTCAGTATCTTCTGAAATGACAGCTACGTGTACTCAGCTTCGCTCTGATCTTACAGCACAGGATATCACCACAGAAAGGATAATTTGCACTATTTTAAACATGGTTTAGACATTATGATCAGCCATGGAACTGGCTATTTTTTCCTAAGAAAATTCTATGAAGATATTTCTATAACTGCAAACTTAAATAAACTAATAATCTGTCAGCTTATACTATGATTTAAAAATATGGTCTCTGTCTGTCTTGTGCCCAGATACCGCTTCGTGTCCAGGACAGATAAGCTGACCAGGCAGTACTCGCTGCTGTGCTCAAACAATTAGTAGCCCTTCTGCAACTTTGGATAGTGCCAGATGTGTAACTTCGGCCTGTTTTTCTCTTGCCAATTCTCTGCTGTCAGAAATGATGAACTGAGCAAGTGGCCAGCAACAGAGAAGAGACCAACCCTCAGCAGTGCGGACCCGTTGCACAGCTGGCCAGAATGAGCAAAACACAAATTTGTTCTTGAAAGAGATATGAATTATAAGCACTGAAGTCACTTCTGGAAATGAAGCTTAGCTACTTTCGAAAGCCCTTTTTTTTTTTTTTTTTTCTTGCAAATCTACTTACATCTGTGCAAAGCCAAATGGAAAAACACCAAAAAAATCAGATTCCAAACACTAAATTTTACCCCTTTTCATACTGTTTATAATGCAGGAACTCAGTCACACACACTGTGCGCATAAGAATTCCCTGTGTATATAAATTAAACATGTAAATCAAGCAAAATAACCCTGGCACGACGGCCAAAGCAGCAATGAACTTTCTCAGCAGGAGGCCTCGCTTGGCTGTTTACAGGAAGGGGACAAAGATCGCCAGCGTGGGCCGCAGTTCAGCCACACTGACCCTTACTGCAACAACAGAACAGATGCCGGCAGCTCGCTGGATTTTCCCTGTGTTTCTTATTTATGTGAAATTGAGAATTGTGCTTAAGTGCTTTGCTGAAGCAGGGCCATAATCAACAACTGGCAAGAAACACGTTCACCTTGTGCCATTATTTAGCTTCAGCTGTGACCTACACATCCCTGCGGTCCGTCCTCCTGGGCAACTTCCTCACAGCAGGACTGGGGCTTTTCCCCAGACAGAGCAATTACCAGTGCAGGGATAACACTGGATAATGGCAGTGCTGGAGATCTGGAAAACGCAGGTTCATCCTGCTCTCTGCCCTGCTCCAGAAAGCCAAGCTGGACACAGCTTGAGGCATAACAGGGGAACACAAAGTTCTTAGTGCCAGGAACTTTAAGATAGGGCTCTGCTAAGTAAGTCTTTCTGTTGTAAACACAAAAAGAGAGTCTTTCCCCAATAACATAAGCATAAATTAGCGTGAAAATTTAGTGTACAAATGGTGACAATTTAACTCTTTTCATAGGCTAGGCCGGAAAGGTCTAGATTCGGTCTCCGTTACATAGAGACCAAAGGCAAAGCATCTCACTGGCCTTCACGTGGAGATCTGCCGCCGCAGTGTCAACAACCCCACGTTCACAAAATCCGAGTGACCAAACACCAGGACGAGGCGGCAGAGCACCCGCTGCAACCGGCAGCGAGCGCAGATGCAGTCGTGTTCTGCACCATAACTCGTGGTACGGAAACCACTCAGGCTCAGAACACAGAGCATTCGTTTAGTGGTATGCAATGGACAGAAAAGATAATTCAACAAAATAATATAATAATATAACTCAAAAAATACTATTAAAAATGTTTTTTTTTTTTCAGAAGTCTTTATACCTTCAATGCAGTCCTCCTGTAGCATGTATGTATGGCGCATTAGCTTTAATGGTGTGAAACCACATTGGTATTCAGCTGTAACAGTTCCAAATTTAGTTTAATGTTGCCTGTTTACAGGATTACATGATTAATTTTGATGAAAAAAAATATAAGTGACAAGATGTTGAGTGCTAAAACTCCACTCCCACTTACTCACCTGAAAAATGACTTAATTTTACAGTTCAAAAAGTGTGACTCTCATTCCACTATATAGCTAATGAACCACTGAAAAATACTGCACTGGGTACTAGCGTTGTAAGAGCAAAGACAGGCAAAGATCTGCATCCCCTGCTCCTCTCATTAACATTAGTGTTGCAGCCTGGAAAACTGATTTAAAGTTTCCTCAAACATAAGAACAGAACAGCTTACCTAATTTTAGAAAAACATGCCAAGCTGCTAATTAACTTTGCTATTGCAGAAATGAAATCTCTTGAGCTCTGTTCTTAATATATCTATTTAGGATCTGACATTAAATCCAAACTCAAGAAATGGGAATGGAAGTACCCACTTCATTCAGCATTAGACAAGAATGCATGAAGAAGCTGAAAATATATATACTTATTTTTACAAATGTCTTTATTTCCTCCACACTGCAAATTTAGAACCAAATGAGTATAATAATTTCCCATCTGTGAATTATCATTTTTGTGTCTATTTAACATAGCTGCTCTAACATTCCAATAATAAATCTGACCTACTGTTCTAAGCTTGCTCCCACTTCACGGCAATCACTTCCAACTTATTTTCCCTGTAGAAACTTTCATTCTTTGACTAGAATGTTAAAAAAAAAAAATCTTTATTGTGAAGCCTCTTTGAAATGTAAAACAATATAGTGAATATTACCATGAAGCTAGTTGCTGCTGCAGGCTCCTGAAATCAGGCTTTGCATACTAATCCACACAGTGCTTTCCATTTGTAATCAAAGGCTCCTCCATAAAGAAATATGAGATATGAGAATATTGCTCTGAAAACAGAAGACACTTAAAGGACAGCCTAAATCTTCTTTCCACCTAGAAGGCAGCAGTGCAAATGATTTAACAATTTCGCACAACAGGATCTTATGGGACAGAAATAAGGAAATCTATTTGCACTATTTCTATAGCAACATAATTGCCAAACGTGAGACTGAACAAAAAAGACATCACATTCAGAAGTGTAATTAATCTGTGAAGAAAAAGGCAAATTTAGTGTTTTGAATAAGGCTATTCTACTGTCAAGAAATAGTCAAAAAGAAAAAAGCATTTAGATTTCTAACTCTGTGTACATTATACATCGCAGGTGAGCACGTGCCAATAAACGACACTATGATTTTAAAAATGACCTTGATTTTTGTTTCATATCAGGGCACGAATGTCATTACACTGAGCTGATCAGTTTACATCCAAGGTGTAATAGTTTCTAGACTTCCAGCAGTAATGCAACATTTTAAAAAGGTCTCTCTATGCTGCTGACAAAAGAAACAAAAACTGGTTCTGAAATATAACCTTCTGAGCTAGAAAACAGAATAGAAAATAGAATCCTTAAGTGATTCCTTAGACGAACTAATTTGTAAGGAATGAGAATACTTAGGTCTTAAATAGTGCCCTAAATCTTCAAAACAATTTCAAAACATTAATTAATCCTCTCACACTCCTGCAAGATAAGTATGCATCAGCTAGAAGGAAATGAACTTAGTGTTTCCAAGAGCCAAGACCACCCAAGGGACTCGGCAGTTTTCTGGTAGCTGGAGAAGTGATTTAGTATGTACAGCTACACACTCACCTTGACTTCCACACGCCTCACCCAAGGAAGGAAAGGTAGTTTGTTAAACTTATGTCCATGCAATCCTTACTTGGTCAGGTAAGACTGACAAGAAGGATGATAAAAGGTGGCACTTTCGTCAACTGCATTCTTTTTCCAATGGCCACCTAACTGAAAGCCAGCCGACTTAGACACCAGCCTACAATTTGCACAAACCCCGACAAACCAGAAGTGGAAAACAACAGGTATCATTATAACCTATTAAGCGAATCAACCCCAATACCATCCCTGTTATTTACACCTGCACATTTCTAACAGAAAAACAAAACCTAAGTCCCAGGAAAAATGCAATGCCATGAGAATACCTTTTGCTGAAAGCTCTGAGCCTCCCCTTCAAATTAAAACTGAATTATCTTCCTCTGGGGCTGTCTGGAGACACAAGGCGCTATCCAGGTGAAGAGACATTTTATTTAGAAAGGCCTCAAAAATCTTGCAGGTAATCAATGTAAAAAATAGTGGGTTTGAAATAATAAGCATTTTAGGTATTTACAGGTTCAAAACCCTGCATGTTCACCTGCCTTTAAGTCTGCATAAAGCTCCTTTTTAATGCCTAAATAACAAACAGAAACCACAGTGGAAATGATGTGCAAGTAATCCAGTTCTGCTTCTACAAAAAAAAATAAAAAAACCCCTGGAAAATAAATCACATATTGTAATAATACGAGGAAACCAGATTATTTTCTGAATTCACATAAGGCAGTAATTAGATTATTTTTCATTTTTTTCACTTGGGATTATTTTTAATTGGGTCAAATGAATGTGCATATATGAAGCTAGATGTGACTAATTTCATACTAGCAGCATTTTTTAGCAAGTTTGGATTGGGAAGGAGAAATAAGAAGGTGAAATCCAAGTATATATTTGGGGAAATAAGCATGCGTGTTTTCCAGTTAGTTTGTTTTATATAATTATTAGGGCACTCCCTTCTGTATCTTTAACACTTTAACACACTAGTGTTGACAACCCTGGAAAAAGAGCCTGTTGACTCACCAAGCGTTCATCGGGTGAGACAATAGTCAGAGCCCTCCCCAAAACACTCAGTGAGGCTCCCAACAGCTCTCCTACCCAGGCACTTCTATAAAGGGCAGGTTGTGCAGCGCTCCTTAGCTGTTAACCAACGTGGACACCAGCAGATCACAGAAGAGCAAGGACAGATGTCCTCACACACAGTATTTCCTCCCAGACTCACAAGCTTCCGAAGACAGACCCCATCCCACCACTTCTACTGACCAATTGGGGGAAAAAAATCCACAGTAAAAGCCTTGCTGCTTTTAAGGCTGTTTTTCATTTTGCAAAACTGTTAACTGATGCCTATGTAGGAGTGAAGGACCCAAAACAGATGGAGATCAGAGATCATTTTCAACTCTTTCACAAGGGGCTTAGAGGGACTCTTATCTCTAATTAGGAAACGGGTTGTCACAGAAAGACATGTTCTGATGTGCCTTACGCTGAAGTCAGCTGCAGTTGAGATATTAAAATAGCTGAAGCAGGATTAGTCACTACCCGCTGAAAGAGAGAAGAAAGAAAGCCCAGTAAGCTCAAGTAACCTATGAGCTCTTGGAAGGGGAATTAAGCCATTGAAGGGAGCGAAATCAAGAGCCCGTCACTAAGTGAACAAATATAGCCACTCGAAATTATTTTAAATCGCATTTGCAATTTTAATTTTTATGCTAGACATTTCGTAAAATTATCACTATCTTTTAAAATGATAAAGTTTAAAATCAGCCCCATACATGTTTTTACACAAAACCAGAAACTAGACTTCTGAATTATAAATTCTGTTGGCCATGCTTATGAGCTAAGGTCTAGTCATTAAGGTACTGAAGGGCAGATAAAACACCAAAATGTTCATTCTGTCTTGAAATAAATGTATTTCTCATTTAAGTACCTATAGAGATTTTTTTTTCCAAAATTTATATGTGCACTTTGAATATCTACAGAATAATAATAAATCTGCATTTCATTACTAACTTGAAATATAGCAGCTTTTAAAATATCTTATGAAAGCACAACTTATTTTCAAAATGGATGTCAATTCTTCTGCATTCATTCATATTGTGGCAAGATAGCCCAATCCAGATGCAATCAACAGCAGCCCATGACTGAGAAAAACAGCAGTCGGAATTCCAACTCTAGAATATTCCAGGATACTCATGCTAAGACACTTAACTCTTGGCATCTTAACTTGTCACTTAACTTGTCATCTTAATGGTGGGAAAGTTTGGAAGTAAATTTAATTACAAGTACAAGAAGCCACGATGTAGACAACACATGAGTGCTATTTGTCCTGCTGCTGAGCTCCAGGATTCAGATATTTTACAGGCTCTATGCCTCAGTTTGTCTGTCTAACAGCTAACATTTGTGTTATAAACAGGGAGACCTTGTGAATCTTTGGAATAATTAATTAAGGTTAGTAAAACTGCACTTTTGATACTCAGGATACAACACTACTAAATATTATTATGGTGAAAGGTAATTAGAAGGCAAGAAAGTACATGTAGTCCATGCTTGAGATCAAAATGTAAAATGAGAAAACCTGCAGGTTGGGAGACTTGTGAAGAGAAAAGGCACAAAAAAATTCCCCCAATGGGAAAAAAAAAAAAAAGAAAGAAAAAGAAAGGATGACCTAAAAAAAAAAAAAAAGTAGCTTCCTTGCTATTAAAGGACTTAGGCTTTAAAAAGGCTGGGTCCCCTCCTCTCTTACGCTTCCTAGGATGATACTTGCACTACAGTAATCAAAACAAGGAAGCAGATGGACAGGCAAAGTGGTACTGCAGCTGCTGCAGAAGATGACTATAATAATAATAATGTTGACATCAGGAACAGTAATTAGTGCACAGCCTGTAGAATGGATGATTCCTTTCCCCATCCTCTGGCGTGGGCCAGCTGCCCTAGCCAAGGGATATAACACTAACACCTTCAGCTGGTTTTGCTGGTTTGCTCAGTTTGTTAGGGAGACTGCCCACCACAGTTTAGAGTGCAACAAAGCAAGCCCCTCTCCTGCACGTGTTCAGGTGAAACCACGCTCCACCAGCGTGGGCTACCATGAGGTGGAATTTTCACCAGTAAATGCCAAAATAGCCAAAACACCTGCTGAAGAGCAAACCAATCGAAACAGTGAAAACCACAGAAAGATTGTACTTGGAATATGTGATTTGTCACTTAGATGCAGAGAAGGAAGGGTAATCTGCAATATCGTGGTAGATGCTCAGCATGTTACAGCACAAAACCATTTTATTTTATTTTCTAATGAGCTTTTCCTTGCTTTAAACTTAACTGTTTCGAGCTTGATTTTCTTTTTTCATGCATTCTTCAGAATGATAAACATTTCTTTTGGCTTTCCTCCATTATCACCCTTGCTGACTAGAAAAACTCCTACCCCCTTTTCATGTGCTGCTCTCCACAAGGTAGTTGAACTGATAAGCTCAAGTCATGAACATGAAAAACTCATTTTTCTGAGCTACCTTTTTGATCCCAAATGTTACCAACTTCCTATAGTTCCTCCCCCTGTTTCTAGGTTTATGTTTCTGCTTAAAAATGCTGACCTACTGGAGGACCCCACTCAGGCATCAACAGTTTTTTTTTTCCAGATTATACTTTTTTACATACATTTTAATGCAGAAAATATACTAAATATTTATAAACTTTTTGGGCTTCTTTACAATATAGAAGGAGAAGCTTAAAATGTCTCATCAAAAAGTGACGTTCTTTGGAACATCAGCTTCTGGAGCTGGGTTTAGCTGAAAGATAAACTCGCACCCTGTGTTTAACCTTCATTATTTGCTTTCACCGTTGAGTAGACCACATTTGCATATGAACAGTTTCCCCAATGTATTTTGAAAATTAAATCCATGCAAATTAAAAATCCAGCCATATACTTGGAAAAGAAGATGTCTGCATAAAAACATCTTTTGTTTTTGTTTCCTCTCATCTACTAAGGTAGATGAGATAGATCCTGTAATACTGTTCCTAATATTGAGGGAGACCATTAATCAAATTATTCAGAAGAAGAATAGAAAACAGTACAAATGAATGGAAAAGAATAGGTATTCAGATCTGGGACATTATAGGAAAAGAACATCCATAATTATTTTTCGTGGAAAAAACTGCCAAGAAGTAGAGAAACAGATGGCTGAAAGTGCTAGATATCATATGGCGACACATTCTTTTATGCAAACTAACATACTTGAGTAATTACTCAAATCACATAGTATTTTATGGAATGTCGTTAATAATCAATAACAAAAACTGACAGCAGTGCCTTATCAGCTCCCTTTAAAGAAAGCAGAAGAAATCATAAAAAGAGTATTTTTATACCCTACAGATATAACCCCCAGACCACAACAAGCCTGTCAATGTTAAGTCTGATTCTCACCACTTTGTAATTACTTTAAGTACAAAAAGTTTTGGAACTCTAAAATTGTAAACAAAACTATTCCTTCATCACATTTTCCTTAAAAGAATCAATAAGACATATTGAGCTAAATTAAAACTTTACCTTAACTATTTCTTCAATGAAACAGACATGTGAAACAGGATCTCTCTTCTTTGTTAATACTTTCTGCAAATGCTGCACCTGTAAGACAGTTTATTGAGAATAGTGACATTTGCTAGTATTTTGTAAGCAAAATTGCTTGATTAGACAGATAGGAATTAGCTTCTGAGTACCTGTCCACAAGCAGCACAGATTTGATCCATGAGTTTCTCCATGTTTGTCCAGAGAGCTGCTCGAAAAGCTGCTGTGTTCCCAGGTGTTGGCATAGCAGCTCGACCAGGGCCACCTAAAAGTGTATTTAAAAATAAGCAACACCACACTTCAGCTTTCAGGTGTGAAAATTCAAATATCATTTGAAGTGTAGACCTCTAGCACACATCGATAGAAGAAATTTTCTAAAAATATCAGAACAGCCTAAAATGGCTTGGAAAAGAGGATTTGTGATTGGCCTCTGCTGTCTCAACTAAGTCAACTCTGAAGTACAGCTTGCTGATTTACAGAAACAGCAGCTCAATCTGTGTATGCATTTATGTGATATCCCAGCAGAAAGCTCTGCAACTTTTAAACCATCTCTCTCTTAAGAGGGCCTGTATTTCTTTATCACAATGGCAACACTCTTTCCAGACCCCACACTTGCTACAATAGTTACAAAGGTTTTAAAAGCCTGTGTTGCCAACCTTAACATCTGTCTCCTACTTGGTACTCTGAGCTCTCTGAGCTATCACGTGGGAACATTTTAATGCTGCAATGTTACCTCACGTTGCCAATACTGCTTTGAGAAGATTTCCACTCAACAAAAGCATTTTACTGTAGTGTTAGATCTGATCTTAAAAATAATCTCTGCCCATGATTCTCCCACCAATAGAAATACGACAGAATTGGATTCCTCTTTCTATGACAAATGCCTTAGAAAATGCTACAAATCTGTAGCATTAATGAAGACAATTTTTCTGGGCAAGTGCAGGATAAAAAGGAAAAAAAAAATCATCTCTAAGAACAATAAAAATATCCTGGCCCAATTCTGGTTTTGTATTGGCTGCTTTTTGAGATTTGCCTATTCCTATCCTCTAGTGGTTAAAGAAAGAGGGAAAGGTAACGATAACAGGCTCAGATATGAAAGACGCTTCTATTTGACCACATACTAAAGTTTTGCCCAAAACCACAAGTATCTGTAAAACAAGTATCATACCTCTTGTAGCAGCTTGAGATGGCTGGGTCAGCACTTTGATGTCCAAGGCATTTTTTATGTTCTCCTCCAGCACTGTGCAATATCCATCCACCACATTAGCAATAGTATCCTTCAACGTTCCAAGGTTATGGAAAACCTGGAGGGCAGTCCCCACTTGAGTAGGATTCTAGGGAGAGAAGATTGTCAGAAACTGTAATCATCTACAGATTTGTTCATCCAGAATGAGGCAGCAGGACACTGGGCGAGTTCTTCTCCAAGTTCAGTCTGCTGATTCACTTAACATTAAATAACTGGTATCCTTACTGGGTAACAGAGAACAGAAGAAAAAGGGGGGGGGGGATTTCCTTCACTATTGAGCTGGAGTATCATTCTCTGAATAAGACGAGGGGAAAAAGTGGGGTGAGCGCTTCTGGCAACAGCTTCCCTGGGGTGGGTTACCAGTAACTGATCCAATAATTCCTAGGTTAGTTACAATACAGCTATATCCAGCTATAGGGTCGGTAGTAATATTTTAACATACAGTACCTGTTGCAGTAGTGTTATTTACGTGTCAAATAGCAGATTAAATGTGAGAGTGGCTGAAAAAAATACCATCCATGGGCAAGCAGGACAAGCCTCTGTTACTGACTTCTGACTTCTGCAGAATTTAAGTTTGTATTTCTACATTTCTAGTGGTGACAATAATTTAACCTTCTTCCTCACCAAATAATTCACAGTGCAAAACAACCCAGTGGCAACTTCCAAAGCTTGCAGAAAACATAGCCTACCTGCCTGTGTATTGTTCAGAGCTTTTCCAATACATGAGAAAGTGAAAACTACCCAAAAGCTTTTCAGGTCAATTGTTTTAGAGACCTTTGATTAAGAATAAATTTGATAATTGCACTGAGCAACACTAAACACTGGCACTGGAGCACTTCAACAAAAGCAAAGCCTCAAATTACTGCCTTTAGAAACAACAAAGTGCTGTCACGCACACGCTGAACACGGCCTTTATATTTAGCATTCAGAGGCAATTAGTGGCATGGATGATGGGGTGATCACACACACAGCAGAAACCCAGTCCTTGGTCACTTTACTTACTGACTGCTACCAGCAGCAAGAACAGGGGCTGGCAGCCACTGCAGCACCCACCCCGGACACTATGATGGGCCTGGAACTTGTCGGTTTAGTTTTGGCCACCTGGGTATGCTGGAATATTTCTAAGCAGCCTGTGGGTGTGTTTGTGGAGGTGAAAAAATAAGCCAGGAAGACTAGAGATTAACAGGATGTGGAAAATGAAGAATAGCAGAATGCAAGAAGGAAATTTAGGGAGAGAATGAGCAGGAGCAAGAACGTATAAAAGGGAAAGGACAAGAAATTCAGCGAAAAGAAACAGGACAGAAGAAAAAGAATGAAACTGCAAATAAGTGATTCAAAGACAGAAAAGACCCACCAGTTACCACTCTCCCACTGAAACTGTTCTGAGTTTTATAGATTATAGTGCACGATTATAAATCCTGATGGCAGGACAGTAATACAAAATCAGTGCTTTACTGTGACAGCAAGAGTACCCAAGTCAGCTGCTGGTCAGTGCTCATAAATTAACTAACAACAGACCCAGAACAGCATCAAGAAGTGAACTGGGCATTATCCAGCCTTGGATAACCTGGGGCTGAGTGGCTAGATACTCTCCTGGCAAACAGGCTCCACAGGCACTAACTCTTCGAAGCAGAAAATGAGCATCAAACTTCCCACACCATAGGGGAGTTAACAACGTCGCAGCTACCGCTCAAGAAAGAAATGAAAGTTGCTCATGAGCTACATTGCAAAGAGCTGTTTTGTTTCGTTTTTTTTCCATCTACACTTGTTAAAAAGTCATTTCCCAGTCAGGAAAGATCAGTGTACAACCAAACATATTCTTATGGATGCCTGACATTCTTTAAAAATCTTTTAAAAATCCATTAGGAAAGTTAGAATCATTATGCAGAAACTTATGCAGAAGCTTTAGTCTTCTATTGCTTTAAATCCCGCACACAGCCCCTGACAGAGGCTCACATATTTACCTCACATAACAGGAAGAGATTAAAATCCTGGCAATATATGATAAAATATCATGTTTATGTCATATATAACATTTTTTTTCTCTCATAGTCAGTGTTTTATTTACCCCAGGCAGGCTATATAAAGCATGTTGTTGGTTTGTCACCAATCCTAAGAGAATCGCATCTTTTATGTACAGCCAGTATCCAGGTTTAGATATAATAATAATAAAAAAAAAAAATGGAGCATCCCTTGGGAACAATTGCATTATGTGGAAACCAAATGTTGGGAAGCAAGATGAAAACAAACAATCCTACCAGCAGGCTCGCATGCATGTCTCAGAATTATACGGGTTTGCATTAATACATCCTGAAGAAAAGGTTGAAAATGAGTCTGCTGATGTTATTTAGAATGATTTGCCCCTAACATCTTTCTTCCTTTTGATAAAACCCCAGGCTAACCTTCTCACATATCTGGGATCCATAAGATTGCCACAATCTTTGTTAAAAGGACAAACTGCAGGCGTTTTAAGTAACAAACTGACTATACTGAAAACAAAGGAATTAAGGCATAATCTCAAAGAATAATATTCTGAATAATGATTCAACAGAAACAACGGGGAAAAATAATTATTTTGGAGGAGGATTTTGATGAGTTTATTAACAAGATTTCACAATCAAACTGTCTGCCAACACAAGTAACTATACTTGGTAATTTTTAATTGCTCTCCTTAGAAGCTCTTTGTGTAAGATCTCGTGTTCCTTTTGGTTTTAAGTGTCTTATTTTGTGAATGAGGGCTCAGAGATAATATTGCACCAAACATAAAATGGACTTTTTTCCCTATGCTACAGTATATGGGTAGTTAAAGCAACAACCAGACATAAGTCCTCTTCTAACAAGAAAGTTTTCTATCAGAAAATAATCTTTTACACAATAGATTAGGTTATTAAAAATACCAATACATATGCAGTAAACTTAAGGGTTATAATAATAGAGAGAGTAGGGCACAAAGAATGCAGCATTTAGTACTATGCCAGCCAAGCAGTACAACATGTGTAATGTGTATAAGCACAAGCATACACAGACAAAATAAACTCACAAAATAAAACATGAAATGGTTTATTTATTGGCCTGCAATACTACCAACTACAGTGACCTCTGGATGGTAAATATTACAAAATAATGAAACACGGCACTAAGGATGGACGGAGTCAAGTCTAGAAATGGGACATGGAGCTTCCAGAGAGGGTCCAGCACAGAGCAATGAAGACGATGAAGGGACTGAAGCATCTATCTTATGAGGAAAGACTAAGTTAGGGGGACCTGTTTAGCCTGGAGAAGAGAAGCTGAGAGGTGATCTAGTCGATATGTGTAAGTACCTGAGGGGAGAATGTAGGGAGGAGGGGGACAAAATCTTCTCCGTGGTGGCCAGTGACAGGACAAAGGGTAATGGAACACAGGAAGTTTCATCTCCATGTGAGGAAGGACTTTGCTGTGAGGGTGACAGAGCCCTGGAACAGGCTGCCCAGAGAGGCTGTGGAGTCTCCTTCTCTGGAGATCTTCCAAACCTGCCTGGATGCCACCCTGTGCCCCGTGCTCTAGGGGACCCTGCTGGAGCAGGGGGGTTGGACTAGATGATCTCTAGAGGTCCCTTCCAACCTCAGCCATTCTGGGATTCTGTGAAATAAGACCCTTCTATATTCAAATGGCAGCTCCATCTGGCATGGCAGTGTACGCTACGTCACAGACACACTGCAATAAACTTCAGCAGATTTAAGAACTTAGGAAGACATCATGAATCATCAGTTCAACATATGATAAAAAAAATGCTTAAAAAACAAGTTCTATCATGAAAGCAAAGGCATGGATTTTCAAAAGTACCAGAGCTCTGCAGTGTCCCCTGCAGAGGGGACCTTGATTATCAGAAGGTTGTTATTGGCTACCACCTGAAAATGGGCATGTATGAATATTTCGACTTACATTTTACCACAATGTACAGATACTCATTCATCAGTGACTGTGAAGAAATAGCACCTTTTTACCACAAGCATTAGCTCATTTTCTGTATCATTTAAGCTGCTCATTTTAGTAACATCATTTTTGATTCATTTTATCCCATCCCAATTTGGTTCTGCAGAGTCAACAGAGATGAAGGAGAAAAACTGACTGAGAATCACTATGATGTGGCTGCTTTCAACAGCAGGGGACTAGACTCAATAACCCAGCAGGTCTTGTCCAGTCCAGGCTTGCACTGACAGCCGCTCTGCAGGGCAGAATCTCTTTTGCTCGCTTCCCTTCCCAAAGAGATAATAACCTAGTAAAGACTAGATAAGAAAAATGTCCTTTTAGACTTACATTTGTAATGAATTAATATATCCCAAACTTATTATCTGTCCGTATCTTCTAGGGTGGAAATGAGGTATTTTCCTTTGTCAGCTGCCACCACAGCTATTGACTATTTTAGCACTTTCACCACCATAGTCTTTTATGCTGTGATTGTCACCTCTGTCACCAGAGCAATCTTCTAAATGCATGGCTAATTAAAGAGCAATATTATGTTTTACTATTGGAAACACAGTTTATCTGAGCAAGCCTGCTCCTCACTGGGGAGCGTGATGATGACAGGGAGCTAATTTGGGGACAGGAAGATTCCTAGCATGATCCTGAGCCAAAAATAAGCAACCCGGGTGGCAGAACTAAATGGTTAGGGTGCCCAAAGGCAGCTTCCAAACCCCAGCTGCACATTCCCAGAGCTTGGGATACGCTCCATGCTCCTGTCCCAGGGAACACGCAGTGCAAACCTCTCCAAATGGCCTAAAGCTGCAGGGTTTTAACTCTGTGGACTACAACCTTTCTTCTTAATCAAGATATGCTAATTTTTCCAAATATTTATGATGACTCGTGATGACTAAAACAACTACTTTCATGGAAAAAAAAAAAAACAGTATTGGAAAGCTAATTAATTCCTAGCATCTTACAGTTACATTTAGCAAGTGTCAACACCACATAATCAGAACATCTCTCTAAGGAAACCTTCTGGATGGCAGTTTGGAAACGCCGTTTCCTGGGAAGTCAAACTTGGACTAGTCCCTCAATTAGAAACCACGTTATGCAGCTACTTATGTATACAAGAATAATAATCGCTTTGCTTATTAAAACCAGAACAGTAACTGCAACCAAAAATATTTGTTGTTTTGCAGAGAACAGCCTGCTTAGGAATGACTGTGACAGAAACACAACAGAAAGTTTCTGCTATGAGTGTGTACACACACATGTAAAACTGAACAGCTGTGATTTCACAGTGCCACCACATCCTTCCGATAGGATGTCACTCTATCACCCACACACCTTATACACACACACAAAAGCATATGAGACCTCAAAATGACCTTATTTGCTGCCCTTACCTGAAACCACAAACACAATTAGTACTAAATCCATGAAGTCCACATGTCGTTTCAACGAGTCATTCCATAGTGTGGCAAGCCAGAACCCCTACGTATAATATTTTGCACAGAGGCAATACTCCATAGCATTCATGAAAATAATTGGCATTAACATAGCATATAGTTTTAATGGATGTGTTTTAAAATTCACTTAATTCCAAAGGGATTCATCCTGTGCCATTGGAGTGGTCACCACCATATCCATGGTACAACACAGAAATTACTTAAGGAGATGATGAAAAGTGATTCCAGAAAAAGCTAAAATTCACTTTAAAGAGTGCTAAGAAAAGGAAACTCAACCACCTCAGTCATCATCATGGCAAAATGACCTACAGAAAGAACCATTTTCTAAATACTGTAGGAATTCCTACTTTGCAATATCACCTTTTTTTCTTTTAAATTGCAGAAAAAAATAACAAAAATCTTAAAGTAGAAACTAAATGCCAGTGAAATTCAGCTGCAGTCTAAAAACAGTATTTTGTTTCCAAGAGTTCGGGCCTGAAAAAAAATTAATTGCTATATCGCAATTCCTAAAAACAAACCTACTTAAGGGAAGCACATCTCTAAGATCATTATCGCCCCATCTGTCTTTTAAGCTCTGTGCTTCTTTAAAATCTGAGCGATACATGAAAAGGTCAAATTGATAATGTAAAGCAGAAGAACGGAGACTCATTCCTAATGATGATCCCATTTCTCCCGGTTTGACCTTTGTAGAGTCAGGAGGAAGTGAGAAGTTAAGATATTACATTTTTCCACAGAAGGTAATACTGACATGACATGTTGATTAGACTCTAGAAAAGCACATTTTAGGCCTCAAGAGGCAAGAATCCCAAAGTTAAACATTTAAATAAGGCTAGGCTACAATACCTAAGACCAGGCTTGTTCCTAACAGCTTCTTTTCATAAGAAGACTTCTCCCTTTCAAGACAAACACCATAATCCTCACGATGTTCTCATGCTGGGTCAGGCTTTTCTTAGAGTAATGAGAAGTAAATAACAAGAAGCACTGCAGTATAAAGGTAGAATGGAAGAAAAAAAATCCCCCAAAGAAACAGCAGTAATAAAATACTAGAAAGCAAAGAAACAAGATTTTCCAGCACAGCTAAATAGCTTGCCAAAACACTTATTCGCTGTAATAGTGTAATCAAAGCAACAGATGGCTAAGAGCTAATGGAACAGAAAGGCATCAGGAACTGTTGTAAAGAATTATCTCATGAAACATCAAGCAATATTCTAAAGTTTACCAAGCCTTAGGCTATCAGCAACACAACAGCAATTTCAAAGAAAGCACGTGGCACCTCTGAGGACAGATCAGCTACATCAACCAGCACATAAAAATTACAAATTTTATCTTCCAGTATTGCAATTGAGCTTCAAAAGGGTTTATACATTCAGAGGCGAAATCACAGGGCATGAGAAAAACTAACAGGCAATAAGGAAATGGGGGCATCTAAGGCAAATCAGACTCCCTCAGGGGCTTCTCCACCTCCTGTACACCTGCAAGCCTGCTTTGGTATGGTGACCCATTGGCCAGGTAACCTGGCCCCGAGGCTTTGCTATTAAAAATGCAGCTATCGCTTCCTGATGCTGGTGAGAGGGTAAAAAGCAAAGCTGCAGCACCGCTCGTGTCCCCCTGGCACCTGGACTCACCCTTACCCCGTTACTGACCGATGGGGACAGAAAAACTCCAGAAGTTCTCAGCTCTGGAGAGCAGCAGCTCGGGACCAGATCTTCTCCCCCACCTTGGAATATCATTACTTATGCTCCCTCTTTGTCTATTGGTTGAATAAAGCTGTTAGAAAGAAAAAGAAGTATCGGCTTTAATTGTTAAGACTGAATTAAAAGTAAAGATTGGGAATTAGCTACTGAGAGCTGTAATTTGATTTTTTTTCTCTGTTTACAAAAAAAAATCAATTCCAGACAAAACATCCTTTAAACGGTATGTTCTGACTGATTTGAACATCTACTGAGAGCCACAAGGGTTTTCTTGTTCCCTTGCTCATCTTTGCAGTGAGATGGTAATTACCTATGTAAGCGACAATACTCAAAGGAGCCAATGTCAGGAATATGTGTTTCATACTCTCAACAGCTCTAAAGCACCCTCAAATATTTAAAATAAAGAAACTTGAAAAAAGTGATTTTATTTCAATTACCTTCAGTTATTATTTTCATATTTAATGACAGACAGACCTCTACTGATGCCAGATATGCTAACAGGTAACACTTTGAGACAGTTTTTCTCTTCCTAATACAATGCTCAAGCTCCCTGATATCATCCATGTTTAGGAAACTCCAGGTCTGCAGACAAATCTCCTAGGGGCTTCAGGAGATTCTCTAGATCAACTTCCTACTGAAGAAAAAAACAAATCAAGGGCAATCAGACCAGGATGCTCAGGCAGAGAAAGGCTGGGCCAAATGATCAAGAGGAGATCATGCTCCAGTCCCATTTTCCCTTACTCGCCTTCTATATGGTTGCAGGAAAATTTAATATGGGACTTTGGCCATCATTTCACTGAGTCTTGCTAAGGCCAGCTTGAAAGGCAGCAAGACAGCTAAGACCACCCCTTCAGCACTACCTGTTTTCCCTCAATAGTAACTTCATTTTTTCCCAGCCCTCTTGTAAACTTGGCCATCGAGAGAAGCAGGACAAAAGTGACCTCCTTCTGTTACAGATGCTACCTTCAAATAAATGTATTTTATGTATTGAGTCTCTATAAAAATAAATGTGTGATCTCCATAAAAATAGATGCCTTGAAGCTCCATAACATAAAGCTTTACTATAAAGATAAAAATTTGAAATCACCTAAATAAAAAGAAATAGCAGGCCTAGCTTTGCCTGCTTGAAAGAGTCAATCCCTACCCCTCCCTGCAGTTATGTGCCAGTAACAAATTAGGAAATGTTCATGTAAAGAGGAACTTGTTGAGGATGATACATGCAGTAGGAAACAGAGGAGATAAAGGAGCAGCATGATAAAGAGCTAAGTGTGCAACCTCTTACAGGCAGAAGACATTATTCATTACCTAGGAACTACAATATCTTGATGCAGGATTTCTGCTTTATGATGCAACACAGTGTTCATTTTTTATATGCTTCAATGTAACTCAAAGTTTTAAATCTTCTGTTATCATAAGAACACTTCTGAAGGTGCAATTATGCAGAATTTCCTGTGCCAATGAATGCAGATCAAGAACATGACGAAACATCTATTTTTCTAAAGAGATTAAGACAAAAGATCTGATTTTTAACCTGAGAAAAAGGCAAAATGAATTACATTATCTTTAATTTACTTGAGTATCAGGGCTTGTTGATCAGATTTTTCACTCTGCTCTATGCAGATGTGGCTTATTAATGCTTTATATGTTTTCTTGGATCACCTAATTGCATTATTCCAGAACCTGTTAACGATCAACAGCCAACAGTACAAACCACAAATAGAATTAAAGCCTGGGAAAGGCATTTAACAGTAACATACTATCTTATCTGGAGAAAAAAAAACTCAGCATAGCCTTAATTTTGAAAAGAGACAGACGCACAAAAGTACCAATTAAAAAGACTGGGATGGATTATACAGAGATCCAGCCAAAGCCAGGGTCAATCTCTGTTCAGTTATATCCATGGAATCCTAGCAGAGTTTCACACTCACTGCTTACCTATGTGTATTTAAAGTAAAACAGGAAATGTTTTTATTACATTGGCATAAACCATTTGATTGGAAAACCACTTTGAAAGAATATCTTACTTCAATTTGGACTAAACTCAATCCACACAGCATAGTCTCTCATAATTAATACATTGCAAAACCTGGGATTTTAAAAAGCCTCTGTGGATCTCCTTCCAATTTTATCACAACTATTTTCACTGAAATCTAATCTCAGGCTGCCTTTCTGGAGCATTTGTGGCAAGGGCAAACCCTGCTTCCTCATTTCTAACTTACCCATTTCCACCTCATCTTCCAGCTCTGCTTTAGCCTTGTTCTTGTGACAGCTCATTCTACTCGTACCTTCCTCTTTGCTGCTATCCTCAACTACTAAACATAGTTTTCCTCATTGACTGCATCCCACATTTGCCACTCTCCATCATCTTCAAGAGGTCATGAAGAGTGAGGGAAGTGCCAGAGGACTGGAAGAAACCAAAATCACTCCAGTCTTCAAAAAGCAACCAAGAGGGAGGAGCCAAGAAACTACAGGATGGTCAGGCCCACCTCCGTCCCTGAAATGTGATGGAGCAGCTCGTCCTAGAGACCGTCTCCAGGAAGGTCAAGGAAAAGAAGGTGATCAAGAGTAGTAAGCATGGATTCATGAAGGCAAAGTCATTTTTGATGAACCTGATAGTCTTCTATGATTGTGTGACTGGCTGCATGGATGACGGGAAAGCCGTGGATGTTGTCTACCTTGACTTCTGCAAGGCTTTCGACACAGTCTCCCATAACATCCTCATGGGGAAGCTCAGGAAGTGTGGGTTGGATGAATGGACAGTGAGGTGGATTTGGAACTGTATGGACAGCAGAGCCCAGAGGGTGGCGATAAATAGGGCCGAGTCTAGTTGGAGGCCTGTGGCCAGTGGTGTACCCCAGGGGTCAGCGCTGGGCTCAGTACTGTTCAATTTGTTCATCAAGGACTTGGACGAGGGCACCCTTGCACCCTGAGCAAGTTTGTGGATGATACCAAACTGGGTGGAGTGGCCAACACTCCAGAGGGCTGTGCTGCCATCCAGAGGGACCTGGACAGGTTAGAGAGTTGGGCAGAGAGGAACCTCATGAGGTTCAACAAGGACAAGTGCAGAGTCCTGCACCTGGGCAGGAATAACTCCAAGTGTCAGTGCAGATTAGGGGCTGGCCTGCTGGAAAGCAGCTCCACAGAGAGGGATTTGGGAGTCCTGGCTGACTACAAGTTGACCATGAGGCAGCAATGTGTCCTCATGGCCAAGAAGGCCAATGGGATCCTGGTTGCATCAGGAGCAGCATTGCCAGCAGGTCAAGGGAGGGGATCCTGCCCCTTCTCCTCAGCTCTGGGGAGGCCACACCTGGAGTATTGGGGGCAGTTCTGGGCTCCCCAGGACAAGAGGGACAAGGAGCTTCTAGAGAGGGTCCAGTGTAGGGCAAGATGATGAAGGGACTGGAGCATCTATCTTATGAGGAAAGACTAAGTGAGCTGGGCCTGTTTAGCCTGGAGAAGACTGAGAGGGGATCTGGTCAATATGTATAAGTACCTGAGGAGGGAATGTAGGGAGGAGGGGGACAAACTCTTCTCAGTGGCGGCCAGTGACAGGACAAGGGGTAGTGGGTACAAGTTGAAACACAGGAAGTTTCATCTCCCTGTGAGGAAGAACTTCTTTGCTGCAAGGGTGACAGAGCCCTGGAACAGGCTGCCCAGAGAGGTTGTGGAGTCTCCTTCTCTGGAGATCTTGCCACCCTGTGCCCCGTGCTCTAGGGGTCCCTGCTGGAGCAGGGGGTTGGACTGGATGATCTCTAGAGGTCCCTTCCAACCTCAACCACTCTGTGATTCTTTGACTATACGCAATCCCCTTCCTTATCTCCCTACACAGTTATTTTGTTTTCAAAGCCTTTCACAACTGAGCTCTTCTCTGTAGCGGCCCATGCTTTTCTGCATTTAAATGAATTACCATGAATTATCATATTTGCATCAATTATCTTAAAAGCTTTCGAAGGAGGCACCTTGTCCTTTCACACACCAGTTAGTCTTAGTACAGCTTCAGCTCTGTAGTGTGGTCAGAGCTGGCCAAGACAGAATGGCCAATATGTTTCCAATCCGGAGACACCACCTAAACAGACGGACAACCAGAACACAGGAGCAGACTATGCAGCAGCCTCTAATTTTAAATCATTTCTGTCTGCAAAGAAAGCTGAACTCAATGTTATTAAACATTCTCATGTTTTCATGACGGATATTCTGTGAGGAATAATTTTTTAGTGATCACGAATGACATTTACTAATTGGTAGGAAACCAAACTAAGTGCTTCACATTTCAAAATAACTAGTCTCTGTGGGAAGATCTAGCACACAAGGTAGCTTCTTACAGCTTTCTTGCTGCTTTCTAAGGAGTTCTGCTTTTTTTTTTCCCCTAACACATACAATACAGAGCTAATTCCTTGAAATTTACTTATAAATTACAATTGTGGGATCCAGTAAATCTAGCTGTAGTTCTCCCAACAGCCACAACCTACAATGGAAGATGAAGTTTCAACATCTTTTTGGTAATTGGCCAAATTAATGAAGATGAACCTTCCAAAAAAGGTGATACCAGGACTGTAAGTGAATTTAAAAATCATCCAGCTGATCCTCAGATAAAACTGTCACTAAGCAGTACATAAAGATTTGGCAAACAACTAAGTGATGATTCATCCCAGAGTGAAGGGATATAAAACATTGATGACTTCTCAATTTTCACCCATTACTTTATCATAAGAGACAGTTATATAAAAATACTGTACAGATCAGATGTATTTTCAGGAATATCCATTTATAGAAACTATTTATAAATGGCTTTCTTGCACTATCATAAAAACAGAAACAGAAATGATGGGATTACCAGGGCCACAGAATAATAAATCCCTACAAACAACCACCGGAAAGTGCAGCCTATTTGTTGTGCAGCACTGAAAAGTGCAGTAAAGTACTTGCAAATACTCCATTATCCACTCACAGATTTTCTGTCTAATTCTGCATTTATGAGTCACAAACACCTACAGGGAAAAAAAAAAATAAGACAGAACCCAGACACATAATCTGCCAGTCCAATTTGATTAACCATTTATACCTGCTAGAAGAGTTTACACACTGAAGAATTTCACATTTACACAAACACTGTAATACAGTTGGACATAAACTACAATCAGCTTCCTAAATTAGCTCTATATAGGGCATGTGCATAATGGTGGAGTGATATAATGCCTTCTATATCACAGCTGAAAGCAAATAAAGTCTACATGATCCTATAATCTCTTTCTAATTCAGTATATGTATTTTAATAAATACACACGGTCACATCAAAATCTGAATGATTGGGATCTTACAATGCAAAGAGACTATCAGGTCTACTATTTTCAAGGGCGTATAAGACAGTACTAAAAAATTTAGGTCAAAATGAGAAAATAAAATATTTGTTCCTATTTAATTTAAAGAGTAACTTAATTTAAAGAGAAAGCCACTGTTTTCTTACTAGCTTACGTGGAATAAAGGAGGAACTCTCTAGTTTAGAATGACTTCTGCACTGACAAATCTTTTTAATTATTTTTCTGATTAATCCTTCAGGAATCCTTTAGTCAAACCCTTTATAAAGATTTCTTTTTTCATTCTCCTTTTGCATATTCTCCCATTTACTAGATACTGTTTTTCATTACCTCCAGTAACAATGAACATGGCCACCAATCACTATGAAATACGGCCAGGAACTTAAAGGACTTAAAGGACTGTAAGAAAGTGAAATACTTTGGCACTTGATTCCACTATTTTCCAAGATTTCCCCAGGTAATGCCACTCACAGTAATAAATGCACAGTATTTATTTCAGTGACTAATCGCTGGCATTCCAAAAATGTATTTTACTGCAAGAACATACAGCTTATGTCCATAGATGTATGTGATTATTATATATCAGCATTGTGCTGAACCTGCTGAAGCTTAACAGGCTTTAAAAGAAACTATGAATGCAACAGCACAAAGTGAATCTACTGGGCATATTACTAATAGCACCACTTTTATATCGTCTTTCCTGTATGCTTGACTAATAACAATATGTATTTGAGGGTGTTTTCCATAGCACACCAGGAAGGATGGTGCCCAAGGAGCAAACACCAAGTGACTTGGGATCTCACACACTTCTACATCGGGCTTTTTATGTTCCATCTGTAAACACCACCACAAACACCCACAATTAAAATCTCTGCTAAGGGTATCTTTATTTAATTACCACCATATACATCATCAGTAACTTGCTTTCAGCATTATTAATAATTAATTCCTTTAAAAGAGGGAAACTTCTGACAGTGTTTTCCTTTTATTGTCTTTAAAAAGACAAAATGGAAACACTTAAAAGTAAGATTTTACAATGAATCTGTTTAATCAGTCCTAAATGGCAATATTGCTAGTACAGCATCAGAATAGATTAAATAATCAAGAATTTTTAGGTCCCAGACAATAAACACATTGCAGGCTACACAAATGCAAGGCATAGCTTAGAACTGTATTTCCCTCATTATAAAAAATAAGGGTATTTTCTCATCAGCAGCTCTCTCTGTGCTTCCATCCCCTCCAACTCCGCCTCTAGAGCTGATGCTAGAATCTGAAAAATACTTCTACTTTTCAAATAGCTGATGATCCTCTTCCATTTGAAACGGTTGTCGTGACAGGTTTCCATAGAGCTTCCCTGCAGCAGCCACCGCTTCTGCCTTCTCTATTTCTATTTTAAAAATAAAATTTTGAGTAGCAAAAAAAAAGATAATTAAGGAAGGAGAAAAAAAAAAAAAAAAAGAGGAGGGAGAAGAAAGGGGGATGGAGAAGCCTAACTAAATTGCCACCGTACCCAGAGCAGAAAGGAAGCGGGGCTGGACAGTGCTGTGAGCTCCTCTTTCTCCTCTGCAGGTTTAAGCGACTGGAAGAGCAAACAGATCTTTTTTTTTGCCAGACAGACCACAGTATTTGGTGGACAATCTGCAGCAACAGTTCACTTAATGAAATTTAGGTGAAAAGGCAGTTCTTTCGAATGTTTTAGATCTGTGCATAAGTCATAGAGAGGAAAAGACAACCTACTGATTTAGAGCCTAAGCCCTGGAGCCTTACGCATCATTTTTAGGATAGTTCAAGCTCCTAAGGGACTATCAGCAAGTCACGGGGTCTAATTTCATAAAGTGACTGAAATCCAGAACCTCCCCCAGATGAAGCACCTACTTCCTTTCTGGACTACCTCCCTTTTAACCCATGGACGTTGCATGCCTAGGTCTAAAGCTCCTGTAGATCCATGGCCTGAGTGGAGACGAGCAGCCTTCCCTGTTTCTCACTGTCCGGTTGAAGGACTGGGCTCTTCCGTTCACTATGTGTGCTCATCAGGAGAGTTGCTGCCACACACCTTGGTCTTGGGCACTTAATTCACTGCGTGTATATCCTGGATGGCTCCAACGGCACCGGGAGCTGCTCTCCTGGAGCCAGGCACCAACCCCACCACTGCCAGGATGCCCCGGCCTGGGGCACTACAGAGCTGTAAGATCCGGTCCACGGCCTTTATTTCTCCAGACCTCTTGTTCTTCACCCATTAAATACAACTTATACTTCATCTCTTTCACAGAGATACTGCAAGGATGAGATGAAACAGGAACTGTATAAAATTCTAGTGGCATGGACTATACATGTATTTAATGGAGACAGGCAGATCAGACTCAGGTAAGTTCCTACTGAAAGCGTCGACCCTTCAGCTCAAAACACAAATACAGCATGCCAGAGAATATGAACAATCTTTTTTCCTACCATGTACAGCTGGAAACAAAGTGCAGTAACTGTAAAACATGGCACAGGGGATTCCTGAAAGCCATTAAACATCTCTAGATATTGCTACTTGCCTTCCTTCTGCATGAAACTTGAGTAATACAAAATGTACATTTCCAAAGAGATGCTTATTGATTTATCTTAAATATAATGAACTAAGACAATGAAATATTGTAACTTAGTACTGCTTCTGACTAAGCTGAGCCACTGAAACATCTGTACATCTGCAACACCTGGCACAAGGACAAAGCAATGTGTAACAATAGAGAATGTCAGCTAAAAAAATTGTATTTTTCTATTTAGTAAATGAGGCCACAGGGACTGAATAAAAGGAAAGGAATTAAAATATACGTATACCTATGCACAATGTACTTTTTGACCCTAGATTGGCTGGTAATACTTTATTTGATGTTAAAGATTCACTTTTCGAGACAATAAAAGTGAACTTCATACACTTTACATCATACATACATAATTTAGTACTTCTATCTACCACGATAAATCCAACAAAGCAGCCCTAGTCTTCTGGTCAGCCAGACATCCTGAAGAGAGTTCAAAGAGTCATTTAAATCATGGGCTGCTGCCAAATGAGCTGACAGCTGAAATTCATGGCTCTGTTTACAAACATCTAGAGGAATTCCCAGAAGCAGATCTGCAGTAACACTGGCCTTCTCCCCGAGTTCCAACTGCTGGATGCAGTGTGATCCACACCGGCAACAGGGGCTTGCTAGGCAAGTCTACCGTGGTAACTTCTGCAGTGACTATGCGTCTCCATGTATAGATTCACACTGTGAGAGCTCTGGAGCTTCACAGAACCTACAGGGGGACTGTGTCTGTCTTCACTGATTGCTAATATAGCATCAGAGAATCCCAGAATGGCGGAGGTTGGAGGGGACCTCTAGGGATCATTTAGTCCAACCTCCTGCTCCAGCAGGGACCCCTAGAGCACAGGGTGGCATCCAGGCGGGTTTGGAAGATCTCCAGAGAAGGAGACTCCACAGCCTCTCTGGGCAGCCTGTTCCAGGGCTCTGTCACCCTCACAGCAAAGAAATTTTTCCTTAAGTTCCTGTGGAACTTTTGGTGCTTCCATTTGTGGCCATTTCCTCTAATCCTATCAGTGGCCACCACTGCGATGAGGCCAGTCTCAACCTCCTCGCTCCCTCCCTGGAGGTACTTGTGCACACTGATCAGGTCCCCCCTCAGACTTCTCTTCTCTAGGGTGAACAGGCCCAGCTCTCTCAGCCTTATATTACTCACTCTGGCAAAAAACCCCTCATGTGCAAATTTAAAAACCTCAGGGTTATATGTTGTGATTATCTTACACAAAATAATCTAAGTTGAATTTAAATTTTTAAGAGGTGAGCTACAGTTCACCCCCTGTGTTCATGATTCTGCTACATAAACCTCTGCAGGCAAATCTTTTTAACACACCTCATATTTAAAGGGTGTGGTGAGGACAGCACAGATATCTGAACAGAAATTCTTGACCTTAAAATTACTTAATACCTTAAAGTTACTTGTGGTATCATAAAAGAGATTTATCCCTGAAAAAGGCGGCATAATTTCCCTTCCATTAAACCTAATTACATGTGCAGAGCATTCCTCGGAGATGCACAAAGTCCCGGTAAACCATGAATATGCAGCCCCTGCCCAAACTGACCCTGTCTCAAGCTCAGGTTTAAAAGGTTTAGTAAATACCAAGCAATAGTTTAAGCATTCAAATATGTATATGTATCTTTTTGAAGGATTAACATCTTGAAACACATGCTGATTACTTTCTTTGAGGCATACAAATTACTCAAGTTTGGTCTCTACAGCAATCATCAGTGGAAAACCTTTTCTGAGGTACCACACTTATTTCCAAAAGCATAAAATTCTCCCTGCCCTATTTAATAAATGTTCTACATAATATTCATTTTCTCAAGATGATCAGTAATTATTTTAACATTTTTTCTTAATTTAAAACCTAGCACTTTGACAATTTCTTTTTATTTATCAGTTCTCTCTTTAATTTCCTTCATTCCCTGTGCTGCACAAACTCTATCTGGATTCCTCCTGTGGTTTACTTTCCACCGACAGTCCCTGCTGCCCTTGCAGGTGAGCAGGTCCCAGATAATGTTTCTCCAAAAAAGACAATTCAAATATTTTTCTTTACTAAAACTTTCCCTTTCTTTTAAATCCATTAAAAATACCGTCATTTTGACCATAAAATATAAAGCAGCTGGTCAGGTGTGCCATTTATCTTTGTGCTGCTGTAGGAGAGGGCCACGACCCCTACCCTACGATAGGCTCCATGTAACACAAAAATCCCTTGGTGCATGGGAGCCTGATGCCTGCTTGAGAGTTGACCCTCCTGTACACTCATGTGAGTGAACCAGAACGTTGCATTATATCTGGAAAATCTGGCATCTCCTGGAAGCTACTGTGCAGATTGGAAAGGATCCCAGGAGGTTTCGAAGTTTACTATCCTCCCCTAGTACAACTGCATCTAAAGATAAAAATACAAATGTTAAAAATTTTAGACAAACTGTTATTCTAGGGTCCATTTCTCCCCATGTGACATTCTCTCAAGTTAATCTGTATCCTTCTTGAAGTGCTGAATTTAAAACAGGAAACTTCAGTGCTGAGCAGGGCACAAGAACCACTGCACATGAACACGGAGTAAAGCCTGTGCTCTACTCAGCAAGCCAGACTTTGGTTTACAGCTCCCCGTACAGTATTCTCCTTGTTTGTATTTGCTTAATATCAGTGACAACTCCAGCAAAACCCCAAGATCCTCTTTTGCTGGGTTATTACCTTGACAGCTTTTTCTACAATATACCCACGCTTCTCTTGCTTCCTTTTCTCCTCCTCTCTTCATGAGCACGGTAGGTGCAGTCTGCAAATCTGCTACGTGTTTCCATCCCCCAGATCACTAATGCAAGCACGGAGCAGTGCCAGTCCCAGCACGTACCTCTGCAGCAACACACTTGATGCACTCGTCCGTTCTGGAAGTGAATCACACACTGTACCTGGCTTTCCAAGCCATTTTGCACTGACCTCACACGCAGTTTCATCTAGATTATGCTTTCCTGGTTTGCTTTTGAGAAATGCGACAGGTAAATGCATCATAAATGTTACAGAAAAAGATTTCTTACAGCACAGTTTTTCTTTTCATCCACTAAACCCAAACATACTATTACTTATGAACAGTTTGTAAGTAAGTCACAGATCTTCTTCCAGCATCCAATACCTTCTTAGAAAGCTAAACTCCATAGTCTCTAAAACCTGCCCTTTTAAAGATGAAATATAGCAGATTAAAGATTCTAAAAAGAAATGTAAAATCTCACTGTACTTCAGTTAGCTCTTTGAACTATTAGCTAGTGTCCTAGTCTTTACCCTCTCTTATGTATTCCTATGATATAACCTTTTAAAATTATATCTAGTGCATTTTAATGAAGCTGTCAGAAGGAAAATTAATAATCAGTCAATACATTTAGGAAGCTTAAAGATTTATTTGTAACCTTCAGAACACTAGAAAATTAACATGCCAACCTGAGTGGGAATGTGCAGAGAAGCATTTAAAAGATTTGTTACCCTTCAAGAAGGGTTCCAAGCTTAAGGAAAATGGACTATCTACCAAGTGTCCTGACAACAAATTACAGACGTTCTCCTGCAAAATGGCTTTTTAGTGGTAAAGGAAGACTGCACTACTTGTTGACACTTTGTTGCTGAATTTTGGTCCCCTATTGTTAGTACATTTCATCAGTTTTCAGTCCTTCACCTTTGATGTGATGGGTCTCAATTCATCTGAGGAAGAAGTGAAATCTTCCCACAGCGAAAATGTAACTGTTCAGAAGAGGCAGCAAAAGGGTCTCCAGTAATAAATTAATGTTGGGCATTCAATCTCAAAGAGCAAGTTTTTTCTGTCAGCACAACAGTCTGGATTGAAAAGCCAGTTGCTGCTAACCCAGCATCTTCTCCAGGCCTGCCCATCCTGCGCAACGCAAGTCTCATCCCTGTGTGTCTTAAGTCCCTGCAAGCAACCCACCCTACTACATTAATTCTTACGAAAAATGCTATCTGTTGTAACACTAACATTGCTTTTTCCAGGAGAGCATCCTCAGCGGATAGGAGGTATGTCTGTACAATAACCAGTTTCCACTCCTGACGGCAGTAAACAAAAGATAAAGATTATTTAAAAAATAGTATCAAGTTAGATTAACCACTGTTTTACTCTTTTAATCAAAATTGCACATCTGTCTGCAAAAGTGTCCTCTAGTGTTTAGAGACCACATGCCCAACTGCAGCAATTCTGGATCATGGATGTTTTTCGTACACAAGAGCACAATGTGTACATCCTATACTGTACAGGAACCTGCTGTGCAGACTACAGCTCACCTCACATTTGCCATATGGTGAAGGAGTCGATCACTTCCAGAGAACTTATTTGAGTAATTTCCTGTAATTTCCATAAGCGACCCTTGATGATATGCAGGAAATCTGAATGGGTTTTTGCTCACTCATTTTCTACAAGCTTTTTCTACTAAAGTTACACAGAATTTAAAATACAATTAAACTAAAACACTCTGCACAATATAGTATTTAAAAGTACTTAAATTTAATAGAATTCATCCTTCACAGATACAAACTAGCTCCTACCAAAAGCAATTACTCATGACATGACAGAAACTTCTTCTGCTAAGACATAAAAAGAGAAAAATATTTCCTAGAAGTTCTCTTTTCTACACAGAAGTGCATCAAGCACTTCAAAACACTTAAAAAAAAAAAAAAAAGGAAACCCAAGGCATATACAAGACCATTACTTTCTGTGCTTCTGATAGCTCATCTTGAATTCAGATGAATCAGAAATAAGCTAAAAATATTGGTTAACATGGAAAAAACTGCATAATAGTCTTTCATTTTTTAGCATTTCAGAGTAAGAGCTGGAAATAGTATTCCACCCACACTCAGAAAGCTGAAGAAATGCAAAAATTCCCACGTGCAACTTTGTTATCTACCTATTATTGAAGTGGCAAAATGACAACATTGGCAAAATGTTGCCATTTTTGGTAATGAAGTGATAAAGCAAATGAATTGGCTTCAAATCCAAGTTTTCTAGTGAACAGCTGGGAAGGAGGAGGCAAACAGCAGCATTCCAAAAGTCAAATGGAAAAAGATGAACCATGGAGGAAGAAAAAGAAGGAAGAGTGCCCAAACCTTTGGGCACATAAAAGGGAAAAAGCAAAAAACCCCAAGTATTTAAACCTATGGTTCTACCAACTACAATTTTGAGTGGATAAAGTTTAAGTTTCTCTCAGCTTATGCGAAAAAACTCCTTGAAGAAAGGTGGCCTACAATATATTATCGTGTTACCTCTATTTCTGCAGCAAAAAAGATATATTTAAGTAATAAATATACACAACTGATATTGCCTTGCCTTAGTATATCTGCAATTTCTTTGGAAAACAACTAGGATAACACAATTCTCATTATGCATACATCACAGACACTTATCTCAAGGCAAATTCAGTACTAGTTCGTGGTTGTCAGCTTGCTTGTTAAACCCAGACACATTCTGCTTTGGAGTTTTACTCCATTTAATAAGCATTTTCCTCCTTCATGCAGCTACTGCATCTGGAACTGTTTTATACAGAGTTAGCTTTATTTACTGCTGCCTTATAATACAGTTGGTGCCACAACTGTCAAAAATGCAGTTAAAGCTACCCTTGCAGAACTGAACATGCCTACTGCACAACACTAAGGTTCTTAAATATTTAAATGTTGCTGTTGCATCTAGGTTAATTAAGAAATTGATTACAAGGAAATAAGAAAAGGTACCAACACGGGCTCCCCCACGCAAACACTGCAGGTCCTGTGCACAACTGACTGTCCATGGCAGTGACACCAACAGTGATCCTGCAGGAATAGACTCCCTGCATGACCTCAAGCAGCAATTCAGCTAAATCTCGCCTTGCCTACCTCTAAAACAAATTTTTAAAGTTTCGGCATCCTCCAGGGTATTTTTTTTTACATTCTGCTCTCACTTACAGGCCTACAGTAAAGCAGCTACTAAATCATTTGTCAGACTGGCAGACTAGTTTTGCTCTTATGCTAACGGTACAACAAAATACAGATTCGGAAGGAATATTTCTCAAAGCTGAGCAGAATGATTTTTTTGTAGGACTATTCCTTCTGCAGAGGACTTGCTAGAGGGCATATTTCGCCCTGTCTGTTCCTTGACATGCAGATGTCTGGGTCATTGCCCTGGTCACAGCACATCTCTTGAGGATAAAATGCTTCAGTAGAAGTAATGCCAAGTTTAGGAGGTCAGATACAGTGATCTAATGGTACCTCCCTGCCTAGATCTACTTTATTGTCATATAATAAACTGAATCCTGTGAATTGGATACCACTTGGTATCGATTACTCCAAGTTGAGTGCAAACTAAACAAGTTTGCCCAGGAAAAAGCAATCTAGAAGCTGATCTAAGAGTATTTCTTTAAAACTGGATGTAGTCAATCATTAACATGTAGCAGTCAGTGCCTCTTCAGGTCAACACACGTTATTTATAGAAAACAAAAAAGAGGGGAAATGTGACAAAACAGCTTTCCAAAACATGGCCAGTGGCTGAACCTATTTAAAACAGCTAATTTAATAGCACAGTTAACCATATGGTTAACCACAGTCTGTAAGAATGTGTACTACAGTGTGTTTTCGCACAGTTAATTCTTCAGATTTTCTGGAGGTAGAAACATGTGGGATAGTCATAAACCCATGACAGTCATTACATGAAATAATAAACATTTGACAGTGTTCTGACTCCAATAAAACAGTATCAGACCAACTGAGGCAAGTTCTCAATATATTTAAAATACAACAGGTTTATTGAAAACCAGCTACCAAACAATTATGCAGCAGCAAAATGGGAAGCCAGCCTGAAGCCTGGGATATATTGGGAGGGTCAGGCCAGGAAGGATCGGTTTATAAACCCTAAAAAATGTACAAAATTAAATCAGAGAAACTCCTATCTGCCATTTACCATCTGACAGCAAGCTACTGTATAACACCCCAGGCAGTGAGGAAATGGACGGGTAGCATTAAGCCAAAAAAAAAAAAACACCTACACACAGCTTAATTCTTTAGGTTGTAGGATTAATAAACAGATAAAAACTTCTTGGTTACCAAAGCACTAGATCCCTTTACCCTCGGTAACGCACTGAAATCATGGTAACATCCATAAGTATTGACAGCTCCACAGCCATTTCTCTGGCAGTGGCAATTTTTTGCTGTAAGGAAAACTTACTCTATACCCAGTCCTGATCTTTAGTGTTCTTAGGTATGTTGATATTAACATCAACTCCTAGAGTATCAACTTATTTATCACCTTCTGAATAGAAATTATATAAGCCCCAATTATAGTAATTTGGGCCTTTTGTTTTTTCCCTCAGAATTCAATTCTGGTTCATAATCTTCTTCCCTAGAGAAGAATCTGTTGGTAGAATACACTGAGTAGCTGTCTTCATATTCACCTATTATTCAGAAAGGAGAGTCATAGGAAAAAAATTGGTTTTAATTTGAAACGATAAAGTGCACAGCATTTTAGTCCAAAAAGCCCTTCTAGAATGATATTTTTCTTTTTCCTTTTTGGTAAGTTGAAGACAAACTCTGGCAATAATTCCTGTGACCTGACGTCAGGAAAAAAAAAACCCTCCTCCATTTGCCTTAGTGACCTCTCCTGTTTCCCTGGGGAGGTTGTGAATCCTTGTTCATTACCCGTGCGCTTGCTGATCGTGCACATAAGGCAGCACTGCAGATATTATCATTTCTTACTGATCATTTGAATGTTGTCATTTGAATTAGTACCTCAGGGAGAATGCTGGTGTCTGTTTAAAAAAAAAGTCTCAAGAATATAAGTTTTCTTTGATCTTCTAAAGGATTAAAGGATGATTTGATAATACAAGAATAAACACATTGGCTTCTCCTCATGGCTTAAATACTGCATCTATTCCAAAGTGGCTATGAGCACAGGGAAAGCAATTCTAATCGTGGTCTAGTGCAGTAAATAATTGAGCTGTTTGACACAAGTCAAACTCTTCCTCTGTGGGGACCCACATATAAAGTTATTTTTCACCTTGTCATCATGATAATGAATGAAAGAATCTGGAATAAAAGTATCTTATTTTGATCCAAGTAAGGCAATGAATTTCACTAACTGGCTTTAAGATGCAATTTAAGCACATATATATGCCACAAGATAACACATTTGAAAAATCAAAACAAGCAATTTCAATGCTCAGTCTTGTTCCTAGGACCTTATTTTACATCTTAAAACTGCATCTAGAAGGGCTCAAGAGGGTATGAAAAACAGCTAGATCCCAAGCCAAAAAAAATTAATTTGCATCCATTCTCTTATGTGGTTACAACCAAAGAGAACAAAATATTTTCTTACACTCCAGTCAACATCAGATTGTCCCTAAGAACAAAAACACCATGATCCAGAGCCTTAACTCTTGCAGAAATTTGCCATTGCAAAGCTCCAAAGGGAGCTCCACTAATATTCAGGACAAGATACAAACCAGGTGGTCCCTGGAAGTATTAACACTGCATGTACTCTACTTTCAAAGCAGATTGTAAATATAATTAACGGAAGCTTTTCTTAATGACACAGAAGTGTTGACAGCAGTTCACACAAATACAACACAGCAGTGATTTTACATGGACATGAGTGCAAAGTGGAACACCAAAAGGAAAAAGATCCACTGACACTTCTAAGAGAGATAGATCCCTATAGAGACCCCTACACTTGGTCTGGGATACAGAGATCTCTTCAGAGATTTTCCTTCTTCTAATGGAACTACTACACACAAACGGCACATGAAAATTTCTGATATCTACCTTTTAAGCTTCGTTGTCTCAAAGACATCCTGTATTAGTGTCTAATGCACTGCCAGTAGACAGTTACATCTGTCAACATCAGTAGATCTTTACATGTTATATCTAATAAAACAGGGATCTTCCTGCTGTGACAGTCGCAACAAGCACGTTGTAGAAGCTGCTATTAATTAGAGAGACCTGGATGGAAAAGAAAATATTTCTTTTGTATTTACTGAGGAAGGCAGTTTTCTACAAGACTGCAGCAGAGACTAAAATAAAATATTTCTTATTTTTTTCTGGAACCATTGAAAAAATTTTAATCACAATGTACTGCTAATTTGACAATTTAAAAGTTCAAAAATTCAGAATTAATTCTAAACCAAGAAAATGGCTATTAGATGCAAAGATTCCAAAGTCAGAGATTCAAACACCTCTGAACAAGCAGGAAACTAAATTCCAGCACTGAAAGCCCCTGCAAAACACTATCAGTAGCCTCTGTTTTCTAACTCCCGGGCCCATTCACAGATTTTTACCTGTGTGATCAGACAGAAAAAGTACACATAAATGGGATTTGAACAACTTAGGGCCTAAATGACATTATAACTGTTAGATAGCAACTGCCTACCCAATCCATTAACCCGTCCTCAATGCGGAAACTTCAAAAAATGAAAGGAGAAGCTTACAATGAATCACAGAATAACCTGATCCTACATGCCAGTGGGAAGTGCCCAGTTTAACAGTGCTCAGCAGGTGTCTTGAAACTTCAATTACTTGAATTAAAGAAAAAAACAATGTAAAGTAGATGGTGGTTCCATTTTATAATCTCATTTGGCTGACAGAAAAGCAGCTATAATAGTCCACAAAAACATATGGTCCCACTTTTTAACTGGATGCGCCAGACTACACTGAGAAGTAAAACACTGTGATGAAGAATAATACGTTCCATAGCTAACAAATGACCTAACTTTTTCCTAGATACTTGCTTTAATTTATTACGGAAGAATTCAGCTAGTCACTCACAACTAGCACAACTGGCCCTAGTGCACTTGAGTTCCAGCACTCCTGAAAACTGATTTTCTTTAATCCATCTGATTCACAGGCATTCAGTTCACTTCAGTATTAATTCTATTCTTAAAATAACTGGCAGCAGTGGGGGTTGAAAGAAGCAAGCTCACTGATTCATTGCAAAGGAGATTATGGAATAATTACTATTGTTCTCCATGAATGATACAGGCTTCTTCATTCTCCAACCTGTAGCACTTTACGAATATGTTCTACGCTGAGTGTTTGCAGGTTTATCGGTTAGAATATGCTCTGCTAGCAACTTCCAGGAAACAGCTAATTGCCAGCATGCTTGAGCAAATACTCGGAAACTTGAGGTGAAAACCAAACAGGACCTTGAGGAGTTTAAAGCTCTCCTATAACCAAGTCATTAAGACTAATAGTATTCCAAAATGAGCATCTCGTATATTAAATTTCTCTTCTTGAAAGCTGGACCATCAAATAGCACTGTAATTCTATCTAGTCTTCTTGCCACAAAGCAATAACTTATTTACATTTGACTGCACAGTCAAATTGCATTTTGATACACGCAAGGAATTTTTAATATGGTGCTAAATAATGACCAAGATGGCTTTGTCAAAACCAAATCATGCCAAACCAAAGCAATTTATTTCTGTGACAGAAAAATGTACCTTTGAAAGGGAAAGATATGTTTTGATTTGAAGCAAAGATGACACTGTTTTATGAAACTTTCTCATAAGAAAGGCAGAAAAAAGTGGCCTAGATTGAGCTGTTGTAATGTGGACAAACAGAACTAGTTGGAAAAACTCTGCTCAAAGAGCATTTATATGACTCACCTCCAAACAGACTGTGGATGGTACCACAATAGCTGTGCCTCCCAGCAGCTGTCTTGACTTGGGAACCATTCAGCCTTTTGTTTTATGGGCTTAAAAGCAGCCAAGGAGATGACAGGATTATTAAACGTGCCTCGTGCATCAAGCCATGACAGCCTGCAAGTCTTTAAGACACATACAGAATTCCTAAAGCAAAGATGCTTCTGTCTGTGCAAGCTGAAACGTTGTATTAAGGCCGATGAAACAGGAACTCATCAGCACAAAGTCTACCCGGTATCAGGGCGCAAATTAAAAAAAAAATCACATCTTTAATTAAAATTATTAATACAGTGCCAGTATAATTAGTTTTATAATTTTAAGCCACCTGAGAGAAGTAGGGGAAGCAGAAGGAGGTGGGAAATGCCCTCACAACATTACTGCCAACTCCCACAGCATGCCTGGAGCCCCAATGCAAGCATCACATAGGGTGCTGGTGCATAACTGGGTGCTGTTTTTCATATATATATATATATATATATGTGTGTGTGTGTGTGTGTGTGTGTGTGTATATATATATATTTCTCCTGCATATGCTCACGCTGCACTACAGGATGCTATGAAAATATAATGTATAAACTCATACTGCAGGCTGTGCAAAAACTCCCTGTGCCTCCCAAGCAAAGGCAATGATGAACCTCAATGCCCAAATTCCATAAATGCTCAGCTAAAGTAACAGTCGTAGTAGACCTAAAATCACACACTGCCCAAGGCCTTCTCAAATTATAGGTCAATGTCTCTGCCTCTATGAACCTGTGCAGCATTTTTTGGCTTCAGCAGAGATGTGGAGATGTGTTAGTTGACATCAGTGGACAGCTTGGCCTAAGGCACGAGATAAGGACAAAACCAAGAACCTTAATTTATCCCATAAAAAAAAAGAAACTCACAGATCTAAAGGTAGGAATGAACATGAATGCATTATGACAAACACTGTAAGGTTCTTGCAGGTGCCAACAATTTCCCAAGCAGTGATATGAACAGCAAGAACGCATTGGAGCGGTTCTTACTGACAGATGCTTCATGTAAAATCCCAAGAACTTTATGACAGAAGCCTACAGGGTGGAAGGCAAATGGAAATGGAGAGTCTGAACTGGAAGCTAAAGGAGAAATTAGCTTTGCCAGATGTCTCAGTTTTCACTGCCATGGGGGAAAAAAACCTTCTCTCTATATAAAAGATTCAAAGGGGTTGCTGAAAGAGATTCTTAACTGAAATGGCATTAGAAAAACTACTGCAATTACAACTCATTTTCAACTCATTTTCTTCATCCATTATTAATATTCACCTGCCAGTTCCTAGTATTTTCCCTTGTTTGAAAGATGCATAACCTGTGAACTTCACTTCCATAAAATATAAATAAAGCCACAATGTGTTACAGAAAACAAAGACGTAAACAACCCCTATAGAAACTGAGCTTCACGAGAGTATTATGAAAGAAAAAACATCACAGTGTTTTAGAATATTTAGTCCTCTTACCTGGGGCATGTAGCATTTACTGCTCTAAGTTTAAAGACAAAAAAGGGAATAAATTGTTTTTCTATTAAAAAACTCTATAGAGACACAATAAAAACAGAATTTGAAGGAGTTTAGAGTGAAAAAAATATATAATTTTCCTCCCTTCATATACACCAGTCAAGGCATAACATAAGAGGTACTTCCAGTGTTGATAAGGAAACAGCTTTAGTTAAAGGCCAATTATATCACTCAAGAATTTGTTTTTACTTAAAGCCAGTAATCAAGTATTCTTAGAAGTTATCATTTGTTTCAGAATTAAAAAAACCCACTATGAATGCAAGTAAAACCCATATTCTATAAAAGAACAAAATCTGTAATCTGAAAAAGGTAGTTCTAAACTAATTATAATTTGATTATAAACAAATTTGCATTCTAAAAATGTGCACAAGTCAGCTTCCAGATGCTTACATATTAAGCATTATTTCCATAATCCACTTGATTTTTTAGCAGCTCTGCAACCTCAGACCAAAGACTACTTTATTTACGTGACCCGTCACACACATTCTTGCACACAAATTTCAAATATTTAAAATTCAAGACCAGTCAAAGCATAAATTTTAAACCGGTTACCAAACCTCTTTATCTGAGATATACATGTTAGAGCAAAATATTTATTCTTTCACAACTTAAGAGTTCAGCTTGAGTTCTGTGTCCAGCACCACACAGGGCAGGTTTCATGACTATGAGGTTACCCAGTTGACCTTACAAGTCTATGAATTTGTTTATGTTACAGGTCTGCTCTACAGTTTTACATAAAAGCAACATAAACTTGACATCCTTTCCCACTTGATTGCACATGATAAGAACACTATCAGAGGGTCTTCATGAAGAATGGTATTCGAATTAAGGAGGCAAATATTGTTGATGTACGTTGAGTTTAATGCTAAGGTGTGGGGGAGTCATTGATGCCCAGGTAATGTAATCACAGCAAATCTTTCATGCATGTAAAAAAATGGCCTGTGACAACATAGCAACCGAAAAACTCTTTGCTATATGGAAAGATTGCACATATTTATTTGCACAGAACTTGGAAAAGCAGACCCCTGGTTAATATTTGCAAAGGAGATAGCGTTTATGAAGAATGAACAACAACATCAAAAAGGCCATTTTTGATGGGCCTTGAGGATAAATTTGGCAGCAAAAAACAACCAAGTAACATTATTTTCATACCCAAATATCCTGTCGGGTGATGTATATATATGTTTCAGAAGCAGAGTTTTCAATACATAGTATGGAATAAAAAATAAATAAATAATATAAAAAAAAGACTTGGATCTGAATTCAGGAAAATCTTTCATCTTACATTAATAATAACGATCAAAGTGACTTAGGCTTTCATCAAATAAATCTGCACTTATATGCCAATAACTTAGAGGATAACACCAATAGACAGTAATAGCCAGATCTCTTGCAATACCAATCAAGTATTGCAAGACAACTAAATCTTTTTGGACAAGAAATCAATAGCACTTGAGAACAACAGTCCCTGGGGAGCGGCAAAACCCGCAGTGCGGGAGAACACAGGGGCCCCTCGCGCCCTCCCCGCTGGGGGCTCCTGCTCCAGCACCCACCTCTCCCCAGGCGCACAGACACTTCAGCCTTGCTCACACAGCATGAGGGGGCAAGGCTGATCGGGGCTCACCCTCCAGCCTCTCCTCCTCCTCCTCCTTTGGGGAGGACAGTCGCACACACGAACAGGCACCCTCTGAGGAGAAGGGGTGTCAGTGTCCCGAGTGGCGCAGGCTGCTCACGTCCCCAGCCTAGCACTCCTTGAGGCCTAGACACGCAGCCCATTAAATAAAATATTAGATAATAAAAACACCATCACGCCATCTTTGCTACTATTTTACCTTAATTATACCATACAGAAGTTTCCGAAAAACGTGAGCTTCTAAAATGTACACTTGCACACTTGTGCTTGGTATAGTTTCCCCAGCAGTATTCACGTTATTCCTTGCTGACATTATAAAGGCTCTCATTTGGAAAGGACACTTATGGGACACAAATCTTTCTCTCAGGAAAAAATCCAACAGGGAGACTTGCAGGGATGTGCTCTTCTGGATGCAGGAGCCCTCTCCAAATTTATGTTACTGTTGATTCAAACAATTTCCATTTTATTGTACATAATGGAATACTTATTGTTTTCTATTAAAAAGCTTATAATAAAGTTGCTACAAAAATTCTTCAAAGTCCATTTAATGGAAGCTTGAAGAACTTTATGACATTATAACGTTCAGTCTGATACGGAAAGGTAAAAAACAAAATTTCACATCAGTAGTTTAAGAAATCATCACAACTGTTATGCATGTATCTGCAAACTGTTATCAAAGCAGAAAAAAAAATGAACTGTAAAAATAACTTGTTTATTTTTATAACAACTTTTTTTTTGCCAATGCACTGTGGCTGCCTTGGAATTCAGACTAGCAAATGTGCAAAAGCACCTTTTCAAAAGAAAAATAGCAAAGGAAAAAGTGACATTTCAGATAGCTGATGGACTCTTCAGGGAAGCAATAAAAGAGCTCTTTCATGTAGCATATTTGTAGAAAAGCAGACAAAAGCAGAAAAAAGCAGAAAAGCTTTCTGTTAGAAAGAGCTTTTGACAAAAGCAGATACGTAATGCCTGTAACAAAAAAACTATATTCAGTTAAACATGTATAATAGACATGTTTGCAGTAATATTATTGCCTGTTTAAGGTAATACCACCTCTTTCCAAGCAAATTAGGATTAGGAAGAGCAACAATTCCCAGGTAGGTATTAGAATTTCAGCCAAAAGCTCCACTAAGCATTTGTATTACCATATGCATCACATCCACATTACATGAATTATTGAAGACTTATTAAATATGCATGTCTATCGGAGCAGGTTTTTCCTCAAAACTCTGCTCTTCTGCTTTCTTCTCCTTTCAATATTTGCTTAAGGGCAATGCTTTTTAGCCTAGGTCTCATACCAACTCATTCCGACTTGTTTATTCCACAGAGCATTACCTGCCTCAGAGCAAGGGGAAGGAAAGGCGGCTTCATTCTTCCCTTGCCATTGGCAATATCTTACTGGGGGCAGCTGCTCTGCAGTCTGACAAAAGCTACTGCACAGGACATGTCCAGGAGACAGGCAGCTAACAGCACCAACAGACACCACTGTCTTTGCCTGTTGAGTCACCTCGCCCTTGCAACCACAGCCAAGGTCTGTTCAAATGGGCCAGTGTTATCCAATTGGTAAAGCACCGAAGTTTGCAAACTCAAATATTTTGTTAAGGATCTTCCTATTTACAGCAAAAATTACTTAATTCCTACTTTTATAGAAAAAAAAATCTAAAAGATGCTGTGAAAGTGCAAACTACGACCATTAATAAGAAAGGACCAATATTTAGAAAGTAACACGTGACACAGGGTCCTCTGCACACTCGCAACAGTAAATTAAATCCTAACACTGGTCAGGAAAGCCCTAGATAATACTTTCACTTGAAAACATTTACATTTTCAAACTGTTTCTATCCAACCTGTTCATATTCTCAAATAAATATGACTATCTTGAATCCTCCATATTCAACATAGCTAACAAGTGATTTGGGGATATGGATATTTGAAATTATTATTTGAACTGTATTAGCACATATCAAAAACCTGTTGCACTGGTACAACACGTTACCTTCTTACTTCTTGCTACTTTTGCTTCCCATAGCCTTTTTTTTCTTTCAGCATCTCTGCAGTTTTGCATACCCAGCATGTTGTAAAGATCAGTCTCAAATATCTGAAATGCCAGAGTTGCAACAAATGGGAACAACACAAGTACTAAGCAGTCTCACATATCATCTTTTGTAGCTGCATTTGTGAGTCCTCAGGTAACAGCACATAGGCTCCTAACACTGAGATTTGTCAGCAAGGCCTCCCTACTTTCACCCTGAATAAATACTGGAGTTACTTAATCTCAGATGAACAGGCATCTTTCGCATCAGTCAAGGCTTTCACACTCAAAGCAAATCTTCCTTTATTTAGCAATGCTGAGCTGTTAACAGAAATGTACCTCTAATAATAGTACACATAGTACTATGGCTAGCATACCTCCTTGTCTCTTCCTATCACCTTTTACCATATTCACTTATTCTGAATCATTAAATATATCATCTAAAAGAAAACAAACTTTTTTTTTCCTTTGTTCCAATATACCTAGACAGCGCAAGAGTGAGATGAAGCAATGGCTAGAGAGGAAATTTAGAGATGTCCTATGAGATAAGTTATTTCATTGACAAACATTTAAAGGTGTATTAATGTATAACGGTAATTTGTGGTTTCTCTTTACATATGGATTAGAAAACCTTTTTTTTTTTTTGCCAATATGAAAAATAAAAAAACAACACTTGAAAAATTACGCACAGAAACTGCTTAAAGTCATTTTATTATTACTGCTACCACAAAAGCACACAACAGAAGTTGTGAATACTCCACTTTTCTTTTTTTTTTCCCCCCCACATTTTTAGCCCTTAAATGAAGAGGTTACGAGCTGCAAAATAAAAGTGAACTTCTGTATTGAAGCTAGACATTCACTTCAGCTATTCCAAATTCAAAACATTCTGTCATCTGTTCCTATGGAAACTGAAAGGATATTCTAGGTTATATCAGTATCAGCCGATTATGCTGCAGAGAAATCTGTGGTTTATTTTAATCCATAGTTCAGAGGTATAAATTCATGCTTAGTGTGTAGCTTGGTGATTTTGAATTACTGAAGCAGTTAACACTTCAGTTTCATTAGATTGTACTTGAAGATATAATGAAGTCTTTTTAGACCAGAATAGTAAAGGGCAAATTTCATAAGGTCTGGTTAATCCCCGTGAAGTTCAGCAAATGTAGGATGCAGCTAATGCCTGCTTAGAAGATACTTTTTGGTTGTTAGATGAGTGATACTTTGCTATATGACATAATGGCTTATTAGAATAGATTGAGGGAAAAATAATTTAGATTTACTGAAAACTCCCTCAGTAGTGCCATGCACCAGATGGCTGCATGAGAGAATTTGATTTAGCAAGTTAACAAGATTACAAAAACCAAAACCATAATATTGAAGATGAAAAATAAAACTGAATAATGCAACATGAGCATGTTTCTGTGAAGAAAAGAAAACAACATAAAGGTGAGGATACAGTAAAATCTGTAAAGATACACAAACACAGAAAGTGAAGATCCTCCTTACACATATACAACTAGTGTAAAACAAAAACAAAAAACAAATAACCAAAAAAACATGATCTATGCCGACATACAACTGAAAATATACAGATTCAAGTGCCAGAGAGAATAACTCTGAACTTTCATAACCAAAATCAGTACGACAGCTATGACATGTTGAAATAAATCTTCTCTATCTACATCAGAAAATGGTAAAATGGATGGTTCACGTGCCTTAAAAGAACAGCTTTTTGATCTCTCTCTCTCTCTCTCTGCTTTCACTGGGCAAAATCAGATGATTTAAAATGAACTACTGCTACTATCCTCATCTTATGCCAAAAGCAGCAAACTGGTTCCTTTTTTCAGATAATACTTTAGGCTTCTTACTCTAGATTCAAGTAATTAACTTCAAAATGTTTAATCAAAAATGCCTTCCATCTCCATAGCATATCCTAGTCAACGACTTTATTAGGGAAACCAGACTGAGACAGCTACTTCATCACGGTCTCCTCTAGAGAACCAAACTGTGGAACAGCAAGGAAATGTAACACCTACCGCCTGGAGTGCTCGATGTTGGCTGAATTTTTGACAGTGACAAGGTTAAATTGCAACTTCTGGCTTTCAAAGTGGAGATAAATGTAAGAAGAAAAACAAAAACCACCACCACTGTCCCCCCAAAAAAGGCCATGACTGCTCTCTGACTTAAAGAAAAAAAAAATTTACTCCCGATAGCATTTCAAGCCAAGCAGAGGTTCTTCTCTTATATTTTTCTATTCTATTCTATGATGGAATGCTGTAAATATCAACCAAATATGAAAGAATCGGTATAGAGAGAATTTCAAGGGAACCATGGCACATTCCTCTAGCATGAATTGGACACAGAGAAGGAGTCCTGTCTTTATCAGTGACATTTAGAAGAGAATAGGGCTCCAGAAATCTGTTACCGGCTTAATGTGCAGATAGGATTCTTTCTTTATGATACTTTTCAAGATAATGAAAGCAGTTTCCAGATCCAAAATGCATATAAGCTATGGTTTACGTTCTTTTAAAATGACCTTAAACCTTAGATTTCTGTGTGCCCCGTGCTCTAGGTGTTCCTGCTGGAGCAGGAGGGTTGGACTAGATGATCTCTAGAAGACCCTTCCAACTTCAACCATTCCGTGATTCTGTGATTATTTTCTATTACAGTGATTACTTTGTAATTAGATAAATGTATTTCTTCAATCAATGTCATGCACATTCTGAAGTATACAAATTCTTATATTACAGAAAAGGTGTAACAAAATATAATACCTAACAAGAAAAAGAATGAACCAGAAGACCCCAAATTAAAATTAAAAGGTTCTTAAAATGAAAATGAAAGGGACTTAAAAATAAGCCCTGAGGTTCGCCAAATACCATTCTACTTTCTACAATCAAACACTTATTTCACTGAACCACTAACATGAAGAGTACAACTGAAATCAGACCATTCAAATCTGAAGATGACAAACGAGCAAGCAGACTCAAAACAACAGAGCAAGTGAAAATATCACAAGTAAGTTAATTTACAACAGAAAATGTTTTAATAAAATGTATAAAATGTATCATTTGGTTAAAGCATGCAAGATTCAAAATGAGAAATTCAAGATCACTGGGCTTTAGCCAGACAGCAGTGCTACAACAGCCAGGTCTTTGGCAATACTAGTTGGAAATAAGTCTGGAATGCAATGTCTTCCCACTATTGCAGGTTTCACCAAATGAGGAAAAAGCTGAGCCCAAATACCAACCATTCTTAATACCAAAATATCTCCAGTACCTCCAGGCCAGTTTGCAAGACTGGAACATGATACCAAGGGATAATAAGGAACTCCTATCACTCGAGATCATTGACATTACATTAAATGAATTTAAGACTAATTTCACCAATTTTACTGTAACAAGTTGCACTACAACAACCTGTAAGTTGTACTACACAAGCACTTTGCTCAGAGGACCCTGACCTGAAATAAATTGAGCAAGTGCTTGTTGATCACCTCCAGAAAACTGGTTAATAATGTAGGTACTTCTTCCACCAATCCCTTGTCCTCAACTGCTGCACTGCATTAATCAAGAATAATTAGATATATACATCTAGTTAATAACTTTAATGAGGAAAAAAGCAAATACTAATTTTCCCAGAGGCAATACAACTTGGAGGAGTTCAATATGAAGAAGCACGTAAAACAGAGAAATTCTCAAAACAAATTCTATTTTGTTGAGCTACAGTGAGAAAATTTAAAATGCCCTCAAATGTGTTCACTGAATACAAGTGAATATAGATACTGCCATGGAAGCTAACTTAGTCTGACATTTCTGCTCAGTTTACTTTGTCTGCATATTTATCCTGCATATGAACACAGCATTTGAACATCTTGCAGACGCAGAGTGAAAATTTTCTTCACTTTTCAAAATTTGTCATTTTCCTTCCTTCTTCTCTACTTTGTGAAGTTATAATTAGATTTTATTTTCAAAATGAAGAGCTTTACTACGTATTAAAAAAACTTCAGAAACAACTTAACATTAATTTTGACATAAAGATAGTTAAATTTACACTTAATTTTTGCTTTCTCCAACAGGATCAGTAAATTCCACTACATGATCACCTGAACAGTGATAACCTCAGTTACCAGTGAACTTAACTCTCTCCTACCATACCAGGTAGGAGAATAAGTTTGTCCCCATTTGCAGGACGGGCTGCATCAGTAGGGAATTCTGAGTTCTGCCTGCATCTTCTCACCATGCCTTGCTCGGTGTAAGAGATGGAGAGCCACAGGAAAAGCAGCGAGCTCAGAAGCAGGGCCATCTCTTCCGGAGGAGATGGAAGCGCTCACACTGAGCGGGCTCCTAATGCTATCAACCTGCCCCTCACTGCCTGAGGGTATCAAGTTTGTCAAAAGGCAAAGCCATTTGACAAGGAACTCAGCTTGGGGCCACTTAGTTCGTTTTACTGATAGAGAATTTCTCTTTGCTTCAGATAATTTATTATTATTTTGATCTGCTCTACACAACATACTGCAGTTGAATAAAATGGTGTCAAGAGCAAATCTAGTTTCCACGGCCACACTTTCATCCTGCAGGACCTCAAAACGCTGGGGATGCTCCAGGCAATGGTTTGCAAAATGAGCACATACTGTTTGCTAGCAGAAGACCCTGGTGTCTGTCTCAGAGGATGGCAGATTTTATAAAGCTGTTGATGCACCTCTGTTAAATGCAGCTCTTGTGCTTCCTATATTATCTGCTATTAACCTCCCTACAGCCCATGGAAAAGCTACTAAGAAGTTTAGGACTAGACAGCAAGAATGGGATGGAATCTACTTATTTCCTTGATATTGATCTATGGGTCATGCCACAGCCTTAACTCGCACTACTAGATACATTGAGAGAGCGGCAAAGCACCCGTGGCAATAAAACCTGACAGTAGCCACTGGTCCCCCTGCTCGAAAGGATTTGCCATTATTAGGGTTATATCTGTCAGCGAGAGCAAAAAGGAATGGCTTTTTCTAAAAGGTTTCAGGAGACAACCGTGGTTGGCAGCTCTATGGAAAGCTGTTAAGTATAGCCATGCTGATAGACATCTCTGGTTTGTACCCAGATGGCAGCTCTGAAGTTACCAGCATAAGTGCAAGCCTTCAATTCTGAACTAACTCAAAGGCTAACAGCCCTACACCTCTGAGGCAATGGGGAAGAAGGAGACGGATTGCACCTCTCCTGAAAAACACACAAACGATGGACAAGCAATAAAAGCTTCAAACATAATGCAGGGAAAAAGATAGTGTACCATCTAAGTATAGCTAAGTATCTGCTTTAGTGTGCTACTGCTGTTGATTATGGAGAGGAATCCAGGCACAGCTCATTAGGATGTAATTCAAACACCATTAAATAAATAATCAAAACCGAAATAGTTTCTTATCTAAACACATGATACATCAAGATGTTAAAAGGAGAAATTCCAACTTGTTAGCACTGTTCTCGTCAGAGTCATTTATAATAGTATCTTGCTGAAAAGAGAAAAAAAAGCCTAGAGCAGATGTTCACCAAATTTTAATGAAATCTGGCTTAAAAAGAGATACTTAGAGTTTTTCATTTTAAAAAAAAATATTTTCACATTTGGTTCTTTCCCAGGTGGACACTGAAATCCTGCAAAATGCAGGTGTGACATCAGCCATCTTTTCAGCACTGCTGAAAGTGCTAGCTGAAATCTGGAGACAGAGCTCAGCGTTAGGTAGGCAACTCTCACATATTATTTGCACAGAAGATCAAAATAATGTCGAAAACGGAAACTACAATGGTGAGCACATATAGCAAATAACTAAAGCAAATAACCACCATAGCAAAACACAGAGATACTATTCTCAATGGTTTACGCTTGGCTCTCAGAATAGGTATTAGCAGAAAGAGCCTCAGGAGTTCTGCAACACAAAGCACAAAAGAGGACGTGAAAATCCTAAGTCCTCCTATGGGAAATCTGAGTGCTTCAGAGGTATAAATGTGAATGAGCTTGTCACTACATCACACAGCTACAATAACAAGAATCATAAAAGACGCAGTATTTGCTATTTGTATTTCAAATTCCAGATTTCTTGGGGCAACGTCCACATGCATATTTTCTGAAGTACATTGCTTTATTTCAGCATTAAATCCATGAAGCATGTCCAACACCAAATTTGTGAAGCAAACCCAGCACCACTTCATCAAAATATCCCCGCTTCTGACATGAGTAAGCAGTAATAATGTTCTTCCAAATGATGCTCCCTTGCCTGGAAACAAGCCGCTGGCTAAAGCACAACAGGCATATACTTTAATAATCTCTTGATTACCTGGATACAGCCTGGAACACCTAATAAATCTGTCAATTTTTCAAGTGCAGTGGGATTGATTTCCTCAGGGTTTATTTGTCAATTCTGCTTTAGTACTTAATATGAAGAGAAAATTATCACAGAAGGTCAAATCTGACATGAGAAACTAAAAGAGTACACACTCATAAAGACTTCTGATACATTTAAGTAAATGTCTACTTGCTTATTCTGGAACTGTGTCTTCATTCAATTTTTCCTTAACATAATATACAGTTGGTGGCTTGCAGCAAGCCCAAACACAATTTGCTCTACATGCTCAAACAGACAGGAGTTTTCAGCATTTGAACACCAGTTAAGTGAAAAATTAAGTATTTTTCACCTATCATTTTGCTAACAGCCAATGGCATTTATCACAATAATGACTTCTTAAAGCAGAAAATAATTTAAAATCAGGTGTTTAAGTAAACATGTGAGCCAAACTGATCACTTTAATGCTCAGCTGTCTAACCAAACTAATTTAATGGAGAGAATTCCCATTTTGTGTATGTTCTATATTAATGTCAACTTTCAGTAGTATAAACAAATGCTAAATTGCCTTATAGATAAGTTTAACTGTTGGTAACAAAAACAGCATATAAATGGCTTGCTGCAATCCTCTTTGCTCTCTCCTTTAGGAACCAAATTTGAGGGTGATTTGAACTAGATTTTTCCATGGAGTTAAAAAATGTATTAAAAAAACTTCTAAAAAAAGTATACATAAAAGAATATGAACTTAAAAAGGAAAGACAGCACAAATAGTATTCCAAAGAAATAAATAATATGCATAGCTAGGCTGTTCAAAATGTAGATAATTACGCTTAGTATGAATGCATGCAGTACATATTTAGATAAATGTAACTATGCATATTCATTTTGATTTTCCCTATAGTGAACGTCTACTCCGAAATTTAAAATGCCCTTTGAAGTTTTCACAGGAATTCTTCCAAATCATTTCCTTACAGCTCTGCACAACTAAAATTTACCAAACTCCTCACAGTTTAAAGTATTATATCTTTCAGATTTATCCATGAAGCTTAGCACCATCACCAATGCAGTTACCATGTTTAAATCTACCAATTACCCAGCTTTTAAACTTGTTCAATAATAAAGTTTAAAATAAATAAATAAATGTTCAATACAAATAAAGTTTAATAATAAAATGTGAAGTGTTAAGCTCTTCATATTTGCAAACACCGTCTCTGATTTCAGCATCAAATTCTGCAAACTTTATAAATATCTCTATGTGCGGAGCAAGATTTGCCCATTTCTATGGATGTGCATTTGGGTGTGTGAATTTTGCATATGAGTAAAATGTTTTTCATGTCTGATCTCAATTAGACAAGGTGGCATCAAACAAAGGAATAAGTTTCACAGCACATTTTACTCTTCACTTTCAAGAGGAAGAAAAAAAAGCTTATTTTACCTGAGTTTCCACACCTTGCTCAAGCAATCTTTTAGCTTGGTTTTCCACCTCAAGCCGAGCTCTTGCAATAAAAAGCAGGTCATTTTCAATTACTTCTATTCCAGAGAGATCTATCCCCTGAGAAAGGTAATCTATAAAAGCAATAAAACATTGGTAAGCATGACATTGAATAATAGAGCGTATTAAACATACTAAAACACTTAGGACTTTCAGTTCCAATGGGCATTTTCACATACTTTTGACAGTAGCATATGTCACAGTACTGTACTATACCAGATAAAGTGAAAATCAAAAGATCATTGCTCAGGAAAACATAGATATTAAATACACTGACTTTGTTTCATAGTATTTCCTGAACATTTCTAAAGATGAACATTCTGCAAATTCTGGAAATCCTAGAATCATAAAAGACAGATTTTTTTGGATTGCTTTTACACATTTTGGTGACCTGAACGCTTTGAAAGAATAGACATTTCTGCTATTAAAAGCACAGTACTTATATAAAATATATCTAACATATTTAAATTATATTTAAAATATATAAAAATATACTCCTAAATCCTAGAGATCAAACGCATCAAACAAATTTTCACAAAAAGAGAATTCATTTTTAACTATCTCAAATCTATAAGGCATCTCTGAACTACCGGCTTGGTTTGATTACTACAGCAAGAGAGTCTGTTCATGTTCAAATTCTCTCACTGGCTACACAGATTTGTTCAAATCACTTAACATTTCTGCCTTTAACTAGTGATGCCAGAAGTATCATTAACAGCCAGTAGTTCAGCAAGTACAAAGCCCACATCCTTGCCTCCCTCACAGAGGTCTGAACTCATGAATATCCTTCCTCCCATATTCATTCATTTTCTTTCAACTGAGGGGACATTCTAATCCCTCCGGCTTGGAATATTTAGGGCTTTCACATGAGATAACAATAGATTAAAAACAAAACCCAAGGAGCAAAGATCAGGTTTTCACATTCCGGAGACCCTCGACCTGTAGGCTAAGGAGCTCCATCCTCACGGCATTCTTGACCTAACCCAACTAGTGATCTGTGTTTGCAAGAAGGGCTGGAGGACACCCCTTCCCAGGCATGTGGGGGTTGTTGTTACACTCCCTTAGGAAGTAGGAACTAAATAGTCAACATCCTTCAGGCTAACAAGGATCCAGAGCTTAGATCGCACTAGAACACAAATCACTTATGTATTAGACAAGTCCTCCAAAACAACTACACATTTCTGTAAATCAAGCCAACTCTAACCATCGCTCTCAAATCCATGTTCCTGGAATATGGAAAGCAAGCTCTGAAATCTCCTACTGCTTCAGGCTTCTCCAAGGGCAGACATCCCTTTCACTTCAGACACTGAATTACAACAGAAGTTTGGTGGGAATCAGACAATTAACTTTTCCAACTAGGACACTTCTAAACATGTCTGAGAGCCTCAGATTGGCTCCTCAGGGAACTGCAAAAGCTAGGAAGGGGCTAGGAAGGGGCTAGGAAGGTACCCAGCAAACCTGGAGAACCATCAAGGTTAGACAATGTCTTTTATATACATATATATATTTCTAGATGTAAATCTGCCCATTTCAGTAGTCCAGAGGTTGATGCTACTGTTCGTCTCCAGAACAGCAGCGACCTGCTTTCATTTACACATTTATCAGCACTTTGCACAATCGAATATGAAATGGGGCTTCCACAGTTTCTTTTTGGAAGAAAAATAATGAACAAAACTAACAAATTAATGGCCAAAGAGTTTCACACACAATTCACACAGAATTACTTCAACTCGGACCCTGCCCATTATGAATTCTTTATAGAGGTACAATTTTTTTGGTATCCTTTCAATAAGTTTATCAAGTCACACACTTAAATTCCCAAGCTTTCCCACTAATCTCTGCTAAAAATCCTTTCACTTTGTCTGCATTTTTGCATTCTTAACAAATTAATCTAAGCATCAAATGAGCAATTGTGACCTCACGTTCATAACTGAGCCCAAAATCCCAAGCGAGTCGCTTCACAGCTAGGCAGGGAAAAACTTGCCTGTTCCCGCATAGGAAAACACCTGCCCGACAGACTGGAAGCAAAACTTCAGAGAAGCAATGCATAAAGCTTGGGAAGGCATAAAGGAAATCAACTCTCTTAGAAGTACTGTATGTCAAAGAGCTTACTAAAAATAGCCCTGCAAATGCTTTTGTCCATACGCATTTGTTTAAAAATTGATGGGAGAAGCCGAAGGAGAGCCGAGCAGCAGGAAAGGAGAGCTCAGGCCGCAGAGGGGACCCGCGAGGCCTCGCTCGCACGGCCCCCACGGCACGCGCCTGCAGCAGCTCCTCTGACCCACGGTACTGCACAGAAATCCTTTGCTGTGACTAAGCTGCACCATCCGAAGGTGGCCTTGCATATGAACCTATTAAAACTCATATTATACTCCCACTAACTTCAATTACTAGCTTCAATCAACGACTGTCTTGAATGTGAAGACTAATTTTCTGACCCCACCCTCCCCGCTGACACTATAGAAAAGCTCAAAGAATTACCCACAGCTTCAATTTACTGAAGTAATAAACTTTGAAGAAGTTTTTTGACAACGTGGGATTACAAAAAAAGGTGCAAATACCACCAAAGTTTTACATAGTTCAGAAATGCAAGTCTGTTGTAGAGCTTATTTATGTCGTAAGACCATATTCCCACAACTCAAAGTTGTCTAAATAAAATAAAACATGGACTAATCTCCTAAACCTGTTATCTCCCAAGCCATCTGAGTTAAAGAACTAAAACTAAAAGAGATGGCTTCTTCCTACTGTATTTTATCTCAGGAGCCATTTCAAGTGCTGAAAAGTTCATCCTTGCAATGGTTTTGAGACACGAAGGCAAAGGCTGCACTTGGCTTTCTCCAAATCCCTGTCCCTACGAGTGGCAGCCACCTCCTGCTCACAGCCAAAGCTCCGACTTCCCTCAAACATCCTGGAACCCCCAACAAAATATTTTTGGACAAATTTTGGCAGGACCTTGAAACAGGACTTTGCAGGGGAGATGCTTTTAAGCTTTTCACCAGAAAGCCCTAGCACTTGGACTATGTGTTTTGAAAGAAAAGGCAGTTTCCAGAGGAGAGTGGCTCTCCAGCAGGAACACCCGCAGGTGCCTTCCTGCCATTCAGGGATAACAGGGTTTCTTCACTCCTCCGGCCCTTTACTTAAGGCTCCAGAGCAAAAGCAGTAGAGTAGAGCACTAACTGCCAAGTCCATCCTAAGAGAGTAATAAGTGCACAGGTAACTTCGGGCAAGTTGAAACTTGGGCTTAAAATTAATTATGACAAATAAGTCTGTCGAGAAGCCACAGCACGTCCAGCAGCCCCTCCTCGGCCTCCCACTCCCGCTTCTCCATCCAGGTTTATACAAATAAAGGCAAATCTTGGACTCTCCCCTGGGATGCTCGGATCACTTCCATTCCAGCTATCACACCTTATTAAGCCCACAAAGCACAGCTGGCAGTGACTTTTTAGGGACTTAAAATACAGACCGCCTGCTGGTTCCTCTCCTTGAACAGAGGCTGAGGCAAAATACACTGAGCCCTAGGAGTCAGTGACATTTATAATCTACCTCTGCCTGGGAAAGGGTTAGATTTAAATTATTTTAATCTCTTAAAGGAAAAAGATTGTCATTACAATTCCAAATTTTCTTGGTTTACTAAATCTGAACAGCTTTTCTAATCTACTAGCAAAGATGCTGCTTAATACTGCGTTTGCTAAACCAGCATTTCCCAGATAGTTATGTAAGAGGAGTTTAACAGGGATAAGCCCAATCCATACACAACACAATAGGCAGAAAAACAATGCACTGGGATTTTTTTCTTTTTTTTTAATCTAAGTAATATAACAATTTGGAATCTTTCTACATTATGATTTCATTTTCTTTACTTCAAAGGCTGCTCTGTGATAACATAAAATGTAGACGAGATGGGGAAAAAGCTAAATTAAAAGTGTAAATCTTATTTTTTTTTTAAAGAAATATGAAGCTAACATTCCTATGAGCTCCACATGAGTGATGTGATGCTGTCTACTAAGACCAAGATGATTTTGAGTTTTCATTAATGCTTAGAGTATCACCATAAGTCTACCATGGGCAGTCAGGTGCCCTGGAACAGGGGGAAGCAGGACAGCCAGGAATAAACCAGTGTGATCAGACAGAGGCACTTAAGTCAAAAGAGAAATCCTTCCTTGCTTTGAAATGCAAGCCCAGAGCAAGCGAGCACAAAGATACTTCAAACTCCTAGGAGGGAATGAGACGAGTTAAGGTGGATCCCAAGCAGCAAATATTTCAAATTGGGCAAACCCTAAAGACTAAATAGCAAGCATCTAATGACAAGCTAAGGGGCATTTCATTGGAGATGCAGAGGGAATATTTCAAAGGAAATTAAGCCATTTGTGAAGTTCTAATTTTTATTTTGAAGGGTTTTTTTTTTCTTTTTTTTTTTCTCTGTGGGTCATTTATACTATTTCGCTTCTGTAATGTTAGCTGCAGATATTGGCAATATCTGTGCCTTAGGGCTGTTCTTTTTTCATAATAAAGAAACTATCAGAGGTTACAGTTTCTGGTAATTTAAAACAGCTCCAAACAAGATGCACAAGTTCTGCTGGGATTTAGTACGCAGAAATTAGGCGATAACGTAACGATCAGCACAAACTGGCTGAAAACATCCCTTAAAAGCGACATATTAAGACTAAAGAGCATCAAGATGGAGTGAAATCGCCTTGAAGAGCAGTGTTCTCCAGGCGCTACCTCCAGACCCCCAACCTGCCTCCTATTCTTAGCTCCCCGTGGCCTGCAGCACTTTGAGGGCCCAGGAGAGCTCTTCTTGTCGAGCTCATTTTCAGCTAAAGGGTTTGTCTCACCCAGCTCATGCCGCAGGCACAAGTGCTACTGCAGCATAACGGGGAGCAGGGACAAGCGAGGCAACACAGTTTTGCTTTCCAGTAGAAGCCCACCTGTAAATTGGCTGAAGATGCTCAACCTGAATCATAAAGTCGCTATTTGCAAGCTTTTATTTCTGCTACATAAAACTCAAAGGAGCAGAACTTTGTAAAAGTACATAGAAATCTCTTCTATGAGGTCGAAATATTCAGTAAAAACAATCGATTTCCTTCTTTTTTAAAAGGGGCATAAAATATTCAGCCTTTTGTCCTACAGCAGAGCCTAACTGTAAGCACAAAACAAAGCAAATGAGTAGATCAACTTGCTAAAACCGTTGCAACCTAAATTCAACTCTTTTCCATCTGCCTCATAAGTACTTTAAGATAATTTCCTAATGCAGATGGGCCATGCAGCTGCTCCCGTAGGGAAACTGCAGTGTCCTAGCAGGAGCATTCCGCAGGGCACGAGCGAAGCGAAGGACGGAGCCCGTTTGCCTTGGCTGCAGCTAAGCATCAAGGCAGGAAGCTGTTTTGCTTGCTTCAATCCGTGCCAGTAATAGAAAAGCTACAAACAACCCTGGGATGCAGCCCAAGATCCCAAGACCTCAGCAGAAACACAACGCACACCCTTTGGTAAAAGAACCTGGTGTTTTATATGACTTTTTTATTCTCTAAGTGGAGCAGATAGGCCCTGTAATTTGAAGTACGGCGGTCTCTTCCTGGGAGGAGGCATTTTAATTTCCAGTACAATTCACAGAGAGCAGGAGGGTAATGCCAAGATCAGGCACACCTGCAGGTCTGCCAAAGGCAAAGCTGAAGGTTTAGAAAATGCAAGTTTATTTCTTTTAATTTTGTGCAAAGATGATGAATTCATTTCTGAAGGGGTCTAATTTTACTAAAATGCCTGAAGCTTCCACAATTTCTGCTCTGTTCTCTTCCCTTTTCTACTGGAAAAGATTTCTACAATCTCTTCCTTTTCTCAGCAAATCATATGGGAATAAACCAATCTCTGTCACTACAGCACTCAAATTCATATGAAAACTGGCCTTTAACTGATTCCTACATTTGTAAAAATTGTACTATTCATATACACAAGGTTTAATTTTTTAGTTGTCTGAGCAACCATTCTGCTACGTACCACTCGCAGACAGCACATCACATGCTCACGTGGAACATGCCCAGAAGAGGAAATAAAACAGATGAGAAAATCAAGGAGAGCTTCTCTTGGGTATCCTTAGTGAAAGGAGGCATTAGAAATAAAAAGCAAGCAAACATACTTCTCAGGTTTTCTTATTTTTCCCACGTGTAGTAAGTTTTAAAGAAATCGGGACAACAGTAGAAAAAAAAAGGTGGAAAATAACCACTTTCAAGAAGCCACAACCTGAACTGCTAATTTAAACATTTGCACTGTACTTTCTTACCTGACTTCACCTTAAAAGAAAACTAAAAGGCCAAAAAACTAAAAGAAGTGAAATTTTCTGGCATAGTAAACCAAAGAGAAAATTTTCAGGCAGATTTCAGAAAGAAGGAATAAGATGTCATCCTGCACTTGAATTTGTTTCTATTTCCTCAAAATTATTGTTGCAGATTGTTTGAAGAATTTGTTTTGTGTTCAAATGCTTCGTAGTGCAGCAATAACCAGCTATGATCAATCCTACTCGCGGAGGAAACTTGTCGTTTCTCTCCAGACTGCCTGCCTAAGAGCAAAAAATACCTCCAATGCTAGTGAGAATGATACTGGAGGAGGAGCGAGGAAGACCGATTATCTATTTTTAACATTATTTTAAAGCTGCTGTTTAAATTGTCTTGATGGAAGAGTTAATTCCTACTGTTCTCTGGGCTGGAAATCAGATGCCAGGCAGAATCTGAAAGTGATGGAAATGAGTTTGATAGCTATTTTTATCATCATCACTGACTTAACAACGAGCACCATATTTCGGAGACATTCCTGTGAAAATGCCATGATTCAGAAAATAGCTTAACATACCAAGACAAACATTACTTAGGTCTAATCATAAGTTACACCTCACTACTCCCACATCCACTTAGGCCTGAAGCAAGAGTTGAACTCCTCCAAGATTCTCCCCACAACCACCACCAGCACCATCAGAGGCTTTTTTTTCTGCCTGAAACTGCCTTTTCTGCCTTTTTACTGAACACAGACTCACAACCTGCCTGAATCTCTGCTACTTTCTGCTTTCCCACTAACTGTTTCACCAACCGTCTGGGTTGGACGAGGCTGCCATTTGGAAGGATCTCACCCATGGAATAACCCCATGCACCAGCACACGCCAAGTGCCTACTGGTAGAAAGCAGCTTTTCACAGGAGGACCCAGTGGACAACAAGTTTTATACATGAGGGTAGCATGTCCTCGCAGCAAAGCAGCTATATACTGCACCCAAGACGCAGCCAGCAGATTGAGGGAAGTAATTCTGCCTGTTTGCCGGGCACCTGTAGGTCTGTGTTCTGAGCCACCCAATACAAAAAAGATAGTGACAAACCAGAGCAAGGTCAACAGTGAATCACCAAGAGGGTAAGAGGACTCCAGGGCACAAGTATGAGAAGATGCTGAGAGCGCCGGGTTTGTTAACCCAGTAAAGAGAAGACTAATGATGGATCTGGAGTCTGTGTCCCACTCCAGGACAGGAGGCTCTAGGGAAGGTGGGGCCAGGCACCTCTCCAGAGTGCCAAGAGTCAGGGCAAGAGGCCACAGACACAAGCTGCAGCAAGGAAAACTGCAGAACATCACATAAGAGCCAATGTACCTTGCCCATGGAGGATATAAACCTGCAAGGATGGGCACATTTAGGTTCTGCTGAAACAGCTTAACATAGAATATTTCACACTTTACCAGTTTCAAAGACTCACGCTCTACAAATCTCCCTGAGCTAAAGTCTTTCCTGAGAAGAAGCTGATCAGAGAAACTTCCTCAAGAGCTCCCAAAACCTTTTTGGTAGCTAATACTGCATTTACCTACAATCTCTGTGATGGGATACTCCTAAAGAACTGTATCAATGTCATTTATTATCAGCATTTGGATGAAATGCTTTCAGTGCAGCTGAAAACAACCCTAAATACCTGGGCTCTATCCTAGAAATTAGAAAACATTCAAAAGGAAACAAGAACACCAAACTATAGTAAATATCTACAAAAGATGGGTAAAACGTCTGTAACAACATTCACAACATGAAGCAAAAATAATGATCATAAAAGCAAATAAATCATTTGAATTATTTACAAAAATTACACTTTATTGTGTTAATTAGGAGATTTCTTCATGAACAATAACTAGAGAAAAACAAATCACTTCCATGACAAATTCAGTCACACACGTGTGTTCAAAATTATATTGATTATTGCAACCAAGCAACTAAGTCAATAATTCTGCTGGGCTTCTGGAGCTAAGTAAAAATAAAGAGTGATGTCAGTAAAAATCTAGTTGTCCTATTTCTGTTGTGAACAGATTTCAGAGTCACAGATGCAAAGCGATGTGTAAAGCAGACATGAAAGAGAAAGAGACACAAAAAAGGTGTAATGTGGAACAGGAGGGATGCAAGGCAGAAATGGGGCTTTACTGAATAAACAAACTTCTAGGGTCAAAGAGATGAGAATGGGAACAAGTTCAAAAACAAAATACAGGAAAAAATGTAGGAATGGGAGATGTTAAAGGATACTAATTAGTCTATATCATTCAGATTTACTAATCAGTGAGGATAATTTAGTGCAATCTGCTGTCCATCCTCTCCTCTCGTCAAAAGCAGTGGCTCGCACAGCTTGCTCAGCATCAATGCAAACAGCATTTCTGCTCAAGTTTCAGGACAGTATCCAAAACTGGAAAATAAAAGAGTGAAAAAACCTTCCTTCATCTATTAAAAATGTCAAGTGTGCATCAGTCAAGGCTTTAACTGTCCTTGGAAAACACTTCCTAAAAAAAAACAGGCTGCAATGACCAGCCTTCCTTGAAAAGGAATATCACATCAGTATACAAAATGAAACAGGATGAAAAGAAATGTATTATCTTATCTGCATGGGATAATTGCACTGAAAATATATTGCAACTGCATGACAAGCCATGTAAAGGAACTATGCTCTTTTTGGAATGGCTACAGAAGATCTCCTCTTTCCAGAACAGCGATAAGGGCTCATCCAAGCTAAGGCCTCTGACTTTGACTCTGTTTCCTTAAAGGCACGATGCTACCCTCATGAAGGCAAGCAATTGGCTGTAAGGATATAACCTAAATTTACATCGCGGTCTGAAAAGAATTCGTATTTTTGGCAGATTTTAAATACTTTTAATATGCTATTATTCAAAAGCCAAGTAGAATTTCTCAATAGACAGCATTACATAAAGCTGCAATGATTCACTTCCCATTAATACATTACGGCGCTGCAACAGACTTGCACAACAATGACCAAAGAAATTAAAGGAAACGGGATGATCTGTTCCAAAAACATCTCAGTCAAAAATAACTTTGTTCCAACATTGCACCAGTTGTTGAGATGGCAAAGATGGTTCATTCCTTCTTGAATAGATGTCCTCAAATGAGGGCAGAAGGATTCATTTGTGTGTTGTAATCCGTGATGTTAATGATCAACACTCTAATTCTTGAATACGCACGTACCTGGGTGCAGGAGCGCACACGGATGGTTGTGGACTTATGGTCTGTAAGTCCTCAGACACATTATTGAGTTTGTCATTTCTAGCTGCACTTCCATTTTTAGTTTCAGTGAGATGTCTCTTACATCTTTTCAAGTTATCCTTATTTTACTTTAAAACATGCATGCAAAACATGTCAGGCTGCAAATGAGAGAACGTGGATCATTTCTAACACATGCTTGGTAAATGCCAGGAGGAATTTAAGCAGTGATGCACTGCTCTAGAAGCAAATTAAACAACAAAAAAAGCTATTAACCTGCCCCTTAGATATGAGAGAATACCACCTTTGATAATATATATCTAAGCTACAGATATTCCTTTGATATTCTTCTCCTGCCTCTGGTCAGCATTCACCATTCACCCCCTTCATACTTAAACCTTAAGGAAATATTCCTGCAAAACTTTAAAGAAACACATTTTCTTTAAATCAGTTATTTAACTCACTTGTTACCTAAAGGTATATAGGATTTTTATCTTTAATAAATGCATATTTAATTCCTCCCACCTCTTCCTTAGCATATCATCAATAACTTCCTGCAATTAACTGTAGAGTTACTTAATTCTCTTGGCTTTAGAGTCAACAAATGCTGCATATGTTCTGTGTCACACAGGTACTAGGAACCTCAGCTACTTTCTGGGAAAACAAGGCTAACCTTGTGCTATCCCCTGTGCTCCTGCAGACAACTCGAACGGCAAAATTTAAGAACATCACACAAGATCTTTTCCTAAGGTAAAGTCTTTTTAAAATTGAGATTTTTTTAATCGATTTTTAAATGTTATATTTTAATTAAAATTTAGTTCTTCATTGCACAATAAATTTATGATTTGTTGGCGGGACTTGGGCCTCTTTCATTCATACTGATAAGATTATTTTTTCCAAGAAAATCACATTCGTATTGATAAAATCAGGAAACACATATGCATTGTAAGGACTACAAATTAATATTTCAGAAAAAAATCTTTATACAATTAGACATGTAGGTATACAAAAAGAGAAACCACAACTCCTACTTTATTGTCTTAGAACAGTTAAAAATGAAAACTTATTTTTTCCTCAAATAAACCACTGATGACACAGTGGGGTTCTACTATTCACTAACACAGCTCAGATTCAAAATTTTAATTTCACAGTTTTGGTAATGGAGTTCAAACTTAATTTAATGTTAAAAAAAGAAAACCGTACCAAAAACTGATCATATCCAAGGAGGCAAACAAGATTTTGAATGAAGTCTCTCAGTTATTAAAAACACACACGGTTAACAGGCATGCAGTAACATTTAATTCAGTGTATAACTTATTAAATAAAAAATGCATAATTTTGATACCAAATTCTTCTTGGGTCTCTCAAAGCCTGAGAATTCACAAGGTAGAATTACTGCAGAATCAGACAAGTAACAGATTCTTCCGTAAAAATAATACCACCATTGTTTAGACACTTTTTCTGATACTTTGTGAGAAAAAAAACCTGCAAAATTTGATGGAAAAAATCATTCCCAAAAGGGTTTTGTTTGCAGTTCTGAGATATATTTACTGCCAAATCCATCTCACTGTTGAGCCACCAGCACGAGACCTCAGGCGGAGAGGAAAATGACTGCGAGGAGACCCGAGAAGGCGACGCCGTGGGTCGGGCGCCCTCGTTTCCCGCGCCAGGATCACGCGCGGGCTGCCTGGGCTCTGGCTGCGCTGATCCTGTGCACAAGCTCCGGCCACAGCAGCAGCTCCACAGAGGTGTCATTTATGGTCTGGCAATATTAGGAGCAATGGCGCTGTCATCTTTGATGGCCCTTCTTCTATGCTGTTAATTACTCAATTACCCCCTAGAGCTGCGGGAACTTTTGGCCACCGCAGCTCTCCAGGACAACCAAAACGCACCCTGTACAAAGCAGGAACTCAGTGTCGTGAACCTGCCCCCCACTGCTTTCACTCGATGCCTTTTAGTGCTTGTATGGGAAGAACGTGGCTGGTCAGCGCCTTTCCAACACACTCATGATTTTTCTTTGCTCCATCATACTGCCCTTCAGTCATCTCCTCGGCAGCTAGTTAGTCTCATTACAGTCATTTACGGGAGGGCCCCAGGGTGCTGTCAGCCTCTCCACTCTCTCCCTACCACACAGGAACCCTTGCCCTGTGTTTTCTCCAGGGATAATTCTGGGGCTTGGAAGTCACTGCTACAGAGGTAGGAGGTTTATCGAATGTTACACAACTACTTCTCTGGCAAAACAGACGTGATAGATTAAAGCGTTGCCCCTGGTTGGCATGAATACTTGCTAATTAAATCAGTGTTTGTGCAGTGCTGAGCTTGAGCCTGCAGAGTCAGAGCCTCTGCATTGCTAGCGGCCAGGCAAGAAAGGAAATTTTCATTTCTACCAATTGAGAAAACTTGCAAAATGTTTATGAACACTTTTTTTTTTCAAATAAGATTCCTGATTCACTTAGTTGATTTTATGACTTTTTTTTTTGCAATTTTATTTGCAAATTGATTATTTTTTTTTAAGGAAAGTATATGAAGAAAGCATCACATGAAGTGTAAGAGCTCTCGGGTGCTTCAGCTCCAGTCCAAAATTCCTTTCTGTGTGTGGGAACTTCTAAGTAAGACCACCACTAGTCCGACAGAATAAAACAAACAAACAAAACCCCACAGAAATAGCCGGTTGGGGAGATTCTGCTGGAGTCCCCTACTCCAGAGGGGCACCCGGCAGAGGTACCTGCTGGGCTTCCCAGCCACAGCTGGTGATGGCTGGAAAGTCAAGACCAGCAGCGGTTGCTCCCTGATCTTGTCTCCCTGAGCCAAATTTTCTGAAAGGTGCCAGAGCTCCCCACACTGGCTCTTCTCCATAAAAGGGTCTGCTGGACTTCCCAAAGGAGGAAGCAGTTCTGGAGGAAAGACCAAGTAACTACTCACCCAACACCATATCCTTTAGAACAGGAAGAATGGCTTGAATTCTGCCTTTGAAAACACTATTTGAAGACACTAGATTGATGCAGTGGTGAGGAAGTGGCAGGTAAAGCACCAAGGAGGACCCACAGGAGGTCCAACTACCCCAAAGCACCAGTAAGAGCACAAGGGCTCAACATTGGTGCATTACTCTCAATGAAGAAGTTCTGTCCCAATTTTGGGGCCCTTAAATACTCACAAATACCAAAGCAAAGCTGTCTGGGAACCTGCATCACAGCAGGACCGGAGTCCAGACCCGCTGAGCAGAGCTAGGAGGCAGCTGAGAGTCATTCCAGATGGAGACAGCCTAGGAACACAGCAAACCAACTGCAGCTTAAAGCAAGAATCCTATCACCGTGTTAACTCTATTACATACTATTTTATATTTCTTGCTATTTTCTGATCCAATTAAAGTCATTGTGAGTAATTAAAAAGGCAGAGTTAGTTGACTGCATTTTAGGAGACATTACGCAGATCATACTGGTAAATAAAATGGCTTATTAGGAGTGGCTGAGGTACAGGGGGCTGGCGAGAGACTCGAGTAGCGGTGCCTTCTGCAAAGCTGAATTAGCCATGAGAGCTGCCGGCCTTGGATCTGCTTGGAATGGCAAGTGCAGGAATGGGGTCTGGAAGCCATGGACTGAGCTCCTGCCCTCCCCAAGAGCACGCACTGAGGAGCAAAGAAACACTCTAGTACTACAGAGTACATGCTCTAGTACATTTTACATATATATATACACACACACACATATAAATATTCAATGGAATTTTGATTTCTTTCACACCAAAGAACTAAGAATAAAAACTGTAACCTCTGACAGGTCATACTTCCTTTAAGCTACTTCCTTTGCATGCTGTTGATTTAAATGCTGGTTCAAAATCACATGCGCTGCTTTACAAGGTATTTCAGTTAATGCTTGGAAGTAGCTACTGGTTCTATTTAAAGAAAATGGTTTGATCATGTCATATTATGCTATGAAATAATTCCATGAGAAAAGTAAAGTCTATCCAATTCTGAAATATCTTCAAATATCTGTTTTGTTACAGTTTTGGATTTATCAAAATTTGGACAAAAATGTCAAACCTCTCTAAAAAAGCAAGAATTCCAAGTCTCACCTAGGAGAAACCAAGAGATCAAGTTGTCTCAAAAGCAGCTAGAAGACTCATTTTCATCTACAAAGTTAGTTAAGCTTGGGCTAACTTTGCCAAGCTGTGCTAGGGACCAAGGCAGGCTGCTGGAGTAGGGGACAGTAGACGGGTTTTCCAAGGCATCCTAGGTAAGACAGAGCCCTCCCTGGGAGCCACAGACACAAGCTGCAAAAGCCAAACCTTGCATCTAAAGACATGAGGTAAGAAAATAATTGTATTGGCTCAACTGCAGAATGACATTTTCCATCTTCTTGTATAAAACCACAATAAATAGCGGCTTGTAAATAAGGGATACTTGAGCTCTCAAAGTGATGATCACCAAGAGCTCGTGCCGGGCCACTATGAACAGTAGGAAATAAAGTTTTATAGGAAGCCTGGCACCAGCTGAAGACAGTTCCCATTTCGGAAACGATAAGAAGAGAAAAATTGAACTGAGTATTAGAGGCTCTGTGGCAACCAAAAGAGGGGCAACTGCCTGGGTGCATCGAGGGAATAGTGCTAAGTTTAACAGAGCACATGGACTGCCAGAAGTACTTCAGGAGAGGAACAACAGAAAAATAAAAGGATAGATAAAAAAAGAAGCAAATATTCCTTGGTCTGCTAAACTGCAGCACTTCATAATAGTTACACCTATGTGCCATGTCTTCGGGGATACACATTTTGGGAGCTTAAGGATTGTTTGTAGATAAGTCCTGTAGCGTCCAAGAAATTATTAAAGCTGCTCTAAGCATTAGCTTCCTCTAACATCTTCCTCCAAGAAAAACTGGCAAATCTGGTATACACGGAGCAAAGGGGATACAGAGAGGGAGAGGAGGTCCTTATCCTTAGCCTTGCTGGAGAATGACAGAACGGGTCACTCCAGTAAGGGCAAAGTCAAGTGTCCAGGTGAGTCAGTCACCAAAAAACATGACACTGTTCCTACATTTTTAAAGAAAAACCTTTCATATAAAGAAGCTTCTTAATGTATTTTATTGTTTCCTTATTTCTGAACTTTGCTCAGCAATCCCAAAGTTCCCATAAGTCATGACAGCCAAACCGGGTCTTTTAAAATAACTTTGGATTCCCAAACACCTCCTTGACAGCAGCACCTAGGGATTTGGAAGGATATATATTATCGGTAGCCCAGATCTGCAGCTGTGCATTGCCAAAAGCCAGCAGTGAAATCCTGGAGGAACAGTGTCCCCTTTCCTTCCCCTTCCCAGAGAACTTGCAGCAGCTCCTCAGTCTGGCCAGACCTGCTGAAGAAAAGCAGAGGGCACAGGGCGAGAAGTCTCTGTTGGACGGAACAGGGAGCAAGAGCAGGGCCCAATATTGCACTTGCAAATAAAACCACTACTGAGAAAGGGTAGTGGTGCAGGCTCTGCAGCAGGCTCCGTGTTTCCGCTGTGCCTCTGTCCCTACCTCCTGCCCAGAGTGATTCCTCCAGAGAGGTCTTGAGGAGGATCAACCAAATCCAGCAGGGAGACCCACGTGCAGAGTCTGCAGGCAGAGCCGAGACAGCGAGCATTTTAAAGGGAAAAAAGCTGCACAACAGAATTTCAGCTTATCCTAGACAAGGGGAAACCCTTCAAACACTGCAAGGGCTTGAGAGTTCCTGGGCACCAGAAGTATAATAAACCACAGGGCTCCCCTGCCTGTGCAGCTGTGCACAGTGCAAAAAAGGCCCCAATATCCACATATATTTTCGTGGGATTTGAGCAAACCATGAATATAACAAACTTCAAAGCCTCCCTCGCTAGATGGATTTTGCTTTGCAAAATGTGTTTAGAAACTGATAACTACCTGACTCATGTACAGCACAGAAGAGTTATTTCATCCTGCATTATTAGTCACCTGTTATCACCACCGTCCTTTGAACCAGTTCCGAGACTACAGAGCACCCTGTAAATCTGCCCCTGCTTGGGGCACCTTCAGCCAAGCACTCGCTCACACTCCACAGGATTATGCAGACCATTAAACCTGTGTAAATCTGAAGAGGCTGCATCTCCTCAAGGTACACACAGAGACCTTTGCGGTTCATAATATCACTGACCAGTATGACAACAGAGAGAGCAGAACCACAAAAACCACCACTTAAACAAGCACAGCACCACAGTACAACCACAGCGCTAGGAAAGAAACCAAAAACACCGTCCTCGGGGGCTGCAGCACCTCAACTACCCTATGAAACATCTCTTGGAAGAACAGCTGTAAACCTGGGGTGTTTCTGCTTTACCCCATTTGAGCCCTACAGTAAAAGGGCAAATTTGGGATTCAACAAGAACATTCAGTAGACAATCCCGACCTCTCTGGGTATGAATCAGCACACCAAGCGTGACAAACATTTTAGCTTCATTACAAAGTTCACACAAGATTCAACATTAGCTATCAAATGATTTATACTGAGTCAAATATTAATGTAAATATTTCTCAGAACTCTTCACTTCTAGTTTCTATTTAATTATTTTATAGACTTGCTTAATATGTTATTGCTTAATATGCTTAAAATGTTTTGACTAGTTCAGTCAATGTTGAACAAAGAAGAAAGAGTGCAAATAACTTAAGAGAACTGTTGTAAATCTGCAAACAGTTTCCCAATACACACTCATACGGTTTGTGCCCATCTGTTAAATCAGTTCCATCAAATTGTTGTGAGGATGAAAAAAAGGGGAGATGAGAAAAGGTTTACAGTACTCGTTATGACTCATCCAGTCTTTTTTACTAGCTCTGCTTATAAAATGTAACATAGTTAATTCTATGGATTACATTAGCAGTGAGTTATTTTAAACCCAGCTCTAGTTTACAAGCTTTTCACCGTGTCACATCCTGGCAAGTCCGCAGTGCTTGTGTGCCAGCAAAAGGCTAAGCATACAAGGGAGCTTTTGCCACTGTAATTTATCTCACTTCATTCAAGCCCCAGCATATGCTTCGTTGGCAGAAATGCCTTTGCGGAGCCGCGGGCCCGCAGCAGCGGGGCCCAGGCCGTGCGGGCGCCTCGCGGAGCGCAGCCCGCGCCGGCAGCGCTCCCGGCACCCCTCCCGGCATGCTCCCCTCCAGCGCGGCCAGGCGGGCGCTCGCGGGGCAGTCACTGCTCTCCCGCGACGGCGCTCAGGCTGCGGCAGAGCTAAACACGCCGCTGCGCAGCACTGCTCACGTCGGCTGCAACCAAACTGCTCTCGTGTGAGCTCGTGATTCTTCTGGGCAGAGGAATGAAAGAAATAAAACAAAAAATGAACTACCGAGCAACGGCTGCCAAGCCGAAATGCCGACACATGGAGTTAGCACAACTTTCTCAAGCAGGTCTCACCAGTTAGCCCTGAGAAGCTCGGCTACAGACGGTTATCGGTTTTTGTAGAGGAGCTATTTTTATCCTAACGGTAGCTAACACTACAGATATCTAATAGATGAACTCGGGACATTAAAAACAATGTTCTAGCAAACAAAAATAATCCAAATCAAATTCAGACTACTCCATTTAAAGATTTCATGGGTCTCATAAAATGAAAGTAGATTGAATAAGCAGAAAAGATCAATAAGGCCAAGGAGCACCAGCATATTGATCAAGGGAGAAAACTAAAGAGAATTTTATCTGATGTTTCACTCCAATTAGCTCCCTAGCACCGACACAGCGGGGCTCATCTCTCAGGACCCCCGCGCAGCCCCTCTCTCCTGCACTCGGTGTCATCAACCTGTTCTCCTTCCCCTGGCCCTAACCCTACAGTGGTACCAGTGCTGAGGGAGTCGCTGAGATTTCATACCTACGTTAGATATATTTCCAGCGTGTTATGAAATTAAGACATGATTATGAACTCAAAAAGTAACAACAGATGTTTGCAAGTGGAATCCTAAGTCAGCTTCTGGTGGACAATGTAGAGTTTGTACCGCAAGGAAGCCAATGAAGAATTATGTAGGGAGTTCAAAAATACTTGACAACGAAGCTTCAACAAAAACGAGCAGCATTCGGTAAAAACGGATAGCAAAGTTGCCTTGAGGTACTGTGTACATAAACGACTTGTAGGTCAAAGATGAAAAGAATGGCTGGAAGGTTAAGGACTTACAAATTTGGGGATGGATTATGCTCCATGGAATGAGATGAAAGCATGCTTCTCCAAGGAAAAAAAGTTTGGCCGTGACTGTGTCACTCTAGTTGGATTTGCTTTTTTATGTGTGTTAAAAAGCCTGCAGAAGTCAATAGTATTAACAGAGTTGAGCTTTATCAGGCTTGTAATCTCATTAAAGCAAATAGATTATTACCTTTTATCAAATTCTTTCCATTTTTACTTGCAGCAATTAAGAGCCAGAGTGTGACAAAAGGAGCCTGACAGCTCTGCTAGTGAAATGGCTGCAGTCAATGTCTGTCTCAATAGGATCTATAAAGCTCTCAACTTAATTTCTCTCATCTACAATTAGAAGAGAGTATTTGAAGCCATAACATTCATTATAGCAATCTCAATCCATAGCAAGCAGATCATCCTATACCAACATGTAAGATCAAAAGAACACTGTCAGAAGAAAGATAAAACAAAAATTAATTGGCAAAAATCTATTTTTCATGAGTAGTGATTGGAATTATGATTCTCTCCTTTATTCACCAAATACCGTATCAGCAGTCAAAAATTATTCTGTCAGAGACAAATGTTAAAGCGACCTAGGTCCTAAGTCATTCCATTTACCCTTTCTAAGTATTGGCATAAGGTTGATTTTCTCCTGTCCTCTGGCAATTAGTGAGTGTTCAAAGACTTCCAGGGATAAAGGGGAACAGTAATGAGCCAGGCAACTACCTGCATATGAACTGAACATACTGGAGAGCTCCAGAAAGGAAGACACCAGCACAGGTGTCAGATGCAATCGTGGGTAATCGCTCTGCGCCAATGTGAACCCAGGCCGCTGTAGCCCCATGCTGCCCACATCTCCCAGCCATGTTGTCTCTTCCTCTCCCTTGCACCCACACAAATAATCACAAACAGTCTCAAAGCGAGCTGTTTAGAGGTCTAATTCTGCTGGAAATTATCTCAGCAATTAAGTTGCTGGCCAGATCAGCTCCTTGAACTTAAGCCTCGCTCCTCTGGATGCATGAGCAAGAGGACCCATGCAAGGAGCAAGCACCTGGGCAGCACAGAGACTGCAATCAGGGCAGAAGAATTTGGATCACGTAAACGGGCAGGGAAGGACACCTTTAATCTCTGTTCCACAGGAAAGCACTAATGTGCAGACACCTGTAAAGTTTTAGTTCATACCAGCATCAAATTTTTACCATCTTTGCTCAGCAATGACTACATCTATTCTGATTTCTATAATACATTAACACATACACATAAGAAGTAAAATAAACTAATGGATAAATTAAGCCTTGAAAAATTACTCAAAAATTACAATGCTGAAGTGCAAATTTGGAGGAAAACAGAGTTTAAGAAACTTAGAAAAATGAAGTGACAGATGACCCATTATGGAAACAAACACCCTCAGTAAGGCCAGACTGAGGGGAAAAGGAAAGGTGTTATTAAACAGCAATCAGGTCAACAAATCTAGATTATTTCAATAGTACTTATTATCAACCTATTTCAAGTGTTCAATCACTGCCCTTCACATGGATTGGTCCCACATATATTCTTAGTAATTTGCATGTAGAGTTCAGCTCGTTCCTTAGGCTTTAGGGTTGAGGGACTGATTGCCTGGGACAATGATGGATTATTTTATAATAATATAAAACTCAAGAAACCACTGAGCCTTGGAGAACTAATGTTCTCGGGAGCAAGTAGGCTGCGCTCACCCCTTTTCTGCACTTTGCAGCAGTTGAGCAAATTCTCCCCAGTTTCTGCCCTGTCCCTCCCTCAGCTGCATCTCTGCTTGCCCCTGTGCTCTCAAACTCTTAAATTAAAAATGACACAGGCGCAGGTCACTGCAGCATTAAGCCTCCTAGGGAGGTTTAATTGATTCTAAGAATATACTGAATACATGTATATTGATTCAAAATATTGATTCAATACATTTTAGCATGCTGGCTGAAGAGAGGAAAAAAAATAAAGCAGAAATTATCGCTGCCCATTCCCTTCCTTCCCCAGCTTCTTTTTATTTTTTTTTTTCCTCCCATGTTTATGGCTTTATTAAAGCTTTATTTCAAACGTAGGTTTCTCTAAGCAGCCTTTACTAACCAGTAAGGGCTACGTTTGGTAAATGTGAACATTACAGGTAAGAATTTTGGTTAAGGAATCTTCTTTACATTTTATAAATGTACAAAACGATTCTCTTTCCCACTCCAGTAGCAAGAGGGACTTTCACTCCAATATTTCATTACAGGGGGAAAAAAAAGAGAGGGAAAAAAGAGAAAAGAGAATCCTACAGAGAACTGACAGGAATAACACCTCTAGCCATGATGATGACTGCTAAGAGAAAGGCAAGAGTGCACAACAAACATCAAGATATAACAGAAAGGATGAGCAGACATTTAGGTAAATCAGCACTAGCACCGGCAAGCTGCAGAGAAACCTTCAAAATACAGTATGCACACATTATGGAATAATTTTAATGAACTTGCAAAGACAGCATTTCAGACTAATCTAACCAAAGAAAACTACACGAAATCTCTGCAAAATAAAATAGGCTATACAGATGGAAGTCGAGTACTGTGGGTTTTACCTCTGGGAGTTGCAGCCTGCACAAGATTCTATTCTTTCATTACAAATCTGTTGTGTGGGGGGCGGAGGAGGAGTAACTGTGTTACAGGGATAAAAAGAATAGCACAATTGTTGTAAGAACATCTAGTTTTCTCTATGCATTTCTATCCATCAGAATCCATCTCCAGCTTCAGGTTATTTTGCCTCATTTCTCTGCCCTGACACTGTGTTGGTAAGGAACCTTTTAATGTTGGGGGCAGGCGCTCTATAAGCGAGGCCCCTGAACAGGACGCCGCTAATTCATTAGTGGCAGTGAATCATTAAACAGTCTTCGTTTTCAGAGGACACAAAAAACAAAGCAAGCTGATCAAGCTCCATCAGGAGAGAGGAGGACTGGCAGGAATAGCAGCTGGGCTCTAGCTCAGATTGGATTCGTGTTGGCAGGACTGTGAAATAAACCCTGCAACATATTGTGCCTTTCTGGATGCTGCTTCCCCAATAAAAGACATCCAAGGAATTTAATGCTTACGTTTTGTCTTTCATGGACTATTTTATTTAGGAGGATTTGCATGCAACTATATTTATAAAGGTCTAAGATGCATCAGTTGGGAAACCTTGCTCCTTAGAAGAGTCCCATCTAATGCAGACAAACAGCCTCACTCATCTGAGTATCTCAGAATGCTGCACAAACACCAACTGAACTGATGCCATGAATCTGAAAAATATTAGTGTCTGAAATTTCTGCGCTATCCGACCACTTTGCTACCATCGTATGTTGCGTTATAAAGCAGAAAAAATCAGTCAAGGGGAATAAATGTGCTAATTTAAACTGTACCTTTAACAGCATTTTCTACCAAGTCAATTTAATAATGTGCTTCACAGTCAATTATACAAGAGGCATGTCCCCCTCTTGCTAAGAAAAATAAAACTAAAAAGCCTCACAAAATAATGAAAAGACCCAAAAGATCCTTAAAAGTCAAACTTAAAAAGATTTCTGTGAGGAGATTTACATCAAAAGTGCCAAATATCAGATAAATACATATCTGAAGAAACATAGGCATGAAAAAAAATGTTACTTTGACTCAATTGCAGTGTTTTTTCAAAGAAATGAAAAACGAATACTTTTCATTACATTATGTAGAGACATATACCATCTTGCAACAGTAGTCAACTTAAAACAATTAGTCATATTTCACCAATCCTCTCATTTCTGGGGACTGAGCCCAAGAACAGCAAAGTAGGACAAGAAAGGAAGGAAAAGCACTAAAGAAAGGATAAAGAAACGTGGAAGGCCACCTCGAAACACAGCAACACCGCGTTGCTCTTCGTGTTCCCATCCAGAAGGTACCAAAGTAGGTCACCTGGGAGGCAGCATAACACTGAGGTCCAAAACGTCTCTTCTGACTGCCTTTTTTGGGGACAGGTCTGGTGAGGAGCATCTTTTTGAGTATAGGATTACGTAATATCTGGTACAAACTACCTCAACCTGCTTTAAATAAGTTACCCTTTTGAATTTGTGAATCCGATGAGCCAAAACTTTCACAGCTCAGATTTTTGAGCCTGAAACTGAGGACAGAAACATAAGCTTGAGCCCTGAAATATCTGGAGTTCAATGACTAGTTACCTTCTGCACAGGAACCTGAGGCCCAGGCTCCTCGAAACGGGACCGCTGCGATGCTGCCTCCTCCAGCAGCCTCCTTCCGCACAGGATCCGAGCTGCAGAGTGCGTCTCCTGCAGGGCCACCAGCTCCTCGCTCCATCTACCTTCTCTCTGTGCTGACCTCCTAACCCTCATTTTTGTGCTGCTACTGCACAGGAGACTTTATACTTTATAAATGAAATCTCAGTTTGAATGGAAAGCAAGCAAAGAGTGCCACTCACTGCAATTCATGTCGTTGGCTGCAAAGGGCTGAAGCGTAACAGCGTGTGAAGCAAGAACAGCCTCTTCTTCCCTTCTGCCCTGTACCTGCACAAACTTGCCAATTTAGGCATTCCCTCCACAAATGAAGGGAAAAAGATTTGTCCAAGGAAAAATATTGTTATAAAAAATATACAGTAGAAACCCTAAGACATTTTCTTTACCCTTTGGAGACTAAAAATACATTTCTCCAGCCTTTAAAAAGACATTAATTGGTTCAGGCTCCAGCCTGTGAGCGAAGCAGCTCCATGCCGGGCTCCTGCAGCCTAGCGCCTGCTCGGCCGCTTTGCCTGGGATGCACGTCCCATTTATGCCAGCAGCCTCACGTGTATCTAATGAACACTTCGACTCCCGTGTATCAGATTTGCTCACAGGTTTTACATTCGAGAAGCAACTGTAATACTTAATATTTTGCTAGACAGCTAATACACTTTGTGCTTCACATTTTATCCTAGAGACAGACACATTTGCTTCGGGATAGAGATACAAGCCAGACTTCTCACATTCACGATGGCAGAATCATAATTTTGTCTCTTATGCTACCACAGAACTACAAAAGCTTGCCCATTTTTAATAAAATATATCAGCTTGAGGCAGGCAGCAGTGAATTAATTCTAATAATTATGGGTACTGATGTAACCATTTCCATCTCTGGATGCATCAAAGATCACATATAGGTCCCAAACACAGCAGTTCAGCACACTTTCCTCACTAAGGCTTCCTTTAATATGAATTCAAGCAACAAAAAAGCTTATAAAGAACTTTAAAACATATATATATATGTAAATTAAAAGTAAAACACAATTATACAAAATGGTTGACACTCAGAGATTCTCTTTTTTGAATAATATAAATAATACCTTTCTCTGCACATAAGAGTTAGTGACAGCATCCATAATAGTATACAGCTCCAATAAAAAAAACATTTAATCTATAGGGAAATAGAAACTTTCTTGTAAGTTCTCTGGATCTCTCCCTTGAGGAAATATTTCACATTAGGATTCACCAATTTTAAAAGTGCTTAGTTCTTTGGATTTAAATGTCTATTTGTAGTGTGTGATTTGTCCTATAAACTACTCTCTAATGAAAATATTGGATTTTCTAAAACCTGCTGAAGAATCCAAGCTGCTCAGAATCTACCATGGACTGGATTAGTTGCAGGCCTTCCAATTTCTTGTGTGAAATATTTTCTTTGATTCGGATTTGTTTGACAGTATGATAATCTACCTTTTCTTGATAATTTCTTTTTCTTCTCCCAAACTTATCTTCCATTTCCCCCAAATAAGACCCTATTGAACTGTTGAACAAAAACGCTTCTCCAAAAAAAGGTTTTCACAAGCATAAAAAAAGATTTATTCCTTCTTTCTCCAATTTTGAAAGCCCAGTGCCAATATTTCTGGCAAGCCATTGGCAGCACGAAGCAAACAGGTCTCCCTGTTGGTACTGTCAGCTCTGACGGTGTATCCCGAAGGACAGATACTCAGCCCTGTTAAAGAGGCAGTCAGGGCTGGAGCGAAGCCACTGAAGCCAGACAAGCTGCCGCAGTCACAGCACACCTTGGAAGCTGAATTCCTGCTCCAGTCTGCAAATATACCGAAAACATCAAACACAGCTCAAGACACAGAGAGGAAAAGGGGTTAAACGTGACTTTCCAGGGCGGGTGCTGAGGGTGCCAGAAAGGCCATTACACAAAACCGACTGATTAAATAACCACCTTTACTGCCCTTACTAGAAACAGTCCAATCCGCAGCACTTCAGGCGGTTGCTTGCCAATTCTTTGATGTTCAACTAAGATAAAGGACAGGCTGTGGGGCAGAGCAACACGGCCCCACAGCATGCATCGTGGGCAGGGGTAACAATGACAGCGGCGCTTCCGTCAACTCCAGCAGCCACAGACTCTCCCAGGAGCGACGGAGCGCAGCCCGTGCCCACGGCAGCCGGAGCCGGGCTGCGGATGCTCCCAACGGGGCACCCGGAGCGACCCTGTCCCCTGGCAGCAGGGCCAAGCAGAAGGAGCCGGGCACTTCCCGCAACACTGCTCGCTTGCTCTCTCAGAGGCAGCATAACCTCAATATCCTCAATAAAAACTCAAATACTGTTTAAATGCACATGCACGCACTGCAATCTCCTCGGGAGGAAGCAGGATGCTTGCACTTTGCCAAAAGGCAGGCGAATAAAAAAAAAATCCAACGTTTTTCTGTGCAGAGGGGAAGTAACTGCCCGCCTGCTCTCCTGAGGCCGGGTCAAGGCAGAGCTCGGCCCAGCCTAGCAGCTCTTTGCAGCATCAGGCTGCTTTGGTGCCTAGCAGGCACCTGGCTGGCCCTCAGAGCAAGCTACAAGCCAGACACTACTCTCACAATGCACAGTATTTGTCAAAAGAAGAAACCAACATCCTGCACTATTCTGCAGTGAAAGAGCTACTTTAAAAATAATAATAATGAAAGTCCAAGCCATAAAATTCAGCTAAATCCACTTTTGTTTCTAACCACTATAGTTATTCCACTATGTCAACAACCAATAAAGCCATCCCAGAGCAGAGTATCACTGCCAATTCCACGAACAGGCAATAAAAATAGTTTCTCCCAGAATTAAAACCTCATTTCTTTCCATTTATTTGTTCATTCAACAGGCATTAGCCAAGACTCCGCTCAAGAAATGAATATTAAATTACACATCAGCTGGATGTGTTTCTAAAAAGAATTAAAAAAATTAAAAACATTAATGAGTTGATGAATTCACTTCTTCAGTATCTTGAACTAATGGTTCTCAGCAATATTAAAACATATTTTCAAAATGTAGATGCTCTCAGGCAAGCACAGAAAAGGCAAAAAAACTTTTGCATCATAATCACAGATTTAAGCAAAGATTTAAAATAACAGATTGGCAATTTTCTATGGACTCCCTATGCATCCACACTTGTCTCTGCAGCTGCTGGTGCGTGCTGGTTTTTGGGACCAGGCCCGCTCCCATCCGCGTCTCTTTGTGCTGCGGCCGCACAAATCCACTCTTGGCAGTGCGGGCTGCCCAATGCAACCCTGTTCCCGGCTCATCACGGGCTGCTCTCCAGCAGAGTGCCACGCAGGGCACTCCCACCCACGAGAATCGTGTTCTGGTACCGCAACGAAGAAACAGATATTGCTAAAGCGTGGGAAAAAAGCAAAAACAAACTAACAAAAAACCATACACACAGACCTTGAGGCAAAATTTTCAAGACTGTGGAGCAAGTAAAGCCCTCTGCAGCTTCCTCCTGCTGAGAAGAAACGAGACATGATATTCAGCAGTCCCTGTACGTTTATAGCAGGATGTCATTACGGAAAGAACAACAGGAAAGCCTGTATCTGTCTCTAATAGACTTGTGAGGAACAGCTCAGTCACCCTTACGGTAATTCTCACCACCTCCCTGTCCTTGCATCCGACTCCAGCAGTCCTCATCACAAAACCCATCCCACGAACTCATGCCTCGCTCATCTCAAATAGTGACTATCTTCTGCTCTTCCTTCTGCCATGTCACGTGGCTATTTTAGATACAGAGCAAAACAGAAAGGAGAAAGGAAGGAGAAATGTGTTAAACTGCAAGACATTTAAAAAAATAATAAAAATAAAAATGCTTTTCAGTAGGACCCAACCCAAAGTACTGCATAGATGCTCTACACCAACCTACTCTATGCAGAACACTGATTTAACTGTTATGTCCAGTACAATTAGAGGTTTTGCTTAGCAACTGTCTCTACACTTAATATAGATTCCTGCCTAAACTCCCAGCTAAATATTAGAAGCAATGACCTCCAGATGTTTAAATACCACCTAGTATAGGTATTTATGAAATATTCTCCAAACATGGTACTCTATTTTTCTCTGTTCTGTGCATGCTACAAGACCTGTTTCCTTAGAGATTTATGGGGGGTTATTTATTTTTAAAAGCTGGATGATGCAGTAAGGAGTTTTACAGTGTTTCATCGATGTGATTTTTAAATCTCATTAATTATTTGAAGACTTTTTTGGTTGTTTTGTTGTTGCCTTCCTCCTGCCGACATTGCCATTTTGAGTTTAAAGCAATTTAGACAGGAGTAAGTGCATGCAAGAAATAATTTATATTCTGACTTCACCAATACGTTACTTTACTGAGTAGAAAGACAAAACAATGTCCTAAGACATTTAGACTCATAAACTCTTTTTCCACTCAAATTGAATCACCAAATTTGCGTACTATTGCCCTTAAGCTTTAGACTTAACAAAGAATGTTAAGCTGGAGCACTTGGACATAAAAAAAGGTGCTTAAACACCTGCAGTGAAATAAATGTAAAAATTAATATAGTCCTTGCATTTTTTTTCAAAACGACATTTGTTTATGTGATATGGAGAATAGAGAAATACAGACAGATTTTCCATGTCTGCCCTAGACTTCTTGCATGACTGGAGCCAGGTTGTTTCCCTGCACAACATGACACTGAAGAGAAATTAATAAGTCGCTATGGGACACTCAAATATTGTGGTCATGGAAGTCACACAAACAGCTAGAATCCTGAAAGGGGACAAAAAACAGGTAACAAAATAAGACTTTTGGGGTGGAGGGCAAAGGGGAGTGAATAAATATTTCTGAACAATATGCGAAAAATCTGCAGGGAGAGAGCAGTAGAAGGGAAAGAGAAAGGGGGGAAAAAAAGAAGCATGGGAAAGGGAAGGAAGCAGAAAACCAAAATATCCCCTGTTCGGATCAGCACCGCAGTTTCTCCGCAGAGCCAGCGCAACGGGCGGCAGGCAGGGCCGGGATGCACGGGAATCCATCACTTGCCCCTCGATAGGCAGTAGGGGTTGCTGTAAACTCCCTGCTGCCCCTTGCCGAGGGTTCCTCACGCAGGACCAGCTCGCAGAGCTGCTAACCTCCAGTGAAGCTCCTCACTCTGAAGGGCACTGGGAATAACATAAGTAACGTTTTCCCCTCCTATGTCACTTCACAGGTCCCGTCACAGCAGCCTCGCTCTGCCCGGAGGTTTTGACTTGTGAAGCACAGGCCGCAGTGACGGTTGCCCAAGAGTCCGACAAGTTTATTCCCTGGAAATCTTCTGGCTCGTTAGCTATCGGGCCAATCCTCTCACTTTCTCAAGACTTTATTAATAAAATAAAGCCAACATATCAAGCGTCATGTCTGTAAAGTCACATCCAGGCATGAGGCAAACCCCAAGCAATGCAGCATTCCCTCCTTGGATGTGCTCAGACCCTGGTGCTCCCTGGGAAGCAAGTATGCCAAGTGCCTTCAGATACAACCATTATGCACCAAGGTTAAAAATAGGTTAGGATATGGAAAACACTGAAAATGTTTGGACACAAAATCCCACGATATTTAGGTGTATGAGATAAAAATATATTCTTCACATGCATGCAATGTAAGCACAGTTTAGGTATCCATTTCAGACTCTAGCACTGTGCTCATTCAAAAAAAGGAGACACAAAATATGAAGGGTATCATATTTGTTTCCTTTACTTTCCTCAGTGCAAGAGGCTTTTCAACAACTCATAACAAAAAGTTAAACTCTATTACAAGCACAGACGGCGTAAACTAGTGCACCCAAACAGGGGAAGAATGGAAATAAACTCAAGATGATACCAGCACAAATCTAAACTCAGTCCAACATGCACATCAATCAAATGACTATTCTTTTAGAGCAGAGTAAATGGCGAGGTCAACACCCTACACTAGCTTAGTTCTCTTTCTTTGCTATTACACATTTATCATTATAGTTTATTACTTTTTAACTTCTCATACGTCTTTTCAGGACACTACACAAACAGATTTTCCATTTGTTTCCTTGAGTAACTTTGTAAAAATAATAACTCAACAACTAAGGTGGCAAAGAGGGGAAGACAGAATACTTTATCATTTAACAGAAAAAGAGAAATCAGACAAGACCACAGAGCTGGGTATAATTTTTCAAAGTCTGAGAACTTAATATAAGCAACATGGCTACTATCAAGTTAATACAAATGATTTCCTATGTTTGAACTGAATAGAGGGTCTTGACAGATTGCTTTAATTACTGTTGGTTGTCATTCACAACGTACGTGTGTGAAGGGAGAATCTCGCTACCACCCAGAGATTCTATTTTGTTGTCTGAAGAAAGCAAAGTACTCACCTGTCATTCTGGTTACACGCAGGAACATTCAGCGTTCGTGTGTGTGGTCCCTGACCTTTACTTCTCTAGGCACTGAGCCTGTGGAGCCCTTTTATAGCCCTTCCCAAAGCAATCAGCCTAGCGGATAGTAGAGCCACACTGCAAGGTGTAAGTTCACATTGGCCACAACCTTTACACTATTGGGTGAGTTCAGTGAAATTAATGGGAAATGGTATATACTGTGAAATATACTTTTGTTGTGTAATGCAAACCAGTTCTCTGTTCAGTCATGGGGTGTTTTACATCTTAAGACCTTTTCCTCTTAATGTCTGCTAGAATGCTTGCTTCCAGGCAATGCAAGTGAACATTTTGTCCTGAGAGAAAATCCTACTGCCTTCCTATTTTTAAAAACGAGCAGAAACGAAGTCTATCCTGGTCTCTCTCACATACACCACTCTACAGAAAACCTTCTTTTTCAAAAAATTAGCAATTCCACTTAAAGGATATTACCATATAAAGATGTCTAACAGAAGGCTTACATCAGTGCACTGCAATTTAGAGGGCAGGAAGTGCTACCACTGCTGCTGTTCAGCCTGTGCACATATCACTCAATGAAGCACATCTGATTGAGAATCTGAAATTGGATCCTGAACTTTTACTATTAAACTGTGCATGTTACATTTGACAATTCAAATTCGCTAGAAGAAGTCAGTGTAAAAGCCTCACTGAAGTGTCGCCACTGCTGCAGCTCCTTCACGCCCCCCGGGCCCACGCAAGCATGAGGCGCGGGAACAGAATCACAGACTCCCAGAATGGTGGAGGTGGGAAGGCACCTCTAGAGATCATCCAGTCCAACCCCCTGCTCCAGCAGGGACCCCTAGAGCACGGGGCACAGGGTGGCATCCAGGCAGGTTTGGAAGATCTCCAGAGAAGGAGACTCCACAGCCTCTCTGGGCAGCCTGTTCCAGGGCTCTGTCACCCTCACAGCAAAGAAGTTCTTCCTCACATGGACATGGAGCTGCCCATTACCCCTTGTCCTGTTACTGGCCACCACCAAGAAGAGTTTGGTCTCCTCCTCCCTACATTCTCCCCTCTGGTATTTGTACATATTGATCAGATCCCCTCTCAGTCTTCTCTAGGCTAAATAGGCCCAGCCCACTTAAGTCTTTTCTCTTACAACAGATGGTCCCGTCCCGTGATCGTCTTCGTAGCTCTATGCTGGACCCTCTCCAGAAGTTCCACATCCCCCGTGTCCTGGAGAGCCCAGAACTGCATCCAATTGTCCAGATTATGGCCTCACCAGAGCTGAGGAGAGGGTCAGGATCTCCCTGCAGGCAAAGCCCAGGCTATGCACTGATCCAAGAATCAACCTATCTGGAAACGTCTTCCAACATACAACATACTTCAGCGCAAGCAAAATAAACCAACATTTAGCAAGTATTTCAAATTTGGACAGTCACTGCCAGAAGTTCTGCTCCTCTTCATTGCAAGTACTTACACCATAGGACAAAGCCACTTTCATGGAGGAAACCAGGGGTCTCACTGACATTATTATAAACACTACGGAATTTGCCCACTATGCTTCCCTTTTGAGGATAAGTTACTCCATCTTTTCAAATAAAATATTTAAATAATGGTGCAACAATGTGCCAAGATCATGACCAAGCCCCATCACTAAATTATGGTTCCTGTTACGTCAGGGAAAAACCTGCCTTCTCCAGGCATGAGCCAGAACAAGCACCGCTTCTGTACTTCCTCTTTGACATCACCCCAGTATGCAAAACTGATATTCAGTATTCATTGCTCAAGATAAATCTGTAACTCAGCAATTATCACATATTCTTGTGACTAGAGCAATTTCCAGGACTGAAATGGTCAACAGTTCAGCTGACATTGCATACTACTGAACAAGGAATCTAGGCCTGTTTCACACACGAGTGCACAAGAGCCTTCCAAAACATTTTGTAGCATTATCAGTTATTTCTTCTTTACTTAAGTGGCTATGCTAAGAATAACTCTACATACTAAAAATGAAGATCTACAATACTTGTTCTTGTGTCACTTCCGAAGGCATGCATCTCCATATACACAAGAAGTAAATTAAAAAATTCAGATGGAAAATCCAGAAGTTTTAAAATCTGTAAAAGTAATCTACCAAGTGCAGAAAATTGGATCAACAGAGCACATTAGTAGCAGCAACTTGTTTCCTGGCAAGTGTAAAAATGTAAGTTAGAAATGCCAAGGGGAAAAGAAAAAAGAAACACTAAATAAGACATTCTAAAAATACCAAAACAAGTCAGGCAATCAACAGACATGGAGAGAATAAACATTAAGGATTGAGAACTGAAGGGAAAATTGACTCTGTGGATATCAGTCTATACTACAAAAGATGATAGAGGGATAACGGTCTTGAAATAGCTCTCTGTAGATTAGAGAGATGAGATCGTAAGGTACATGTGTCAAGACAAAGAAAAGAGTGCATTAGTATCAGAGTCAGAATTGGTATTTATCTACAAATTCTAGTGGAAATGTTATCTGTGCAGCATATGCCTTCCAACCATAATAAATAGTTACAACCACAACTTACACACTGGACAGCAGTCAGATTCAGACCTAACAAGAAAAGCATGCTTCAGCATGATGAGCATGAGGTAGAAGAGAGCACCTTGACAAAAACTCATTCTAAGGCTGTGTCAGTATAACTTCTGAAACTAAATTGCTATTAGCCACTGCTCAATTTTCACTAATACAGTAAAAGTGTCTTTTTTTAAAATATTCTTTGCAACAGACTGTTGAAGAAACTAAGCAGCAGCTTGGTAAGGAGTTTAAGATATGGATCACTAACCACTAGAGCACACCTGAATAGCAATCAGCCTCAGGGTCTTCTCAGCTCAAATTTTTCAGCTGTAAAGCTGTTCTTATAAATAAGAACAATTTGAGGGTGAGAATTCCCAAAGCACCCAATATTCATCGTCAAAAGCGACTTAAGCACTGAAGAAATTAAGCTTCACCGAAAAACCTGTGATATTCAAGAGCCCAAGTCTCCAGCACAAACAAGAACAGATGAGATGCAGATCTGCAGTCACTACAATTCTACACAGCCACCAAATGAGCTGCAATATTCAAAATAGGAACCAAGACACAGTCCAGAAAAAGCAACAGAGAACGGTGCTGAAGAACTTAGAGAAGGTAGTTATAAAAACTAGAGGAAAAAAAAAAGAAAAAAGAGAAGTGGGTACAGCTTCCCAAAGTGAATGCTTTGAAGAAAGTGTCTATTCTATGTCATATGAACTAGGTAGTTCATGACCAGTTTATGTAAAGTTCAACCCAGGCTAACCTAAAAGAATGTTAAAGATGCAAAGAATAAGAACAGTAATGGAAAACATCAGAACTAATCACTTCAGCCCTCCTGTGATGCTTTATGACTGTTGGACTTCGTGAGCCTAAAGGATCTCTTAAAAAGTCAACCCAAACCTCTGCACCCCAACAAGACAGATTAGGGACAATCTTCCTAACTACCAGCAGGGCTTACGCCTCCACATCCACAAATGACAGATCAGCACTTCTCAACACACTAACAGCAGATTTTAGGGCATTACTTCCAGTGTGTAGAAAGTTAGACAGCAGAAAAGATGGAAGAAGACAAAAAATATGTTACTTGGCAACTTTTTGCTTTCGGCAAAGCAGAAGAATAAAATATACACGCACAGGTTGACTGCAGTGACTCCTGAATTCAATTTCAGGTACCGCAGCGCACTACGGCAGTTGCAGATGCCTCTACGCCAGGGCAGGCAGCCTACCGTGGCATGCCCACAGCTCTGCTCCCTTCTGTTCCCCCTTGCTCCATGCTCCTGCTCTACACTTCTTCCCTCCCTACCCCGCACACAGCAAGAGAAGCTCTTGCCAGGCCTCTGTCACCTTCTGGGTCCTCCCTCTCCACCTCAGGCTGCCCCTCTCAGTCCAAAGGCTCATCACCCACCTTCTGGATTAAGACTCCTGCTGCTTCTCTACATTTGTACCATGTGCTTATCTTTCTGCCTGTTTTTTTGCACCCTAAAATATCAGGCAGATTATTTCCATCCCTTCCCTTCGGCAGGAACAGGTAAAAGGAACAGCACATTTTTCTTTCTCTGTCGGGTGTCTGCACATGGCTCTTCTTGCCCACTCTTCCCCATCTACCCTTTGAGGATGATGTCATGCGTTCTCACCATCTCAGCCAGCAGCTGCCCAGCAATGGCTTGCGAGCGTGTCTATCCATCCACCTACTCCTTATTGCCTCCATCTGGTGCTGCTTCTCCTCCTGGGTGCCCCTCCAGAGAGCTTAAGCTTGATATGAACAAAACTGTACTCAGATCGTTCTGCTGAAACACTCTATGGAGAAGAAACCTTTCGCCATGATTGCCTCCTGGAATATAGATAGTTTTTACTTTTTCCCCCCCTCACTTGACACCACATAATCAAACCATTTCAAAAGCCTCATGTACCTTTCTTCATATCTCCACCTTTTTCTAACATTCAAGCCCATCCAGAGTCCCATATTTGCTCAGGCATACTCACAGAATTGGAAAGAGATGGAGTTTCATCTGTTTAAATTTAGAGAGGCTTCCCTACCTATCCTTAGTCACACTCAAAATGAGGCAAGTAAATCTCTTAGCTGCATGATCATATATGCCTTCACTTGAGGAAACCTCTTTCTCACGTTACCCTTAAGAGCTGTGTCAGTATTACTGGAGTCAAGCTCTTGAAAGGCAGAGGAACAAGAGAAGGTTCAAAGATTTTGACCAGCTGCTCTTCAAACTCACCAGGTACTTAACAGATACACTGCAATGTTTGAACAAGTTTCTGTAATCTTCATTTAGGTATTTTCTGAAGGTAAAAGAGCAGAGAATCAAGGAAAGCTAGATGAATTTATAACCATTGAGAAAGAAAGCATATTGTTACTTGAAATAAAAAATACAGTGATAATCTGAGAGAAAAAAAAAAGTGCATATAAAAATAAAAGAGTGAAGAGTTGCACAGTTGTATTTCATAATTGTATTTACAACTTAAAAACATAGGACTACCACCAAAATTTGACCCAAGCTGCCATTTTAATGCATGTGCTATACATGAACTATGCTTTAAGATTTAGTATTAGGCTTTTCAAAAAATGTATTTTAAATTTTAAAATTGAAAGTAAAATAAAAGAAAACCAGAAATTCCCACACTTATGAGATGGATAACCACCAACAGAACATTTTATACTCAGACATTTTTAAAATACTTGCTTTAGCAAGCTAGTTTAAAAATATATTATTTAGAGTTGTATATCTAATTTCTAAAATTTATTAGAGCATAAGTTCTAATTAATAATGACAGCATGTTACACTTCTCCTCCTCCTCATTAGTTGGTGGTGAACACTGTTTATACTGATAGAACAGATCCAGAAATAGATTATGAAACAAAAAAGTGAAAATAAAGAACAACTCCCAACCTCTCCAAAGTGAAGGTCAAGAATATCCTGAATGACTCAATTACAAAAACCTGTGAAGCCCCCAGAAATATTAATGTAAAACACAGAAGATTTTTTTAAAAGAATAAGCATTTTAACTAAATTATCCTGATCAAACCACATTACCATATATATGCACTGTACATAGTATCAGTGATGGATCATGAAAATTGCTGAGGTTTGGTTCATGATCAGAACTGGATTAGTATCCCATGTTAGGCGTATGGATAATCCACATGAATCCAGGTAGACATGGGGGTGTCAGCTTCTCCTGAATATAATTTCTTTTAGACAAGATCCAAATGTTGACTTGTATATAAACATACTGGGTGAGATTCAGCACTGCTCACAAAAAAGACATGGCAGTTTTACATCACAGATGTTCTCAGAACAAAGAGCAGTACAAAGTAGGCAAATGCAAATATAAATCGCTGGAAGCTTTCTAACTAATAAACATATAATCTATTTTTTTTATAGTGTCATGTGGTTTTCAGTGTATGCAAAGTAGAGAGAGAAAAGGTAAAAATAAAACTGGCATACCCCTAATATATTCTAGAATTCATAAATCAGCTGCAAATTTAGTCCTTTTACAAAAGGATCCTTATATAAATGGTGGGGGGGAGTCAATCCCCTGCATGAGGCACAGTTTAAGCCCCACATCACTGACCAATCACAATTAGTGGTGCTACGCACTGCATCTCTCCGCAGTGAGCGGCGGCGAGCGGGCAGGCTGTCACTCCGCACGCGCTGCCCATCGCAGCAGCCTCCTGGCAGCGCCGCGCCGTGCCGCTCCTCTCGAGAGCCTCACGCGCGTCTCCGGAGACGAGAAGCCTTCACTATGTTCAATTACTTTCATTACGTGTTTTCCGATGCTTATTGATTCTACAGGAGCAAGAGCGGGAGACTGCAGCAGCCGCTGAAGCAGAGCTCAGGCAGGCGCTTGCATGAGCAGCATGCTGAAACAATGGCACAGGACAGGCACAAATTGTCACTAAGGTCATTTTTGGAAGATACGCTTATCACCCTCTTCCCCTGCCACTCTGCCAACAAGTGAACAGAATGAAGCCCTCCAACCTGGAACTGCTTCACCTGCATCGGGAACGTATCAGATCTTTAGCAGAGGTAAGATCTGTTCCTTATGCATGTATGCAGAATAGGCAACGTTCAGCAAAAAAATTGGAGGAAAAAAAGGAAGACAGCTGCTTCAGCTTACATTTAGCATTAGTATCTTGCTAAATTCAGGAGCAGGAAATGTTATGCAAATGCTATTTTTTCCCAATTAAAAACAGAGTGGTAGAAAAATGTTATTTTGTACAAAAGTCTTGCAGAATATTAAGAACCTGTTTTTTTTTTTTTCCCTCGCACAACAGACAGTGCAATTTAAACTAGTATATCATTTTAAAAATACAGAATGCAACCAGGAGTAATTTTTCCCTCAGCACTACTTCCAAATAGTGGCAGATAAATATATTACAAAAATATACTACAGGTGTATTCCTACGGATTTATACTTACTCCTTGAAGGATCACATACTTATTGCTTTATCAAGGTTGGATACTATGACTAATCTCCGACTTGCTCAAGACCTGCCCCCCCCCCTTAAAAAAAACCGTTTCTTGCATTATCCTATACATTTAAGGCACTCATTAAAAATACAGATTTGCAATGCATTCATTCCAAGGAAGAAAATACTGACAGTGTGCAAATTGAATAAAGGCACACTTCCCATAAAGCAGGAGTCTCTGCTCAATTACTCATTTGAGACCAGGGGACAGTTGTACGTAAAACCTAGCTGCTCAAGAGCGATAAAACTCTATTTTCTATCTCCAGTCACAGATGTCCAGTGATTATTACTTCCAGCTGGGACTTGCTGTGACCTGCACTATTTGGACAAAAGGAAACTTGTCCGAAAAGCACGCAAGGTGACAGCAGAATGAGTGGATTTTATTAGGAAATAGTGAATACACAAACAGATTTTCTATGTAATCTGTAAGACCTAATTTTACATATCTGTAATCGATGCAGCAAGTGCATTATATAATTATACATATATATATATTTTTTTTTTTTTTTAATTATAAGCCCTACTTTTAACCTTCTTTTTTCCCTCCCCTTCACAAGGGCATGCAGCAACTAATTCGATTTACAACTGACAATATGAAGAATGCAGTTGACCGGGTACCTTTCTAGCTGTATGACCTGCCAGCCTCAGGATGCATCCCTAAAACATATTCTTAGGACATAAGAGGAATTAGAAACAAAACATGGAACACACTGGTATTGCCACTGAAGTGCATGACACTTCAACAGTATTCACCGAAGACTAGCACACCTGCTCAGATTTTCGCGAGAAGGCAGCGGCAGTGATTGATGCCTAAAATGGTGAGCATTTCTTAAAGAGGAATTTACAATTTAAAATCAGAATTGTGGAAACTACTGATGCTTGAAGAAACAATGCAACATGAATTCCCCAAAGCCGAACATGCAGACTCCACCAGCAAGCTGAACAAGGGTTTAATCAAGTTTTTTCTATACTACTCAGTAAATAACTTATTTGTCATAATGACTAATGGATATTTTTCTCTCAATTTTATGATCTATTATGTATTCTCCTTTAGTGAAAATAAGCTAAAGTAGGTAACTCACGTTTTTTTCTCAAAGCACATGAACTGGATTTTATGATATATAGCAACTTCTTTGACTAAGCCATCACTCAAAAGTAATGTGCAGGAGTATTACAGAAAGAAATACATACATGTAGCCAAAGGATGTCTACGTTCACTTTAAACACAGAGATCAGATATCTTCTTTTTTTTAATCCTGGAAATTAAAAATAGGCTCACACAAAATGAAACTGGGAAAAGACATTAACATCACTTAAAAGAAGGTTTATTTTTATTGCTGGCTTGAAACTCAGAACAGACGCAAAGAATATGCACTGGCCTGTAGAAGTATCTCAGGCAGTTAAGAAGTACCCATGTTTATTCAAAACGTTTTGCTGCTGACCTGCTGGAACAAAAAAAAAGAAAAAAAATCTGCAAGGAATGAAATAGAGCCCAGCTGCACCTCGGCTGCCAGGTGAAAACGCATGTCAAATATGTGGCAGTGTCACCATGTCCCAATTTATGACAAGCTGCGACCATGATCTGAAGGGCCCTTGAGGCACAGAAACAGGTAGGTCAGAGGTTGCATGCACCCAACCCCTATCACCACTTACACGGAACAGGCACTGTTCAGAAAGGCAAAGCATGGGGTAAATTGCCTGCCTACCTCGATATCTATGCTTTGATTTACCCGAAACCTACCCAATGCAACTAAGATGTGATGTTCAATCTGTTTGATCTGTTTATGAGTGTTTTTTTGAACTTTGTTTTCACAAATTTCTGTTATCTTAACATTAGGAGCTAGGATAATGGTTTGCTTTTGCAGATAATGGTTTGTTCTGCTTTTAATTGCATCCTGGCTTTTACACATTCAGAATAACTCAATTTATCAAGTAATGCTTTTCAAATGGTTTCTGAAATACCCTGACAGCTAAGGCAACATGCACAGAGGAAACCGTATTCCTGGGGCTTAATATAAACCCATTAGAGGCTGCCTCAGTTAGAAATTAAACAAAAGCTTTGGAAATATTTCATCTTTCCTTTCACACCTGTGACTAATACATACAAAAGGTGTGAACTAGAATGTAAGGCACATGTGCAAGAGCTGTTGAAGATACCAAGAATTTTCATCATAGATTTGTGATTAATAGGACTGTGCAAATTGAGGTTTCCAGAACTGCAGATAAGATCCATTTGCACATTTGTATCCCAAATGGGCTTAAATTATGCTTTTATTAAAAAAAAAAAAAAAAAAAAAGCAGGGGCTAGGGGGGTCTAATTTGTGTTCCCCTTAGTTCTATGCATTTTTAATGTATTGAGAGTGGAACAAAGCTCTGCATTTAAATTTGTTTTCATGCCAAATACAACCCCTCTTAAATTTAAGCCTACTTAAAAATATCTGAAGTACGAAAGCACGAAATTAAATAACCTCTCTTAAAGGCTCAAGTGCTGGCTGACAATATAAATACAAGTGTCAGGTATTTTAAGCAGGTGCTACATTTACAACGTTTACATTTAGCATGTGTAAAACGAAGCAGATACAGCCACAAAATAGAAGGCACCTAGATGTAACAGATGCTATTCTCTTGAATTTCACTCATAATCAAGATAAACAGAAATCATGGACAGATTTGTTGGATATGTTGGATACAGAATTTAAAAAACAGCTGAAAGTATTTTTTTTTCTAAAATGACTCCCTAAGCCTATGCTGAAATAAAATTAAATAATCTTTCTTCTCATACAGGCAACAATGTCTTGACACTGAGTATTCAAATCAGAAGAAGGAAAGGTAGCAGTTTTATTATGAGCTCTATTATCCTAAACCTACTGTAGTCTGCATTCAGAATTATATAAACTTCCCATAAAGAGTTCGTATATGTAGATATAGTTAATATAAAAATGAATACAAATCTTCAAGCTCTATAAAATTCTGCAGAATTAAAGATCTTCAAGTCTCAATCCATAAGACTATTAAAAATTCTTCAAGAGAGAGAAACTGTTAAATTACCATGAAATAATTTAAATGTTCTTTTGATGGTACAAAAGCAGCACTGCTCCACGTTCCTCTCTCTCTCTTTTCTCACAAGAGCCTTTTTAAAACGATCTCGAGTCCTAATCTGTTAATACTTAACAACATTCTCCTAAAATGGCCCTCAACACTCAATTCAAAAGCAATGCACAGTGGAGTTTATTCAACAAATGAGCCCTTTGTAAAAGTCACATCACAATAAATAAAGCCTCTCCTCCAGAAGTGGAAGCTTTTCACTTTTCCCTTTTTTAAACAACTCCTGCTCTCCTTTAAAATGGAAAGATCTGATTCTAGATCCTTAGACTTCTGAATGTGTGCCAATTAAGGCTTTAAACATACAGTATATTGGTAAGAATAGATGCTTTTCTTCCCTCCTCCTCCCCTAGCCCTTACCTAAAATTACAACAAGTGCTAAAAATCAAATAGTTTTGTATTTTATTTCACCTTTCAGGAGAAAAAACAACTGCAACAAAAGAATGTGTTTCTCCCCCACTCTGGAAGTCAACATGCAGTTCGAATCTAACATTACAGTTCGAGATGCCATTTACGACATCGACACCAACATGTACCAACCACTGTCTTATCCACTAAGCTTTCAAGTTTCTCTCACTGGATTTTTGATGTTAGAAATCGTTCTGGGACTTGGCAGCAACCTCACCGTGCTGGTACTTTACTGTATGAAATCCAACTTAATCAATTCTGTCAGTAACATAATTACAATGAACCTTCATGTACTTGATGTAATAATTTGTGTGGGATGTATTCCTCTAACTATAGTTATCCTCCTGCTTTCGCTGGAGAGCAACACGGCTCTGATCTGCTGCTTCCACGAGGCTTGCGTCTCCTTCGCAAGCGTCTCCACCGCGATCAACGTCTTCGCCATCACCCTGGACCGATACGATATCTCCGTCAAACCTGCCAATCGCATCCTCACCATGGGGAGGGCTGTGATACTCATGACATCGATCTGGATCATTTCACTTTTCTCCTTCCTGATTCCCTTCATTGAAGTCAATTTTTTCAGTCTTCAAAGCGCAAGTATGTGGGAAAACAAGACACTTTTGTGCGTGAGTACAAACGAATACCACACGGAGCTGGGAATGTACTACCACCTGCTTGTTCAGATTCCTATCTTCTTCTTCACTGTTATAGTGATGCTAATTACCTACACCAAAATACTCCAGGCTCTTAATATTAGAATTGGCACGAGATTTACACCGGGGCAAAAGAAAAAAGCCAGGAAGAAAAAAACTATTTCTTTAACCACTCAGCACGAGACCACGGACGTGTCGCAGAGCGGCGCAGGCAGGAACGTGGTCTTCGGCGTAAGGACTTCCGTCTCCGTCATAATCGCCCTCCGCCGAGCCGTAAAACGGCACCGGGAGCGCCGAGAGCGGCAAAAGAGAGTCTTCCGAATGTCCCTCCTGATCATCTCCACGTTTCTGCTCTGCTGGACACCAATCTCTGTTTTAAACACAACCATTTTATGTCTGGGCCCAAGTGACCTTTTGGTAAAGCTGCGATTATGTTTTCTAGTCATGGCATACGGCACGACTATATTTCACCCTCTACTTTATGCATTCACTAGGCAAAAATTTCAGAAAGTTCTGAAAAGCAAAATGAAAAAACGAGTTGTTTCAATAGTGGAAGCAGATCCCTTGCCGAATAACGCTGTAATACACAACTCATGGATAGAGCCCAAGAGGAACAAAAAGATTTCTTTTGAAGACAACGAAGTAAGGCAGAAATGTTTAGTACCTCAGGTTGTCACTGACTAGGCTTCAGTACCCACCAAAACACACCGAGAGGAATATTCAAATAAACTGTAGAAAAATACTGCCAAATAAGGAAAAAAAAAAAAACTTTTTTTAAAAAACACTATGGCTAGACTGTAAATTTTCAACATATATGTTAAATAGAGTAGGTCTTGTATATTCGATTTCTTCATTATGTAAGATAAATGTTGCATGGCCGTTTGTTAGCGTAACACCATGTGTATATTTGTCAAAAGTATTCAAGTCCTCTTTTTTTAGAAAATAAATAGCCTTAAAGAAGTGCAAACTTTTAAAAATATTTTTATGACTTTATGACTTTCTCTGTAAATGTAAAAGAATTTTTAGACACGAATTTCACTCCAGAAATACTACGTTTTCTAGCGCACAAATTTCATGTTTCACCTGATAATGGCATTTTAAAATTGAATTCATAAACTGGCTTAATCAGAAATATCCCAAATTCTGTGCAGCTACAACCTGGACACACTTTAACCTCACATTTAGACAGCCGACTGATTTTTCATTTCTCCAGCATGGGATTATCATACATACATAAGGAAAGTCAGTTATGCTGCATCTTTTGATTAACTGTCCAGAACTGATTAATTTTGATGGGAGAAGCTTTAATAATCATGTTGTTTCAGAGACTGAGCAGCACCACGGAGTAAGTAAAGGAGAAAACAAAAAGATTGTCTATTTTAAAAGGCGTCCTCAGGAAGGGCAGGACAGTCTCAGATCCAGTTTCCGCGTAAAGAACAAACAATCCTGAACGATTACACAGCCATTTTTTTCCATTGGGAGTTTTGGGTCAGGGAGTGGGAAGAAGAGGAAGGAAAACATACTATATGAAGGTAAAAACCCCAGAGATCGAAAAGTTATTGGTCCTGATATTAAAAAACAAAGAAACCACTCAAATGATCCCTTGTAAATGTTGAGATTTTAACACCGGAGCTGCAGCACGAGAGGGGGGCACCTCCGATACCAACATTTTTCATTCTTCACTTCTATGCACACAATTACAGCTGTCGAGTGCCACAATAGGTAGAATAATGAAATAACAGGGAAAACAATATCTTACATTTGTAATATTTTGAATTTACCCTTCCTCCACTGATGTTTAGTTCTGCCCACGTAACTACACCGCCACAAGGCGACCACCACAACCCTGAGCTGTTTCCTTATTTTCCGGACCGTCGTGGTGCATCTGCAAACCATCATTCCAGCTACAGTCACTGAAGCGGCTGCTAGTTGGGGGACAGAGGGTGGCAGCTTCAGCATCAAGTACAGAGAACGATTTTACTTGTCTGGTTGTATAAACTGCTCAGTATGTTACTAGCAACCGCCGTAATTAAAAGATTAATTCTATGTAAGTACAGGCTTCTATAAACAAAAGGCAAAACAGATCCTTGATTATAGGAGCTTGTTTGACTGAAGACATGGAAAATGGGGGTTTTAAAAACCATTCTGAAGTTCCTAGGAAAAATAAGGGATTTTTTTTGTGTGGTTGATTTTTTTCTTTTTCTTTTTTTAAGGAAGCAGAAAGCTATTTTCCATCTCAAATACTAAACAATTAACTCATATTTGTATTGCCAAACTATGGTTTTGTGCTAAAAATGCTGCATTTGAATGTACCTTAGATTGCTTTGGCTTAGCTTATCAGCCAGAACAGAACACTTACCAGGACAGAATGGAGCCAGAAAATTATACTACAGCTCCGTTCCCCATAAGTATCAGCCGCTTGCAACCACCCACATTCTACTTGTAAGTTTTCTTATTTAAGTAATAATAATGAATTATCTAAAATGATCTAAATTTATGGTACAACATTTATTCAAATATAATTTAATTGGCTTTGTTCTAAAAGCTAGTTTGACATTATCCGCATTCAACTGCACCCACGCAAAAGCGGTGGAAATTTCACTGGAGCCGTCCCTAGTTGCTTCCAACAGCACCTAAAACTCGATTTCAGTGCTGGCAGGGGAGACAAGCACCTAATGGCTTCATGCAAGAAATATTTTTTCTCAAATCCCATATGTTCATAGTGTTGCATTAAAAAAAAATAAATCTTTTACACTAAGGTTTTCTAAAAAGAAACAAGCAAACAAACAAAAAAATCACTGCAGGAACTGTTATTTTTGCTTTTTATGTAATACCTCCTTTCCCTGCCTAGATATCCTCTGTATCCAGAATATGAACAGGAGGAGAAAAAATGTTTAACAATGTTAATGGCATAATATGGCTTAATTGATTACTTATCTTCCAAAAAAGCATTCTTGTATCAATTTAAAATACTATTCATTTATTTAAAAAGAAGAAGGAAAAAAAAGAGATCAGGATGATCCTTATTTATGAATAAGCACAGAGTAGATCATGTCCTTATTCTAGGAAAGGCATTTAAGAGAAGCTTTCAGACAACAGTTTTCAAGTTTCTTGAAAATCTAACATTACTTTCTGAAACTAAATAAACCCTCAAGTACTACACATTCGGTGTGCATAGCACTAGAAATTCAGATTCAGTCAGCCAAAATTTTATAATACATAATAATTAAGGCAAGAGATGAAGTGTGCTGTATTCACAACCATTGATTTCCTGTAAGAACACACGCAAGTTCATTTTTACATTCATGATTATCTCTCACTAAATAAAAACAGAACGTAAACATAATGCAGAAATGCACTTGAGGTCTGCAGAAGAAAACTCTGCAAAGAGCAGAAAATAATAAAATTCAGAAAATATGCAGCACTATAAAAGTGCAGCAGTCTTTACAAAATGGAATCATACATGATCAGGACCACAAATGCAGCAGATTTAACACAAACAAAACAAAGTAGCACTAGTTAGTGAAGGGACACAGCCTGTCCCAGGATTTTGGAGGGCTCCGAAGGTGGGCCGTGGGTGCCTGATAGGCAACGACTAAAAGAGAATGCAAGAAATAGGCAGTACACTGGGGAACAAGGGCAAATACACGCCACGGTAGCGTACCATAAGCAGTCCACCAGGTGCTCAGAAAGCACCTCTGGCCGCACCGAGTCATTAGCTCCATTACACTTCACACCACTCAGCCTAAGGCAGGCAGAACTGCAACGGACTCGATCAAAATATTAACGGCAGCAAAAAATCTGGGACACTCAAGTAACAGAAGCAGTCATCACGTGCTCTCTGTAACGTATTAACTGGTATCTCACTATGCTTTACCTTCATACGTAGCTCCACCCAGTTCTATTTTGTGTAACGTGATTAGTCTACACTAGAACACACAACGCCAGCTATGGGTTCAGTACTTATTGGAACACACAGGAATCACCCTTTAAAGAACTAGCACAGCACAGTTCTGTGGAACAGGGACGTGACCATAACACAAATATCTAGTTTCAAGGTTTCAACAATTCTTATGAATTACAAGACACTGCTACCATGTTCAGAGCATTTTCTTCATTAGTGTCAGCAGAACAGGAATTAATTTCAGTAATTTCTAAATATATTAGATTAAAAACTTATATATCTGGATACATATTAGATGAATACACCTCTCCTCCTTTATCAGTTCATAAATACACACATGTACATTATAATTACTATACACTAATAAACATCAAAAGAGGCATTCCATATTAATATCTATACTGTTTAGATATTATGAAGATTTTGATATGAGAAACGTTTCATCAGAACCAGATCAATAGACACTGGATATATAATAAAATATCTTGTTTTCTCCCTTTTTTAGGAAATAATGGATTCAATAGGATACATAATTTACCCGGACACAGAAAAGATCTTTTCTGCTGTTAACCATTACATGCATCACACTGTGATGCACCTAATAATTCTTCTTCAACATCAGTGTTTCTGTTAGGCAGCAAAATTCTTCACTAGTTGAAGATTTTAGTTATGTTTATCTGGCAAATATTTCCATTCCAAAGTGCCATTAAGCTCTTTTAAAACAAGGCAGCATCTCTTTATTGAAGTTCCAATGTGCTATTAGAAGAAATACTACACATTAACTTACCCTTCTCCCCCTTATTGTTCAATCAAATACCTAAAACACAGAGCTACAGCTTCTGTCTTAAAACCTGCCAGCTTTAAGACAGCCAAACCCTACTCCCACTTCACACATTCTGTTGTAATATCAGCAGATTCCTCTCTTGCACCTAGAGGAGGGGAGAAGCTGGCTGTGTAATGACCTCCTATCTGTGATGCATCTACCAATCTTATAATTCCAGAACTGGAAGCAAACCTGGGCTTTAGGGGCTTCTTTTTTTTATTTTTAAACTGATAGGAGAACCAGAACTGACTTGTGCCCAGTGGGTTATGAAGAAGAAAGACATGAAATCCCTGGGGAGTCCAGGTCAACAGCAACGGACAGAGGGCACCGCTGCCAGGCTTCCTTTAGTCGCTGGGAGCATGGAGAGGTGCAGGGCAACACGCACCCCCCACGGCAGGGTGGAGCAGGGACAATAGCAACAATCTGGGAAACAAAAGGCAAGATCTTTGGTTTTGCAAAAATTGCTAGAAGGTGAGGGGAGAACCACATAAACATGGACCCCTGGAAGGATTTAACAATTGTACTTTGAATAAATAACAGGTCAAGTAGGAGGGCACATTATTCCACCACTTGTTTAATCACAGGGCATGTACAGAGTACCTGCCTTTGGAGGACAGTCTGGCACAGAAACTGCTAGATGTCTTTTCCCAGGGACAAATACTGTAAAAACGCCATTGTGATGTTCCCCCTCAAGTGGATATTGATCAGATAATTTTGGCTTCTCTTTATGCTTCTTTAGCATTTCAATGCCACATGATATTTTCAAGAACCACTTCTTTATCTAATTTTAATTACTTTTACAGAACATTAAATCGACAGAGAAAACCACCATCAGACAGCTTTTAATGCTATTTGATAGCATCTTACATAATTACCAATCAGGAAAAAAAAGGCAAGAAATATTTTCCTATGTATTTACTTAATGCATTTTGCTTTATCTATTTTCCCAGTTTATACAGAAATTATCACACAATGAAAAAAAAAATCAGTGAAAAAAAAAAAAAAAACCGTCTAGGTATTTCAAGTGAAGGTTCTGGGGTACGTCCATAACACAAAGTTATGAAACCATAATTTATATGTAGAGTTAGCCGAATCCTTGGGACACAGGCATTCCCACCGGCTGCCGGCGCGGTGCTGCTGCAAGCGGCGTGTCCTTGTTCCGCTTGCAAGCAGCGTTTGGGGGACCCGGATTTGCGTTCTGCTACCTCAGGGGGATATCTAACTTCCCACCCTCTCTTGGAACAGTTTAACTGGACACCCTACCTGCTGAACAGATTAGTGGCACTGCCAGAACAACAACACTGCAGGAAAATCTGTCTCTCCTCGGCTAACACAGTAATACTCGGCCGGCTTTACCTGAAGCTGTACTAGGGGCTCTCACAAGATGTTTAGCTGAAGAAGTCTTGCTAGTTCCTATCTTTTTAATTCTTCCCCAAAATTACTTCAAAATTTATTCCATAAATCCCCATCACAAAAAACAAGGGAGAGAATGAGGGGAGTAGCATGAAAAAGGGAGTTTTCCCACATTAGGGAATTATCGCCAGTCACATGGATAACTCAGTCCATGGGGCGCGTGCACAAACACAACAGTGCCCTGAGGCATCCACAAGGCAGGTGACGAGACCGGCTGCAGAGCAGGAACCAGCACTAAGCACAGGTGACTGCAACATCATCCTTACCAAGGAGGAGAAGCACCCAGCTTCCCTGTTAATAGCTCTGGTGAGTGAAACCAGCTAATGAGTAACAGCTAATAAGGGGAAAAACTTAAAACAAACAAACAACTGTGAGGGAGAGAGAAGGTTTTAACAAAATTGAACAGTTCAGCAGGAAAAGGCTTCCACCAACTAAATACCTAACACCAAAGAATTCTCGGAAAATACAAGAAACTAGTTTTCCATCTAAATAACACACACATGAACATATATGAAACACAAGGTAGCTAAAATAAAAAGATTTGACATACGTATTTGCTACTGCAAATCACTACTGCATTCAGTAACTAAAATATTCCACAAGAGAGCATTTTTTTTCCAGATGCAACATACAGTCTAGGACTGTGTTTTCAGGGACTAAAGATGACGATGGGGCTATTTTAATACATCTTCTTAACAGTTACCAAGCAAACAAACTGCAATAAACTTCCCAATTGAGTTATATATGGCTTCTTTGTATTTAAATTGGAATAAATGGATTTTTTTTTCCTTTATGAAGTAACCAGACTTGCTGTCCGTGAGCACTGTAACATTTTCAACCTGTATGGTAAGCAAGACCAGTCTGCTTTTCTTTCCAGATCTTACAGTCCATAAAACACTTGATTCAACTAATACTTGAAAATTGCTTGCATGAGACAACATAGAGGAAAAACTATTCCTAAGAAAACAGTCGATTTTAAAAATTTAGTTCCTATATGCAAGAATTAAGTCTTATGCTCCAGTACCTACTAATTTGTTTTACAAACAGCAACATATCCACTTATCTTCAAGGCAAGACAGAGTTGCGTTACAGAAATACTGGTTCCCACCCAGGACCTAAGCAAAGACTGGTTTCAATCTTCTTTTCACACTTATTTGGTTAGATTTTCTTTTAACCTGAACTGGCTCATGTTAAACTCAACATGAACAGGATGAAGTTGGTTATTATGTACAAGCTCTAAACAACCCGTGTTTACTTTTACTCAAGGACTCAAACAGAACTGCTCACATACTCCCATTTTTCTGTTATTGCACCCATTTGGGTTTGTCAGATTTCACTTTCCAGTCCTTAGCGCTTGTCACTTATTTCCCTGCTGGTCAAAGAACCCTTCTGTGAGCCTTTATTTTCTCACCATGAACAAATCTCAACCATCTTAATCTTCTCAAGAGGAAGACCCTAGGTGATCTCTTACTGACATGCATAATTGCATTTATTCACACATATTCACAAAACTATGCTTGTAGCTGTGTATGTTTTATATGTATTTCACACCTCTAATGCAGAAGTACGTTTGCTGATGTAGCTGCAGAAACATCTGCCAAGAATACAGAGTAACTACAAGGTGAGGAGAAAGATGCTTATTTAAAGACTTATTTCTGGGACTAGTATCTTGCAAGAGCTTTAAATATCTAAATTGAACAAATGATACACAAAAAAATTGCAATTCCTGTGTACAATTTCTTTACTCAACTAAGTAATCAAAGAGACTGGTGTTGTTTGACAAGACCTATTTACCGTAGAAGTGTATTTAACTATCACTCATTCTGCTTTATACTGCTTCTTTCAAAATAATTTAGTTTCTCTACTCTCTTTCATCCCAACAGCAGCTTTGAGTCTAGCTAACTTAGATTTCAAAAGAAATAACCTGTTTCTCTTTCTGAATATTGGAACCATAAAAGTCTTTTGGATGTTCCCAAGTTACAAATTCAGGGCTCCACAGAGTTAGAGCATTTGTGTAACGGCCTCCCTAGTTGTTCATACGTTACACAGTATCCTTAGATCATCACAAAACACACAGTCCCACTGCTGTCCATACACAAAATAACAGTACTTGCTAAAAATGCCATCAGATATGACCAATCTTGAAACTTGTATATTAATAAGATTATTCCAAAGTACGCATTTTTGTGATTCCTGCCAGCCATGGATTTTTTCCCAAGTACTTGAACCTTATTGTATCTATCTTTTACATTTGTAATGCATACCAGTTGTGCTTACATAGTTTTCTAATTATAACTGTTGTCTTTGTCACTATACTAAAATGGGCCTTAGATCAGAATTACTCAGTTCTTTAATTTCCAAAAAGCCAATATTCCACAATCTAATCAACTCTTCCTAACAAGCTTTCAAGTTTGTCTAAATGTATTTGTCCGAACCACTGAACAGAAGAACATCTTCATTAGAAAATTAATCCTTTTCAAAGAGAGTTGTAAAAGTAACATCTTTGGGATTTGTTAGCTAGTTATCTGCTCAATATGCTTTATTTCTTCTGCAAATTCCTATTCTGGTCCTCCCAATGAAGTTTTTCAAATATGATTTGCTATCATCACTATTCAATCCTCTGGACAGAAAATGCTCACTTTTCTTCCCTGAGATCACACGTTACCTGTCCATTCATCCATTTCTAGTGTCCTACACTCTGACTGATAATTTCTGAATCTGGTGCCCCCAAATGAGAAAACAATTCTTTTTCCACCCCCCAACAACTAACAATCTTGAAGTGTTATTTAGAAAATCTCTGTTCTTCTCCAGTACACCACCAGCTTATGCCAAATCCAAGAAATTCTTCAGCCTCCCAGGAGGGACACAAACATTCTGAACTACTTTCCTGCTGTAATTTCCATGGCTAATAAACAACAGATTTCACCATTTGCCACAGATAAACAAAAGGAAGTATGTGACTTCCTGCTGCCTTCCGCCAAGCTCACTTAAGAGCATGACGTATGGGAAGTGTCTCCACTTCTTCCCAAGTCATTATCCACTTGAATGCCAACTATGGAGCCTGATGGCCTCAGAAATTACTGTGCCACTATCCTGACCGCTGGGGAGCCAGCCTTCAGCACACTGCAGAACTCGTAACTCTCAGAAATACAGACGTTGTTAAGCAAGCTCGCTTCAGAACGCCCAGGAAAGGACGAAGAGAACAGAAAAAGGTGCAAATGTCAAATCCTATCAGATCTTCAGACAGTGAAGATCACATGAAGACCTACCTGAAATACAGAACTACTGCTTCCTAGTAGAACTTCCATAGAGAACAAAAGGAAAGTCTTGATTTTGCACTTCCACAGGCCTTTTCTTTAGTAGTAAATGGCGGCAAACTCTGCAGAGCTGGATTTTTCCAGACTTATTTATTTGCAATAGGCATTCTGAGCAGCAGTTCTTCATGGTTTGCTTAGACTTTCATACCCACTGAAATACACTGAGAATACAACCCCACACAATTTATAGATTCAGATATAATACTACTTATACTACTGTAATACTTCTCTGCTTAACTAATATCCCTGTATTCACTTATTATCATGATTATGTAATCTGTCTTGCCTTACTCATTATATTGAATTACGATACAAAAAGGCTTCTCTCAAGGATTCACAGCTAACCTCTGTATCTTCTATTCCTTCAATCACAAGTAATCTTTTTTTTTACTCCTTTTTTCATCTTCGTCATGCATACACTTTTTTTAGCCATTATAGACTTCTAAAGCCAGTGTATAACAAATCACTGCATGCAAATGTAGATGAAGTTTGTAGAATTTCTTCAGTTCTTGACAGATTTTTATATGTGACCTGAAAGCAGAAACCTGTTGTAACCGTTTGTCTCAGAACTGAAAGAAGCCAAAAGACCTATAATAGATTCCACAGCCCAGTTCTCTGAAGTTGTATTTATCCTGTATTTGGTTAAACAGAGGCATTCACAACTAGAAGATTATTTATATATTACTGATTCTTCCAAATCCTTTCATATCTACCATCCAAATACACATGTAGCTCACAAACACAAAAATATCTGTTGTTCAAATACTTAACATGATCAGAGGATAAAGCAAACTCAAACTCCCCTACCACTTGGGATACCATCCTTCTGCTTTGGAATACATATTCCCTAGTTTGCATAATTCTTGTCGCATCAGCAGGGATACTTTGAGAGATGAAGAAATTTTATAATGAGGGTAAACAACATAAATCTAGTTTTCAGATTTAGGAGAAACATCTTGGAAGAAGTCTTTGATGAGCTTACAAATGCAATAAAGACTATTAGAAATACTGCGCATACTGTCAGAAAGGCAATTTGAATCCACATTAATTAAATTCTGACACAATCTTGCTAATGAAATATCAATAATTTGCTTCTTGGGAGCAGGTAATACTTCAAGATTGAAAAGTCAAGTACCAAATTCATTTTAAAATATCTGATATACACCCCTTTGAGAAGGTCTACATAGTAGAGACTACAGTTCCTGAGTGCCTAATAACACAGCAGAATCAAGTTCTTCCAATCGCTATAGCTGAAAGACTAATCTCAAAAAATAGAAATGAGCTTAATGTTAATATGAAAAATTAGTTTCATAATTCATTCAATATGGCAAATTTTTAAAATGTTTATGGTTTAAAGGAAATGAAACATCAAGAAAACCCACGCTTACAATTATACACAGATTTGCTTTCAGAACTGTATGCATGAAGAAAATTAGATTTAAAGGGATCAGAATAGTTATGGATTTGAAAAAGAGACAGCAATCAAACTACCATAGTCCCATTAACCTAAATCAGTGAACTTCTAAAATACAAGGAAATGTAAATTCACACGCTATTATTTAAAGCTTATGTTGAAAAACAGACTTTCAGTAGCATTAATTTTTATTTCCCTTGTAACAAAATCACTCTTAGTTCCTAAAATTATTAGTGGTTTCTAATCTCAGGTAAGGTTTAGAAAAAGTAAGCATGCCAGAAGTTTAACTAAAGCACCATATCTGTGTATACAGAAGGTAATTTGCCCAACAAAGTTTCCAAAGTAGGAACCCCAAGCACAGGGAAACAACTAGATTGCAAGTAGCTGGAAAATTTGTCTGCCATATTCAAAGGGGATGATGAGATCTTACTCTATTCACCACTTACTTACAAAAAACCTATTAAGTTTTGCAATATATCAGTTTGGTACATTATTTAAACTTTTCACTGGTAGATATCAAACTACTAGCTTTGTTATACACTATAAAAAATATTATTTCCTAATGGCATTTGAAGCAAAGAAAGAAATGAAAACTCAGAGAAGTGCATTACCTCTACATGAAAGTAAAGATGGCATAAAATAAAAGAAGATAGCATTCAGTAACTGTTGGATTCATAATTGAAATGAAGGAAAAATGAGTGGGAGGCAGAGCAACTAGAGAAGAGCACAAGGACAGGCTCCTACGTGCACTACACCAAAATATTTGGTCATGCAGCAGAATTTATGAAACATTATGACTCAGTAGAAGCTTGAGTAGCTCTTCATTTTACTTTAATTTGCAATAAATCAAATAGTAACTTTGGCAAACATGGACTCATATTAAAAAAATAACATACTTTAAATAACCAAGTGCATTTTTTGTTATTCCAAATCATCTATAGCCCTTCATGGCACTCCCTCCCTTGGAAAGATGGATTAAGTTATAAAACCAGAGTCTTTCTGAACATAATAAATTAAAGCATCACAAACAAGTTTTCCTCTCCCTTTTAATATTTAAAATAACTAACTACCTCTGTCACATGAAGGTAAATTGAATAGTTTACCAACATTATCACATTATTAAAAATAATAATAATGAATTATTTTGTGGCGTATCCAGTCCTGATCGCGACCAAAATGCATCAGTAACACAGTGCCCGATACACATACACATTTTTTCTGTGATTAATGCACCTTTAATCACACACAGTTAACCACGGTGTAAGTGAAATAAGATACTGTTGTTTTCAGCTTTTACTGGAGATGCTCAAAAGAAGCAGTTCAGGCTGTATTTCGTATGTGCAGTTCATGGGTGACACTGACTTCTTGTGTTTGTAGAAAAATTTCTCATAATTTAAGCTCATCATTAAGTCCAATTTTGGAAAAGACAAACATTTTACATAAAACAGATTTTTTAGTGCCCAAACAGTTCAGGACTATTTGCTTTAAAAGGTGCAAGTATTAAGGGGTTTTTTTATATCTACTTGGCCTTCCCACTTTAGTAGCTTTTTTCATATAGAATACTACAAAGAAAATGTTGTAAAGACTTTTTTTTTTTTTAATAAAAACCTCAATCTTAGAGCAACACAGTCTCAGGCAAAATTAACTAATGAAAATGGACAACACGAAATTGAAGAGCATGGAGATTACCCCAAGCAACACTAAAGTAAAGACAGTGACTTTAGCACAAATGATTTCAGCATTTGAATAAAGGTCTGGCAGCAGAACTGCTAATGCCACTGGGGGTGGAAAAAGCCCTTTTAGCAAGATATTTGCACTTACTAGGGATCCAGACATACCAGATAAACCAGTGACATTCAAATACTGCAGATGGCCCTGAGTGGGTAATGGAGTTCAGTCATCCTCAGCAGGACTAACACTCCCGGCAAAGCATCACAGTAGCCTGGCTGTATAATTTCTACTAATCAAATTAGTTCAATTATCCCTACAGAACACTGAACTATGCCACACAGACATATGTTATATTATTGTAGAGGACACCAGATCTTGTGCAATGAAGTAAATTGCAATGCATTTATGTCCCCAAGCAAAAGTGTCATGAAAGTATTTTTTTCCCCTGTAGATGTGTCTGTATTGGTTCCTATTTGAGAAGTTATATACAGCAATATAACAACATATTTGTCTGTTCTGTGTACCAGCAGTCAAAGAGCTCAGTGACATGATAGTAACAGAGTCCTTCCCCAGCTTAATCGTAGCTTAGTTCAGCACAAGATCCAGCTCTGCAATTGTAGACTCTAAATTTCTACTTGCAAAAGAAAAAAAAAAAAATAAAAATAAAAAAGTGACTCTCTTCCGGAAAGAAAAGGGAGGCAGTGAATGACAGCTACTGCAGTATCGATGACAGATGTTCACAGAGCTTAGTTCTGGCCAAGTATCACTCCAAGTTCAGCAGTGCTTTTGTACAGATGCTTAACAAGTCTAACATAACAAGTGTACATTGCGGAAACAATAGGTACAGTTAACTATAATCTTATATAGCTATGGATTACTGACCTAAAATAGCCACATTAATGCCTCCTATTGAGTTACATATAGGCTTTGAACAAGTTAGAACTGTTGTGTCCTGAATACTGACCAGTGGTGCTTAACATTTTGATAAACACTCAAAACACAAATCACTCATAACCATTGCCAAATATTAAAACTTACAAAAGTAAATGAACATTTTTCTTGTAAACAGCTGGCTCTGAGAAACAGATAGCTTGCCTTTTTTTCTCAGAGAAGAAAAATAAGTGTGGTATTTACAATCACACAGCCAATACTGCCTTCCTTCTCATGCTTCACACATTCTCCTAGACATCTTGATGCAAGAGTTTTTGAAAGTCAGTTCTGGCAGCGCTCTGGTAACATGACGAGTGGCATGAAGTTAACTTGAAAGCCAGTCTTCATATGAGTACTCAGAACAAAAAGTGCTCGGGTCAGACAGGCGAGCTGAAGGTCGTTACAAAGGTCTATCAGCTATTGCATCTGAACGAGTGATAAGAAGAGGCTGAACTAATGTAATGATACGGATCTTCCAGGCATGCTGTCCTGAGATTCCAGGCAGTTACTGGGCAAAGCACCTTGCAAGATAACTTACTGGAAACTGGAAGCAAACTTAACAGTCTAGCTAATTTTTGCCTATTTTTTACATCTATAAACATGCATGCTTCTCTGTAATATCTCTGGAAGAAGGAAGGGCTGGTGGCAGGTCAACATAGTTCTCCTGCTTTTCCTGGCAAGAGCACTTTTATCTAAGCTCTTCCTGGTGTATGGCTGTCTAAATTGCTTTTAAGAGACTTAAAAATCCAATCCAGACTTCACAGCTCCTCTGAAATTATCATTCCTGGCAGACACTTTCCTCACATTTTTTTTTTCATCAAGTTTTATTTGCTTCAGTTTAGGACTATTACTTTCTGTTGTGATCAGAAAGGGTATGGAGGGCTATTTACTCCCTTCTCATTTGAAGCATCTTTTATGTATCTTGAGGATTTTTTCCTGTGCCTCTAACCCCCTCTTTGCCAAGGTGAAGAGCTTCACACTTCCAGTCTCTCCTCCCTCTACTCATCCAGAAAATTTTTGGTCATTCTTGTTGCTGTATGTAGGATTTTCTCCAATCAACCTACATCCTCTTCAAATGAGGTGCCTCAAAAGGGACTTGATAATCCAGCCAAAGCATGAACAAAAGTAAATTTACTTCAAGTGCCTTGCAAACAACATCCTCCCTTACAAAGATCAGTCTGAACTTCATTGCCAACAATATCATGCTGCTACAAAACAAGTGAACAAGTGGCTCGCTCTCCACATGAGCTCAGACTGAACCCCAGTATATTATCTAAATACTCATTTCTCATATTCTGTTGTTAACTACAGCTATTTAACTCTGGAACTTTGCACTTGTTTAGGAAAATAAAACAGTTCAACAGAGACATATCTGCGATTTGTTAAGAATATTCTTTATATTGCTTCCCAATATACTTTTCATTCTTTCCTGCTTGATTATTACTTGCAAATTTGATAAGGACATACCACATTGCATGTAAAAAATAGCCAGTTGTTGCAGTTTGAAAGCTGTGGCAGGGACAGGGGGGAAGAAGATGTCAAATACTGTGTTAGCTATAAGCCTGACTCTGGCACTATCAGATTCATGATCAGTCTGTTGACCGTAGGTCTGAGCGCCTTCTGAGGAGTGAATCCAGTTCCCAGTGTGATCAGCCAGAAGCTCGACTCTGGTAGCATCGGATTCCCAAACAGTCAGTCGACCGTAGGTCTGATCACCTTCCAAACAAGGAGAGTCGACCATAGGTCTGATCACCTTCCAAACAAGCAGTCGAGTTCAGGAATAGCACGATTTATTCAAACGCAACATTTACAAAGCAGGTTTTGGATGTCAGTACAGGAAATTCTCTATTACAGTGTGGGGTTTTTTTAGCCAGCTCTGATGTACAAATGTGCAATCATCACTCACCCCGGAAAATGGGAGAGGGCTCTCAGTCTTGAGGAGCCTCTCAGTCAGGCAGCATCTCAGCCAGAGGGGAGGAAAGGAGGATCAGCCCATTGACTGATCTAGAATTTATGATGGAATCTTCCCTCTCATTTCTGAGCTCCCTCAGGCAGCATCCCAACCCGAGGGGAGGAAAGGGCTTCAGCCCAGCAACTGACTCAGGAGTTACAATGGATTCTCTGTCATCCTTCCTTCCCTCCTTAGTTCACCTTTTATACTTTTCTTTACATTCACATGGAGCTTGAGTGACTGCAGTCATACTTATTATCATTATTTATTGGCGAAAAGGTTTCTTGCTTTCATTTAAGGGTACAATCAATCGAAAATCTAGAGCACGTGCTCGGCAAGCAGTGGTCATACCTTGGAGGCGGATAACTTTTGGAATGGAGGGGTATGTTGGCATTGTAATGAGCTTATAATGAGCAAATTTCAAGCAACATTCATCCCAAATCAGTGATTTGCCACCCTAGCTGGCTCAGCACTGGACATGTTAGCCTGTATCTCCCTTTGGGCAGCTCCTGTGGGGCTGATCCGTGGCCCAGCACAGGGAGTGCAACAGTTTGGCTGTGGTGTCTTCACTCTACTCCACTCTCAGTTATTCCTCTTTGCAGCTGCAATGAGGGCAGATTGTGGTGCCCAGGGAACCGTGGAGGAGCAGAGCCCCCGCAAAACAACCATCCTGGCAACTGCATCTCACCCCAAGCAAGCTTCTGTAATGCCAGAGCTTCTGTTAGGCCCTAGTTTTTCTCTAAGTTTCCCCTTTTCAAGCAGTTCTTCCACACCAGCTACAGAACAAAAACTAAGGCCCAATTAATACATTATTATGCAAAAAATAAGCAACTGATGACTGCTTTGGGAGCAAAGTTTTCTCAAAACCATTACATCCACTATACTAAGAACAATGAGATTACTCTCAAAAGTAGTTGAGATACATTAAAATGAAATAAATACTTAAAAGAAAAATAACAGATAACATACACATAGACTACTGATTAGCTTAGGAGCAATAGAATTTAAAGAGCTGCTCTCTAGCCACAAGAGGCAAAGTCCTAAAGAAAGTCATAAAATACTGTATTTTTAAATATTTATATACCACACATATGTATGCACACAGGAGAACACACTTCCCTTCTGCCGAATAAGTCCATATATCTTTACAGCTACAAAGAAAAAGAAACTTGATTCCTGAGGTTTAAAATACTTGGAGAGTTTTTATTCTGTTTAATGCCATAAGCATTTTAAAAGATAAGGAAAGCACAGACTCTTTAACATTACTACACCATGTAAGGATGTTCTACAAGAAAAACATTTAAAAAAACAAAAAAAAAAGACAAAAACTAACAAACAAACCCCATGAATTTCTACAGAGAAACAAACTTATTTCCTTCTTTAGTTATACTTCTCTATCTGAATTTATTTTACCTCTTAACCTACCAACATTTACATTTAAGGTAAGGTCCTAGTCATATCTCCCCCATCTTGTCCTCTCGTGAGCTATAGGAAAGTCAATACCATCTTAGTAAAGAAGTGGGTCCAGGACACCCCCAAAACAACAACATTTCCTCTTAATTTTATGGCTACACAGCTTAGTCGAAAGTTAAGTTTGGGTGTGCAAAAGAACAAAATTATGGCTGCTGTGGAAGCCTATTTCAAAGTTTTATACATACACAAGGTCATTCAAGCAAATAAATTCACTCGCTGTGAAATAAATTACAAGAGAACCATACCCAGCGACGAGCTTATTATAATTATGAAGACTACTAAGCATTTATATGAATAATGATAACATCAGTTATACATATCTAACAAACAAAGGCCATAAATTTCTTATTGTCCAGAAGCCAGTCCCATTACTGGAATTAACAGTTCAACTAGACACTAGCAGCACAGCTAAGAATTTTTTTAATCCACACTCCTTTGCTCAGTTACAGACCGTTTTCAGAGACAGTAATTTCTACATACCCACATAAAGACAGCAGATTTCTTAATGCCTGTAAAATTCCTTCTGTGCCTGGGAACTATATGTAACAGGCCTTCTTCTGGACATGTGCTAGTGTTTAAGCTTGCTTAGAAATACTTCTATTTCACCTTACAAAGTGTTCTTATTAAAGTGTCACCAAGAAATCTAGTCAGGGCACGTAACCTACCGTGCTGACATCTGAACATGCTGCTTTATCTGCCCCAATGCTGAATCCCATCTGTGCAGCAGGAAGAAAGGACTACACGGAACCAGGCAAGAGCCTATGCAGGAAACTACAATAGCTCTGTTTCTACTGTGCTGAAGAACCCAAAGGTGGCGGAGAGAAGAAAGGAATATAATGAAAAAGTTGGAAGATATTTAAACACTGTCATTAAAATATTGATAGCATTTCATCCCTAAAAAAATTACATAGAGAATTCTCTTCTTTTTGCTGAACCAAATAGAAGTTAATTTCTGTGAATGTAGACATTTAACATGGAAGAGTTTTGTATCTGCTTCAGCTTTCAGCACAGATCTCAGTGAAAATACCGAATGCTTTCAGAGAAAACCTGCAGCAACTAACAGCATCAGCCGGGTCGCAGCTCTGCAGACTAGCAGTGACTCAAAAGCACCTGTTAAAGATGCCCTTCTCAGTAAAAGCTACTGTTTGCTTGCAGTTTCTCTGACAGAGGAGGTTTAATCCCTATTTCAATCTACTTCTAAGATTTTATATTTTTATCATGTCTTTTCCCCTCACTGCAAAATAACATTCAAGACACAACTGATTATAGCACATAATTTAAGTAAATAAAGTTGCCAAGGAAATACATACTGTGAACAGCACCTCAAGGGTATATAGAGTCTCCCGCACCCAGGCCCAACAAAGTATATATCTGTATGTAAAAATATATGAACAGTTATCTGTAGATCCCGGCCAGAAAAATCTGGTAGCAGTTGAAGTTATATTTAAACCATAGCAAATGCCAAGTTTTTAAGATAAAATCACGGTGCTGCCGATTTCAGCAAAGCATTAGATTGGATTGCTTGTTACTTTTCTGTTGCACTTATGGGAAGAATTTTCCCCTGAGAGCTGAAAGGGAGAGTCAAGCACGCCCAGTCAAAAACAAACTCAGATTAATGCTGGCCATGATCTCCAGTTCAAGGCAAACCATCACCCTGCAGCGCTCCCTACCCAATTCTGGGCTTTCTTTCCAGTCACCCAACTCGGCTACATATTTACCACATCAGATGTCACAGCACTACCCAAGATCTCTCAAAGCTTTTGTACCCCAAAGCAACTCGCTGCCCTGCTGCACCACACGACTACCTCTACCCCGCCAATAACCCACACGACTGCCTCCACCCCGCCGATAACCCACACGACTGCCTCCACTCTACCTCCCCTCAATGTTGCCCCAACCTAAAACCTGAATGCCAGAGCTGCTACCCTGCACCCGGCTAACCACTGCATCACCCACAGGACTCCCACAGTTTCCCGTGCTCCTCAAGCCTGTGACCACCTCAGCCCTCCATGGACCCTTCATGAGGGTCCATGTGAGCTCAGGTACACCCAAGTCTGGGCTCCAAGGCCAGCACCGCTGAGCAGCGGCAGCAGGCGGTGGGAAGAGCCTAGTGGGCAATGAAGAATGAATGAGTGGAGAGTACAGGAGGGATGGGGAAGGCATGTACAAAAAGAGGGAGTGGGGAGGAAAAAGGAAGGGAAATCAGAAAAAAGAAAGGGGGAAAACTGACAGGAGACAGGGACTTCACAGGGCACCCAGAACTCAGTTAATGGCTCCCATTGGTGGGCTGTGGGATGAAGCTCGAAGTTCTTCCTAGGGGCACACACTTTCCTTTATAGTCAACAAAAGGAATTACTCAGGCTTTGATAAGATTTAGAGAAACAGCAAATATTTGGAATAATAACCTCTAAAAAACACTGTAGCACTTTAACAATAGAAAGGTTTTTTTCTTAATGGCTAAAGAAAAAAATGGAGTAATAGTTGTTGGGGTTTTTTTAAGAACTACAAACTAGCTAAGGTATAAAAAAATCTCAGCTTTTGCCATTAAACTATACTAATTGCTTTAAGAGAATCTATCATTCACAGTAACTCCACAAGACTTACAATTCAGGTAATTAAGAGAGAGTATTTACTTTATTTATCACAAACACAGGAGGGGAGACCAAAAGCAGAAGACACACTGGAAAAAATATTCTGGCTTAGAATACCACAGTCTACATTCAGTGCTTCAGTCATACTGTTAAACTAAATAAATATATAAACTTTCCATTTGCAACATAGCATCTGTTAATTATAAGACTAAATCATTGTCTAATAACTTTGTGATTACACAGTATGAAAAGAGCAGTAGTGACAAATATGCACAATAAAACCTTAGGATGATTCTGAATATTTGATAGTTCAACCCTCCCACAACCTATTTTTGGAAGCTGAAATTTGAATACCATTAAACCAAAGGAGAAATAGCTGGCAAGATACCGCACAAAACAGCAATGACAGATCTCCAAGGCTAATGGGATATTCTTTGCTGCATCCTGCAACACTGTGGAAATAACCAAGCTAAGTCATGCCTTTCAAGCAGTCTAGCAATACAACATAAGTGCCATGGGGAAGACTTCACCGTTTTTCCTGAAACCCCGTAAAATGCAGGGTAAATGAGTCACTAGCATGTACTAAATGCTTCCAGGGTCTGAATTAACGTAGGTATCTTCACGTGGTAACACAAGTAGCTCTCAGAAAGGTGAAGGGGTCAAATCATTTTTTAAGATGCAAACCATAATTTAAATTATATCTTACTATAATGCAATAACTTTCACAAGATAAATATGCAATCTGTTGCCTCTTAAGGAATTTCATACAAACACAAGCCAATAAAAAAATTAATTGCCCTCCCTGCCCCTAAATGATCACACAAAAGAATACAAGTTATTACCATACAGTAACTGTACCTAGAAAAGTAGAATCAAAACAAAAGGGGGAAATAATGCTATCCATATCCATATCATTTATCTACTCAAAACAGAAAGTAGACAGTGAGAACCAGAATAAGCAGTTTAGGATTTTCTGTTATTTTTCCAAATGAAGCACTATTTTAAGTCACAGGAACGCAAGCTAAAAATGCCTCCGAGAGTAACTAAGAAGGACTCACCAAGTTCATTGAGACTCTGAGCAGCTTTTGTTATCTCTCTGCTTCCTCCTTGCAGCTGTCCTTGAAGTCTCTTACTGAGATACAAGATGCGTATTATTCTCCGCAGCAAGTCACAAGCAGCCTGCAGAAAAATCACAGCATTAGGAGATATTATCATTACACTTTTGCCATGTAATTTAGGTCTCAAAACTGGAAACACTTTAACTGAAAGTGTCTCCTAAATGGAAGTATGAATGTGAATAAAAATAAGGCACTGACGAAAATCAAAATCCCCTTTAAGTATTATTTTTGCACAATTTTATGCAATACAGAACAACTACTTTTGAAAGCTGGAAATTGCATTCCTAGGGCTATTGAGATTATGCTGTCATTACTAGCTAAAAGAGGAAATCAGAACCCTATGACAGAGACAAGTTCTATTTACAGCTAGAAGGGAGCTTTATTTTATATATTGTACGTTCAGATTCCTCCTCTCCCCAAATACTAAAATTAAGAAGGTGTCTTTGTCAATCAAAGATTGTTGTAAAACAAGAAAAATGCCAACATTACCTCAGAGAACAATAAAACTTAAAGACTGAAATCTGTTATCATATATTTTGTCACTTATAGTAGGAATGTATGTTAAAAAATAGTGTTTTCATCAAAAATTTTGGCCTTATTCTGAGAACTGATAACTCACTCTATTTCACAAGTTTGCTATTTGTACATTTGGGATATTTGTATGTAAATTTTCAGGAAACATTGGGCGAGTTGTCCCTTCATTACTACCAATTCTGGAAACAGCACTGCAGGTATCCTATTCAAATATAACAGACACCCAGCTTTCCACTCTACTAACACCTTGCCACAGATTTTCTCCTTTCAGGCATTAAATAATAGACACAAAGGCGGTAAATGTTACAGAGAAGGAAAAGAGTCAACACCAAGCAAAATTGGACTTGGGAAATTCCAGAACAAAAGGAAGCTCTGATGACAGTAGGTATCAATCAACCACGAGCTGCAAGCATAGTAGGGATGTTCAGAAGCTGGTTTTAGACTACACTATTTAAATTATCTACCTGTCATGTAACTTTAAAAACCCATTGACCACAGGCTTCTATACTGATTAATTCAACCCCATGCTTACTACATACACTGCTGTTAAGGCCCAAATTTTTTTGTTTGTATAAGGTCCTTCCTAAGAAAGGCTTGTCTAAAACTACATCGTAGGAAAAATATTAAAGATGCCTGCAGATGCCTTTTCTCCCCTTATGGAGAAAATAAAAGAGAAGATTTATTAAATGGACCATAGAAATAAAGTAACAGAGATCATACTAAGTTCATTAGGATTGGTCTGAGTCAGCCAGATCAGGAGCCAGATCAGGAGATACATGCAGAAGCAGAAATCACATTCTGGAATGGATAAAAATCTAAAGTAGAGTTGAGATTAATTATTTAACTATTAAAGAAGGTAAAAAATGTGACTCTAATATAGTCACAGGCATTACTTTGAAACTTCTTAATCTGACCGCAGATGAAGGAGACAAGAAGTAAACATGAAAACTGAAGTCTACTGAAGAGAAAGGCTCCTGAAATATTTATCATATGGACATCAAAATAAAATTAATCTATATTATATACATATATACAAGATGTTTAGTATCTGTCAGACTTCGAACTCTTTTCTTAAAGCCAGGTTAGTGTTCTGAAAACTAATATTAAAGTGTATGTAAGAAAACATACACAAGTGAGTCACTGAACCGGTAAATTTCTATGGCATGCTAGCACATACCAATAAAAACATAGGATTTATAATTTATTATTATTCAAACCTAGACCTAAAAAAGAAAAGTTAAGAAATGGCCCACTGAGATAAATCACTGAAAATATAATTATTCTCATTACTTTTGGCACTATCACACAGTCCACAGTGCAAGTTTCTTAAGCATTAGAAGGAGACTTAACCACATGATTTCTATTATCATTAGTGAGAATCAAGTAGGGCTTATACTACTTTGAGAGATTAACACATTAGTTTTTATTAATATGATTCCTTAATTAGGAAAAATCTTGATCCACATAGCCCTTCACATCTTTGACCTGAATTTCTGCAAGAGGAATATATAGCACACTGCACTCCACCAAAGAAAAGGGCACTATGTTACTATTTTGCTTTCAGATTTAATTATTTTCTAATCTAATTGTGTAGCTCTGGCTAATTTTTTTCCTAGGTATTCAGCTTCAGTTATCTTCTGACCATCTTTTACTTTACATGCCAAAAGACAATCTTCTTTTCATTTGATTGTTGTTCATTAACTCCCATCCCAAGAAACAAACATGGCCAATTATCTTTTAAAAGGATTATCAAATTGATTGAGAGATGGGTGAAGCTACATCTGGATACAGAAAATAGTTTTAACTTTTGGCCTTTCAAATTATGAAAAAAAAAAGGGATAAAAATCCAACTACAATGAAGATGAGATGCACTCTTTAACTTCATAGTGTTCACTGCTACATCGTGGCCTTGACAAAAAAAAAATCTGTTTCATCCACATTTCCAATTCATTCATATTTCCATTTAATGGAATATTCAACTTAATAAAACTCTCAGTCCCTGTAAAAGAATGTAATATATTATGTAATAGTGGGACAGTTCATTGATGCTAGATCATAAAACTGGATTGGACTACGAAAAACAAAATTTCACCACATACACTACAACAATGAACAACTAATTCTTTCTTGGATTAAGTTTTAGGAAAGCATACATTCTACATTACTGAATGTAGAATGCTTCCTGAATAAATTCCGCTGTTCAAGCAAGAATAAATACAGAAGAAGGCCTGCAGCCTGAGTTAGCCTAGTAATTTTACTAAGTTTGGAAACAAAACTTGATATTTCTGGAAACTGCATTGACAGTTAGCTTTTGAAATTTAAAGCAACGTATCAACTCTGGGAGAGATATTATTGCTAAAATTAAAACAACCATCAGGCATCTTATATTTAATCTCAGTTTAAGAAATTATTGAGGCAAGACAGTTATAAAAAGGCCACTTGAAACTGTGCCTGATCATGTAGGCAATTGAATATATACCTAGCAAAAGCCTGAAAATTGTGCTCTGCCAAGGAAAGATTACGAATATGCTCTGAAGAATGATTTAAAGAAGCAAGCTTTGTGAGTCTGCGGCTCCCCTGTGATGCCACAAAACTATAAGAGTAGAGGAAGACACAATACAAACAAGCACAAAGCAGAAATTTAGAATTCAGGACTAGATTTGAAGTTTGACGATGAATTTACAGCAAGAATATTTATGAAAAAGCCAGACAATATTAAAAACAATTAAGAATGGTAAAATCCAGCTTTATGCAAACCAAATATTCTTTCCGTTTGTAAGAAGTCCCACACAGATCAATGCAGAAGCACTAAAACAGCAAAAACGCCTTTAAACACCACAACAGTTCAGCAAAGCAGACCTGCCAACCCTACATGCATTGAAAGTCCGAATTGCCTGTCAGTTATCTATTTTTTTTTTTTTAAGCAGCTTAGGCACAGTCAGTAGAAAAAGTAGATTTTAAAGTTTTAAGCTGTCCCAGGCTACCAGTTTCCCATGTTCGCGACACAAGCGAGCAAGCTCTGTCACAGCCAGAAAAGGAGTTATTTGCTATGCTGATACCCTTCCCTCCTGCACAAACAAGGCGGCCCAGCAGAGAGCTAAACCAGCAGTGTCTAAAGGATACAAGAGGGCTGAGCTTATTTGCCTTGTATCTATATTCAAATAATAAGTCATTCAACTTTTAGAGATTTGGAGTCGTGTTGCTTTTCAGACCACAAACTGAACAATTACCCTAGACTCAGCTACATGACACCTGAAGACCTATGGAATAACTCTCCACTACTACAAAGATAAACAATAGAAACGTTGGGTAATCTCTTACTAGGGTTGTATACAGCTCTCTCCCACTGCTCTCTTCTAACAGGCAATAACATTTTCTGTAGACTTCACTTAAATATAAGTGAAAAAATGTCACTAACCTTTTTTTAAGCATTTTTATAAACTCCATGAAATCACTATTAAGCTGCATTTTGGTTATTTTTAAAGATTTTATTCCCAAATTCTTTACTAAACTGCAGCTAAGTAAGTATTAAGTAAAATATGCAAAATTAATATGTAAAAAGGCATTAACTAAAAGAAAAAAAGCAACTTTTACAAAATTATACTATAATATTATATATCAAATATATACAAACAGTAATGAGAACTTAAAAGAATCTGTACTCTTACAACCTTTCATTCTTTTAGCCATCTGCACAAAAATTAACCTAACTAGTGCTAACTTCAATTTCCCAAATTTAAACATGATGTACTTCCTAGGAGCCCATGAAGAGGCAAACAAATCAAGAAGCTAAATCAAAAAAACTGGAAACACAGTCTTCTGAAATATACATATTCTACCCACAGCCAACAACTCATCTTTTTGCATGCTCTAGAAAATTAAGAAACAAGCAAGACTTTAAACTGTATTTTTAACACAACTTACCTGAAGCTTTGCTAGCTGAGCTGTGCGGGATACTATTTTGTTGTAGGGCTCAATAATTTTGACTTTAATTCTAAAAAAGAAAAAAAAATAATGACCAGACATTTATTTATGGAAATAATTATAAGTAACATAGTAGAACAATTAAGAATTTATACTTTTTTATTGTAATGAATGGCATACCTATCAACCGTACTTTGTAGAGCACCAATTCTTGTCTGCATCATCTGGAGGACACCTGTCAAAAAAAGCAGATGTGTTACATGTAACACTGACCAACTAAGCAAGGGACTACGAAGACGAATGAGACATTGCCTAGTCTGAAATAAGCTGCATAGATAAGTCAATTACTCAACATTAGAAAAATTTATTGGTAGAGAACACAAACATAAATAACAAACTCCGAAATTCATTATATGTTAAATTTCGAATCTAAAGAGAATGATGATTGGGACTGCTGTTCAAAAACACATCACTTAGTATATATACCTGTACCTAATATACAAAAATGGCACTACATTTTCAAAAGAAAGTCTTTTCAATTCAAAGAAGCCAACACACAAAGAAGACTGAAAAAGTAACTGGTTCTATTTCAGAATTTTCTTTTTTCAGTGCCTTCAGCTACAACTAAGGTATCAATGTCACTGTAAGATTATCTAATTTAGATTATAAACAGAGCCAACTATCCTAATCACATTTGTTCCAGATTAGTTCATCAAAGCAACACAAAGAAAGCTCATAAATATGCTTGCTCTTTTCCTGTTAAACTGCAAACAAAGCAGTCAAGGGCAGCAGCCATTTTTTTACAATATAGAATCAGTCTGTAGAGAATTTAATTAAATTATAGAAACCCAGACCTATAAAATTAGTAGGTTTGAGAATGTTCACAATAACTCAAACAAAAATACATTTTTTATCAAATCTTATGAAGGCAGATTCTTCTGCCATGCATATATGCAATGGCAAATTCTCACACATCAGAGACAGGAGATACAGGAAAAGTTGGCTGAACAGGCTGAGTTTTTCACTCTACACTGCAATAATGGTGAGCAGCCAGTACCACAGCTTTGGTACGGCTGTTATTGTAACATTAATAGCACAGCAGTCCTCTTGCCAGAGGGCAGAATCAGGAGAATGAGAGGGGGATCTACCCTGTGTCTGCTGAGTAAAATTTGGGATGATGCTATTTAGTCTATCCTGAGCTAATGAAGCAGAAAAGAGCGTGTACAGCAGATTACTGCACCTTTTAAAGTGCACAGATCTGAAAAAGAAAGCAAGTTTCCAGCAATTTATTGTATCAGTTAAGGAAGATTTAATGTAAATGTTTGATAAGATTCACTTTGCACATTCAAATGACTATATTCTGCTAATTCGTTCCATAAATTTCATTTTCATGATAAGAATACAGTGATGACCCAAGTTGTATGTTTTTACCTTCATAGTTAATACTTCTATTGATGTTCATCTTTTCTTTTTCGTACGAATCTTGACTGTTTTTTTACAGCAACCATAACATACAATGTGCAGCACAATTTTCTATTTTCTATTTTTTATTTATTTCTATTTTCTAATTTTCTATTTTTACATCTGTGTGGAAATGCTAACAGTTGAATACTAGGTCTAACAAGTTCCAAAGACTCAGGAGACACTCTAAGTCTCAGTGAGCAGAAACCAGCTGCTTACATCAAAACCTAAAGCTGTAGAAAGGGACAAAGATACTGATCAAGTCATAAAATGACCACGGTAAGGAAGACAAGCATATCTTGACTCAGTGTTTTACAGTGACCATAACATTATGTTATGCAAAGAATATATGCAAAGGAGCATACATTATTGCAGTCAGTATCTTTAGGCACAAAGATAAAATAAGAACATATGAAACCCCTGGCAAATAACAGGGAGCAAAATGACAGGTCTAGATCGCTCCTGACACCAGTACTGTATACGCAACCATTTTTTTCCGTATAGACTCAATATCTCCTATCGCCTTTTAAAATCAGCAATTTCTATCAAAAGCCAGATCTTAAACTGTGGAATAAAATAACTGTATATTTTCAACTCAGTAGCCTATTTCCAGAGGGGGGAAAAAGATGCAAGTAAGATTATGTGTTAAAGCCTCTTCACTTAAGATTTGCAGACTACGTGACACGTTCAATATTTGTGAACTTTATATTGCAGCAACATATTTAAGCTAGGGTTTTACTAAACTTTGACTTATTTACAAAAACAAGTCAAAAGGTAACTATTCCAGAAAAGTATCAGTCAATTCTTCTTCCTAGAGCTCCCTCTGCTGATATCAACAAGAATAGTCAAATCTACTTCTCAAAAGTAAGATCTGTAACAAATAACATTATGGGCCAAAGGGAATGACATTGCCCAAGTAAACATCAACAACAACTTTTCAGTTAAAAGAAACACCAGCATAATGTAAACGTATTTACCTTCCAGTGACTCAATCCCGGTTGCCTGAGCCAGCAGGTCTTCATGTCTTGCCACAACCTGAAAAAAAAGGAAAAAAGAAAGAAAAAACAAAAGGAAAAGAGCTGAGAAATCATCACAGAAGAATGGAGATTTGATTGTGAAAAGGACAGCAATGCATCACCCTACATTACACAGACATAGGAAATAGTGGCTGCACTTTAAAAATGAAAAGGTTTTCAGAAATGTATTGTAACTCACAACAAGAGTAAGCTCGGAATTACAACTTGGTCAGTTATGGCAGCTCAGCCAACAAATATTAGATAAAGCCAACAGAGTACAGTCACATTTCAAAACGCTCTCATATATAACAATCATTGTAAATGTAAGCTTGTTAACTGAAAAATAAGAAAGTATAATCACATTTTTGGTATTTTAATTTCTATTTACTAGAGGTAAGTTTTTAAAAACTCAGTCCCTAAGAATTTAATGATGCAGGAGGGCATGTTTTTGAAACTAAACACAAACTTGGCAAGTGGCGCTTGCAAACATGGCAAGTCCACTTAAATGTCTGTATGGTTTCCATACAAAAACTTTTGCCCTATACAAACTCAAAACCCTTCTGGAAGGCTTGGAGATGCATTAATACGGGTTATGTTTGCCCAGCTAAAGGTAGAGACACAGCCCAGGCTTCAGCACAGGTTGAGAGTGTGCAAAATTAATCACTCAGCTATCCTCAGCGTTACTGAGTATCTCTTCACAACCACCTTCCCCAAAAGACACTTTTTCACAGTCAACAAAATCACTCGAGAACAGTAAATGAACATCTCAGAAAGAAGAGTGGAAACTCCAAGCACAGACACCTAATGCAGAAATTAAAGGCAAAAGAGCATTCAGATCCACTGTTTCCTTTGCAGCAAGCTCTACCTTTAGTGACCACAAGGTGAGTGCACTGGATAATTTCAGAAGCAGCGAGACCCGGAGACCGCCCAGCTTTCAGGTGGTTTGTATCAGCCTCCCCAGAACAACAGGGATGTTTTAAACTTACTTGCACATGAAGCTCTTTATCCAGCTGACTAATCCCTTGTGCAAGTTTCGCTAACTGCTCAGCTATCACAGCCTGATGGATGGACTGTGAAGTGTAAGCTTTGACATCAAAATCTTCTCTGAAGAAATCAGCATAGCATTCTAGGAAAAAAAGAGTACACTTTATTTTTGTGTTTCTAAATAGTTAAATAATATTTGTGGATATAAAGTATGTGCTTTGCAGACCGTCAACCTCCTTACATATTTCAGCACATGTTCTCCGCACTGCACAGTATAAACAAGACACTGTCTGAGAAGAGGCCATAAGCAAGGGGAAGAGGCTGGAAGCTAAAGAGTTCCTTTTTCATAGAATCATAGAATCATAGAATGGCTAGGGTTGGAAGGGACCTGTAGAGGTCATCTAGTCCAACCCCCCTGCACACGCAGGGTCCCCTAGAGCATGTGGCACAGGGTGAAGTCCAGGCGGGTTTTGAAGATCTCCAGAGAAGGAGACTCCACCACCTCTCTGGGCAGCCTGTTCCAGTGCTCTGTCACCCTTTTTAACAGGAAAACGATAAATCAACAAACAGCAAAAGGGAAATAAATAAAAAGAAGACGGGCTTTTCTCGAGTAGGATATGCTAAGAGGTGCTGCCACCTTCCTCCTCGAACTCCGTGAAATGGGGTGAGGTGCGGGCGAACCAAGCACGCCACCCTCCTCAGACGGGAGAGCGGCGACTCGGGAAGCTCCACGGAGCCGCGGCAGGGTTCAATCCCCGCGCCACGCTCCACAGTGCGGAGCCAGGAAGCGGCAGCACCTCGAGGCCCGCAGGCAGGGCGGGCCGGGGCGGGCAGCCCGCTCCCGGCGCCGGCAGCCCCTTCCCGCGCCCCGGCTGACTCCCGGGGCAGGGACCCGTTGTGGCAGGAGGACCCGGTGCCTGCGGCGCCGGCCCGCCGCTCGTGGGGCTCGGCSGCCGCCACGGGCCGCCCGCGGGGCCGCGCGCGCCGCCGCCGCTCACCGTCGTGGCGCAGCTCGGCCAGAGCCGCCGCCGGGGCCGCGCCGCCCCCCGCCTCCTCCATGCCGGCCGCGCGTCAGGCCGAGCGGCGCCGGCGCGACGTGACGCGCAAGGCAGGCGACGGAGCCGGGCCGGGCCGGGCCGCTGGGCGGGGAAAGGCGGCGGGGAGGAAGGCGGTGGGTGCTCGCGCCACGCGGGGACCGGGCCGGGCCGGGCGAGGGCGGCAGAGTCCGCGCCAGGCCCCCCACGGAGCGCAGAGCAGCCCGCACGCTCCTGTTTCAAACGCCGCCTTTCCTCGTCCCCATCCCTTTTATTTGTTTTCGTCTTTTCCAGATGCGGGAGCGGCCGCTCATTCCACATGCTCGGTGACGCCGCCGAAAGCGACCGAGGCCCGGTAAAAGATCCGGTGGATTTGTTTCATTCCGGGCAGGTTGTGAAAATATGCGCCCCTATGGTCCGTTATTCGAAGTAAGTCACGGTCATGTCAGCTCTACCCTCGGTATATTCCTAAGATAAAGTTTTCATTGAAGTGATTACTCTTTTTTTTTAACCCTGTGATTGTTTAAAAGGCAGATCAATGTGGGACGTGTTTATCTTACGATTAGGCTTAAGCATTCCCATGGTATTCCATGTCAAAACAGTGCCTCGGAAGAGCTGACGAGGTGGTGCCTGCGGTGCTGATCTGTGCCCCTCGTGTGCCCGCAGGTTGGCTTTCCGAACCCTCGTTAGGAGGTACGAGTGCGATTTGTGCTACACGCCGATGATCGTGGCGGCCGACTTCGTGAGGTCTGCCAAAGCCAGGGACAGCGAATTCACGACCAACAACGGTACTCTCCCTTGGAAGAGCTACTGGGTTTTCACGGTGTTTTGTGCAGTGATTAACTGAATTGACCGAGTAGATGAAGGCTGTGATGCAACTTGACATCTGTAGCAATTTAGGGGTACTGCGTCTGATTAATTGTAAAACCATACAAATGCAATAGGTAAGAGTGGTATATCTCACTAATAGTGTATCATATGAAATAGTGGAAAACCACCTGGAAATCAAGCCCTCCAAACTCATTTAGGTAGCAGTACGATTCCTCTCCTAGCAATTACTACTTCTTCTCTGTATCAATAGTGAGCACTTAACTCATTGCTTGGTCTCCAACAGAAATAAATATGTTGTAAAGGAGGGAAAATGAATGGACCAGACATTTGATACAGCAGAATTAGGGATTGATAAGGACAACAGGGGTTCAGATTCACTACTGTGGGAATGGAAACAGAAGGGGCTTTCAATGTGCTGCTTTGGATACAGTGATGTAAGGGACAAACAGAGACCTGGACATGGAAGCATCGTGTGGAGTTGGAAGGGCGAATGCGATGATGCAGGCCCACGACAGAGACATAACCAGAAAAAATACAAAAGTAGGATTGCGAAGAATTGAACAGGCCCAGATGTAAACACGAAGAGCAAATGAGGTGACTGCAATAGAACAGTGTAAAATTGAGCATACAGGGTATAGACTAAAACAAGAGGCATGAGAGCCTCTCCTGATGTGAAGATGGGCCTTGTCAGATGTGCTAAGTGTGATGCCTTCATCTCTTCACACTACTGAATTGATGTTGGCATTTTTGCAATAGCAGTGGAAGAAAACTCTGATTTTAGCACTGACCACTTGCTGTGGGGCAGCACTCATCTAGAACAGTCTAAGTACAGAGAAAAGACATTGGTTTGCACAGATCGACTCTTATTAGTGGAAGAATTCAGCTTGAAATAAGCATGAATATTCTTTGTGTAAATAATGAATAATTAAGATCATAATTGACAATATGTGAGGACCTCTGCCTGAGGAGTGCAGGAAGGCTAATGTCACTCCAGGCTTCAGAAAGGGCAAGAAAAAGAAGCCTCATCTCAGACCCTGGAAGTGGTGGAGCAACTCATCATGGATGTCATCCCTAAGCATGGGAAGAGAAAGAAGGTGACCAGGAGTATTAGCATGGATACACCATGCAATTAGTTAAGCAATCAAGTTTACCCAATCTGATAGCCTTCTACAAAGGAATGACTGGCTGGGTAGATGAGGGGAGAGTCTGCATTTAATTGTTTATATGGAAAGTGAGTGCTAAGACTGTTTGAGATATTTTTAGGTACCATTAATGCAATGCAGCAGCTGTAAAAGAAGAGAGCATTTTCCATATGACTGACTGGCTCTCTGCAAGGGCTTAGTAAGTCAGAAATAGTTCAGACCCAAGCTGAGGAGCAGTGACACTTCAGTTTCCCATTTGACACAAAACTGCTAAAGCTGCTCTGTCCATTGCACTGCAGGTGGAAAACAGCCATGCCTGCATGGAAAGGGGGAAGAGAAAGGATTGCAACAAGAAGGGAAATGCTTGTGGGTTGTTTTAGCTTAATTTGAATAAATAGATTAATGTAAGATAGGAAATAATACCTAAAAAATCCTGTCATCAGCAGAAAGATTCCCCATAGTTCCCACAGTGCCCAAAGAGAGCAGTTCATAAGGTTCCGTAGCCCCGTGGTGAATGGGGCGGAAGTCTGTGCTGAGGCTTTAGTGTAGCCCTAGGAGGTACCTGGCTTTGGCAGTGTCACCATCAGTTATGGCAGCATTTTAGCTGGAGTGTCACCCCTACAAAAAGTGAAAAGGTTACTGTTACAAAGAGAGTAATAGAGCTTATAATTCATAAATATCTGCTTCTATAGTTCAGAAAGAGCCACTTCTGAAATCAATTGAAAATTACATGGCAATTTAGCTTAAACTTTGAGATTTTACTTTAATATTGGAGAATAATGAAGAAAATAAAAACAAGAAATGATGGGTTATTTATGTTGAAGATAGAGACAACAGTAATGGTTTTACTTGTTTTTGATGTTTAGGACTTTGGGGCCTAAAAACATCCAAGAATAATTCAAAAAATAAATGAATTTTTTGTTTGTTTTGGGTTTTTTGCACAGAGTGAGCTAATAATACTATTTTAAACAAGTTATTGATTTACACAATAGTTTTTACATAATAGTTTTGTAAACAAATATATATTTTAAAGGGTTTAGGAAAGAAATGCTGATGATTATCCAGGCTTAATAGAACAATCACTTTTTTTTTTTACAGTCTCTAATTGTTTTTTCATTTGAGTAGGGGATCATCCGCTGATTGTTCAGTTTGCTGCTAAAGAAGCACAAGTTTTATGTGATGCTGCCCAAATTGTCTGTCCTTTTGCAGACGGGATAGACTTGAACTGCGGCTGTCCTCAGAGGTAAAGTTCTCTAAAAAGCTGTGCAAATACAATTAAATAATTTGAAAGTAAAGGATGCTGGTCTTCATTTTCATGGTCATTTTTATCTAGGCTCAAAAAATAAAGATTGAGATAGTAATAGCATTTTAAAGTGTACATCAGAAATGTCTCTGTGGTAAAACACTGCTCCGTATAGCCTGAGACGCCTGTCATCTTGGTGACACGGGGGAAACCAGGTGTGCTTGTCAACTTGCCGTTTTTATTTCTGAGATACTGAATGTCCTCTCAGGAATGGAGTGCCCATTCCTTCTCAACAGTTGTTAAATATGCATTGCCAGTGCCATGAAATGCTATTTGACTTTCTAGAAAGAGCTTCATTATGAGGAATTTGGAAAGTATGTTGAGAAATGATGTAGCAATTCCCCAAATGATGAGGCAAGTCCCTGATGTCTCAGACTTTGGCAAGTGAAGGATAGTCTCAAAAATGTAATTGTACAGATTATATTATTCAGGCCATGCTGAAAATAACTTCTTCCATTTTTTACTAGGTTTATAAATACAGCGAATCAGTGATCTACTCAATAAATTGATAAAGATTTTTTGTCTTGACAGTGAGACAGGGAGTACTAATTCACCAGTGAAGATTCTCACTAACTGTCTCAGTTGAGAACCACTTATTATATGCTTGTCAAGCAGTGTTTTTCCAAGTGAAATTATCAGATAATAAATGTAGGAAAGCAAAAGATAATATTATGGTGCAAATACTTAATTTGTCAGTTCTAATTAGGTTGTCATGACTTACAATTACAGTATTTGAGAACTCAACACTTTTCTGGAGAGCCAGGCTATTTATCTATGATCTAAATCAGTGGTAATCAAATAGTAATTTATTTTCATGATTTCCTTGTGAGTCCATTCTGTAGACAGAAAATTGAACTGGAAGAGATTAATAACTAACAATTAATAGTCAAAGTTCTAATTGTAAAATAGAGACTGAACGTAATATGCTGCAAATGCATCGTAGCATCTTTGAACTACAGCTGGTACTATCTCTATTTACTTAACCACATATTATCAAGGCATAAGGAGAGAAATTGAAGTGATGTTTTTGACTGAAATCCATCTCTTTTGGAGTGTGTAGGTTTCCTTTTTTTTCCGTTTGTTTTGAATGTAGATTACAAGCATTTTTCTCTTTCTTTTGAAGATGGGCAATAGCAGAAGGTTATGGTGCTTCCTTAATAAACAAACCAGAGCTAGTTCAAGATATGGTGAGACATGTGAGAAATCAGATTGACAACCCTAGGTTTTCAATATCTATTAAAATAAGGTAGGTCTGATTTACTGCTGTTTACAGTATGTGTAAGAATCTCTCAGTTTTTTCTAAAGTAAAAGAACTTCTTTTAAAAGTTAGTGTAATAGTTACTCTACAGTTTAATGATTGCATATCTTAAATATTAATATGTTACACATTATTGCTAATTCCTTAAATGTGAAGATTTGTGAGATTTGTTTGGTGCCAACTACTCAAAATCTGAAAATTGGATAAGTACAGCCTTTAACTAACCCAGGTATCACTCAGTAAGCCAGAAGTGGCTTACGCTGCAAAAGAAATTAATGGTCATTCAACTCAAACAAGCTCAAAATGTAGAGTTCTGTAAAAGAAAAGCAGTGAGCTACATAGTCTGTATGATCATGGCAGCTTACCTTGTGAGCTGTTAGAGCCCAGAGCCACCGTTGCTGTTGTCCCCTAACAGAGAGGCAATAAAACAGAGAACTGGCCTCCCACAGCTGCTGAGAGGGAAAGAATTTGGTTCCTTTCATCACCTCCTGAACTTTTAGAAGGCCTTGTTTAGCCTTGCTTTTTAAGTGTCATCCAACACTCTGTCCACTATTGGAATAAAACTTGGAATAACATCTGGCTTCTAGAATGACTCCTGTGAGACTTTTGCATGTTGTTTAGTTATGTTTCACCTCAGTTTGTGATCCCTCCTTGTGAAAAGGAGACATTGTCAGAGTTTGCTTCAATTTTTTTCCTTCACAGCACTATGCAAAATGATACAACATTTATTTTAGAATCTTTTGAGTATCTTTACTCAAAAACCCCACCATGTTTATTTCAGAGATGTGATGTAATTGGACAATATTAAATTAAATGGTGATTTTAATACCAAAAAAATCATACATGTTTTATTAAAATATCTCTTTACTTTCTGTCAACAGCATTTCTTTAGTTAAACATTTATATAATCTTTGTTACCTGATGGCTTCTTAAACGATTCCAATAAGTTACTAAATAATATTTCCATTCTTTGGCATTTTAGGATCCATGAGGATTTAAAAAGAACAGTTGATCTGTGTCGTAAAGCTGAAGCAAGTGGAGTTTCATGGATTACAGTACATGGGAGAAATGTAGAAGAAAGACATCAGCCTGTACATTATGATGCAATTAAAATCATCAAAGAAAGTATGTCCATACCCGTTGTAGCTAATGGAGACATTAAAACTTTAAAAGATGCTGAAAATGTTCATCACTTGACAGGAGCAGATGGTAAGATTAAATGCTACTTTTATATGAACTTGGAAATCAAACTTCTAAGTATTTTGTCTTGACATAGGGCATGATTTGAATGATTTTTTTCACACTTTGAGGAGAGACAAGGATATCTTGGATACCTTACAAAATCATAAAAGCACAAAGATTTCAAGAGCAGATCACTAAAGCCTTGACTTAATTATGCTGTATCATCAATCAGTAGTGGTGTTCAGAGAATCATCAAACATTCATTCCCTCTTTTTATAAAGTTCTTCATCTTTTGTCAAACTGCAAGATTTGTCTTGGAAAACTATTCCCTGCATATGGACATAGTTTTCCTGCAGTAAGGAGGCAGAGGAAAAGCAAATATGGTTAGGCCAGATGCTTAACCACAATTAAGATGAGTTGCTTCAAGTACACAGTGAGACATTGCACTGTCCTATCTGTAGGTATCCAATCTATTTTACACTACAACCGTTTTAAAAAAAAAAAAAGGCAGAAGAGCATTTGAGCATTTTATAACCCATGCAGTTATTTGATGCCTGTTACAGTGAACTCATGTACAAGCCTAGGATTTCAGGGCAGTGAAAAAATTCAATATGTAAATAATACCAAGTTTGCATCTGAAGAGATAAACAGGACAGAGAACAGCCAGTATTGGTGTTTAGGGACGACAACAACAGACACTGATACTACCAAACTGCCATAGTGGCTTCCCCCTCAAAGCCAAAGCAGGCAGAAATAGCTGTTGTCTAAAAATACTGTGGAATGCTACTAAGTACAATACAAAAGAGAATATGTAATAGAAAGGAATATTCTCATAGCTCAGGTGATGTTAAATAATAAAAGTATACAATATATTTATGTTTTTAAAAATACATAATATATAGGAAGTACAATCGCAAAACGTCGGATTTCTTTTTGACATGCACAATGCTTAAAGAAACTTGGCATGCTTGGTCATCTTATCTTGTGAGATTATTTACATTGCAGGCAAAGCTGAATCATTTTTGTGCAGCAAAATAACAGTTGAACTTGGATGGATTTATCTAACAGTTTAGGATAGAGTTGCCAATATGCTGGTCTCTCTGGAAAGTAAACATTTGCTGCAGACCAAGAGCCCTGCAGTTCCTGTAACTAAGACATCGAGTGCAGTGGGAAAGATGATTCTAGTGCAGTTAATCAGCTGAGTGGCATTAAAAGTCAGTGTGTGTATAGCATGTGGAAATTAAATACAATTGAATTGCTGTTTAAAAAGCGGAGGAGAAAGGCTTCTTTTCTGTGTCTTGTGTATTGTTTCAGAATTTCTGGAATGGTACATCATGAAGTTGAACTTTCTGTCAGATGACATTGTTGCTGTGGGGCTTGGAATGTTGAGTGGATTTCTCTGATGTAGCTGTACACCCGTACTGTTCGTAGTCCACACACTTTGCCATAATAGGTGCTATGCCAAATCCACAGGAAAAATTTAATGTTAAATTTAAACTTTATTGTGACTTTCTCTCTTAATTTCTTGTTTGAAGGTGTAATGGTGGCTAGAGGACTCTTAGCAAATCCAGCTATGTTTGCTGGGTACGAAGAGACACCTTTGAAATGCATCCAGGACTGGGTCAGCATTGCTCTTGAGCACGGAACTCCCTTTACATGTTTTCACCATCACTTAATGTACATGATGGAACGGATAACCTCAAAACAAGAGAAAAAAGTTTTTAATGTTTTATCGAGTACCTCATCAGTTTTAGATTATCTGAATGATCATTATGGTATGTGATAACTTAAACTGTGTATGTATGTGTTATATGAAGACTTGAATTGCTGATACATTGCTGTAGTTTTACTTGGACTTCTATTTATTAGTCAAAATGATATATTGTGTAAATATTTTCAATGCAATATAGCATTATGATAAGGCTGATACCGTATATTTTTAGTATTTTTATATCAGTATTTTCCACTCAAGCGGTAGTCCAGATTGCATAAATGTAGGATTCCATTTATAATGCATTGCTTGGATTGACTGTTTAAACACTCCAGGAAATTATTTTTTGTACAAGACAATTGCTTAGAAGAGTATGTTTGCAAATTTGGGGATCTTTCTTGCGAACTTCCTAAAACAAGAAGAACTAATCAAAAATAATACCAGATATTAAAGACCAAAAGAATAATGGGAACAATCGTAGAAATATTTGCTCTGTCTGGGATAAATTGTGCTTTCAATTTGAGAATTTTTTTTATGTTTAAAGCTGGTGAGACCTTGTAGCCCAGAATATTATTCTCTCTTAAATTAATGTTCCTTTTGCAGTTTAATTGAAAACAGTGAAATTTAAAATGTATACACAACTCAGAGTTCTAGATACCACATATTGAAATAAAACTGAAATAGATAAAAGATGGCAGAAAGAATAAGCAAGCAAGATGACAAAATGGTTTAAATTCTCTTTCCTACTCATAGTTCATTATCCAGTGCAAGGTACCTATTTTATCAAGAAGTGGTACCATAAATACATTCAGGAATCTCAAATCAAGTGCATGTCTTACACTTGTGCTTAAAACAAGGTTGGAGGGACCATATTGGAACATTTTTTAAAAAAAAAGTTTAGTTGTGTATTGTGTTTTAAGTAGAAAACTAGCTGAATCTGGACTACAAGATCTGAATGTTCAGAGTGAATGCAGTTTTATCTACTGCATAATAATTACATAAAAGATTAAATCCCTCTCACCTACTAAAACAGAGCTTTATAGGTCAAAGAAAAGCTGACAGATTTTCTCAGTGGGGTTCCTGCAGTCCTTTCTGCCTGTGGGCAAGTTGCTTATGAAAGAATGACAACAACTTGGCTTTGAATCTTTGTATAGGAGGGAATAGTGAAAATCAGAACAAGATAATAACATTGCACACCAGCTGCAGTCGTTCTGCAGGAGAAATTTTGCACATCTTCTATGCAGTGCAATTATTTGTAATCAATTCATTTGTTTCCTTTGTATGTTTACACAGAAAGTCATACCAAAACTTGCTTAGTTGTAATTAGGAATCCTGACTCTGATACGGCTATGAATAGACAAATGATTAGTTCTAAATTTTCTAAATAAATTGCTTTCTTTTATATATGGTTGTAATTATTTTTATTAAATGCTCTATATACAGTCTGAGCTTTTTTTTTTTACCATTGATGTAACAGCCCAAATCTTCTTACCATTTAAATATCTAAATTATCATATTTTTTCTAATGCAGTGGCATAAAACACTCTTGCTCATTTTTAGTAAGAGTATGTGCTCCCATTTAGACATCATAGCAGCCAAAAGGTTGAAAGGGGTGACCTGAGTCATCCAAGTCTCATTCAATATTTATGACAGCGAAGTCATGTACCATTTGATGTAACTGCCCTATGAATTACAAAGTAGCAGAGAAACTGCTCATTAAGTAAAACACAGTATAATAACACAAATGCAAGGTTTTTCTTTCAAAAGAGGGGAAATAACTATTTTAGAGTACTTTAAATACCTTGACCTATTTAGAAACTGAATTCCTGACATTTTGAATGCAGCAGTTGTTGTGCCTGTGTGATAGCAATTTCTCGACTGATACTTTCACAATTGAATTTCACAGCAATTTCTGCCTGAAGTATAAGACTTAGATTGCAGTTGATACTGCTGGTAATTAGGGAGTGCTTGATCTGGCCCAATTTTTTTATCATAAAAGTCAGTGGAAATTTATCATCACTTTCTGTAGGTGAAGTAGATGGCTCTGGGTGAAACTGTATGGCTTGTTGCTCTCAATAATTTTGTATAGGTGAGCATGCACAAATGAAGTGGCAAAAGTGGGATCTTGAGGTCATACTCTGAACAATCTATATTGTTTATATATTTATTTATAAATTGTTAAAGATATCTTTGAGAGAGCTTTTTAATTTCCAGTCATTTTAAATATCTTGTTTCTCATAAGTCATTTGAATAGGGGAGAATACAGATCTCCAGCTCTAAAAGCATGTTTGTTTGGTCCTTCCAATTCCTAAATAACTTCCAGTTAAAAAAAAAAAATCTTCTGGAATTAGCAAAATATGAAAGCTTTGCTTTGGCACCTCCCACAACTCATAGAGCTCTTTCTTTTAAGTCACTCTGTGCAAAAATGTCATATTTTCACCAAGCTTCTACTTCCTCGCACCTTTTACCCTACTGATGTAGCCTGTACCCCCTTGTGCACCCTGTGCAATCCCGTTTTCTCTCTTCTCTTCTGGAGCGGTTCCACTCCTCTCTGTTGGGTTGATGGTTAGGCAGATGCAGCGTGTGACAAGGCAGCCCAGAGCAGAGCAGGGCGGAACTTCCTTCTTCCCCTTTCAGCAGAGGATCTATATCCACCTGCAGTTATTACAACACACTTGAGCGTTTCCTATTTCAACAGCAGCTTGACTCTGCCACCTTACCAGCAAAGAGAAAGGTGGTTTTGTGTGTCGCAGGATTTTCCATTTTGCTAAAGCAGCCGCCCGTGATGCTGCACAGCAGCTACATCGCAGCCCACAGTGAGGGAGGGAGCTCTCCACGCCAGCAGCCCAGGGCTTGTCTGTGCCGGGGAAGCGCACTGCAGCCGGTACAGAGGGAGTCACTCATCCCGAGCTCTCCCGAGTGGAAGAGCAGGCTGGGCCTCGGCACCAGCGGGAACGTGCAGGGACAGGCCGAGCGGCGCAGGGCTGGGCAGGCTACCGCGCCAGTACGAGCTGGTAAGCAGTGCGGAAGTGGAAAGTGCTGTGCAATTAAAGCAGAGAATGTATTTTTAAAACTCTTTTTATAGCTTTAACAGAATATAATGGCTGTAGGCCAATAGCTAAAGTTTAGTAACTATGACATTTAGAGGTTAGGTTTTGGTTTTGGTTCTTATTGAATATGAAAACATACAAGAGACATTTCTTAAGAGCCAGGCTCCTTCCATGGTGCGGACTCTGAGGGCTCTCGGAGCGTTCTGCGCCACCAGTGCTCGGGATCCAGCCTTTCCTCCAGGCATCGCGGGCAGCAGCTGGACAAACACATTGGCCACCCCGAGTGCCAGACCTGGGAGACGGTGACACGAGCGCCACAGGTCAGACCGAGGGCAGCTGCAAACAGCTCTGCCAACACAGCTCGGGAGCTGCTTAGGACACCGTCCTAACCCGCTCCAGCTCAGGCGGATTAGGGGCACAAAGAGCTACTATTTACAGCGCTTAAATGATCTGCATTGTTTTGGGCCCCAATTAATCAAGAGTTAATTGGGACACAAGTCCCCCAGTAGTGGGTGCAGCTGTAAGTGAGGTGCTGAGCCCCATGAGGGTGCAAGCACCTTGGAGAAGTGGGGAAGCAGCAGCGACAGGGAGCTGGGTAACTGAGGTAACTGGGGAGCAGCTCGTGGCCTTGGGGGGCAGCTCAGGGCCTTGCGGAGCAGGGTCCTGCATCGTCACCGATGCCCAGGTTCGCAGTGGCCATGAAGGCCACGGTTACGGGGCAGAGCTGCGGGCAGGGACGCGGCAAGCGCGCGATGGAGGCGGCAGGGCCAGGGCCGAGGGAGGCGGCGGGTAACGGGAAACGCGATCCCGCAGCTGGCGCCGGTCTCTGCCGATAAGAGCGCCGCGCGCCAAGGCCCGCGCCATGCTCCGCCCCGCCCCGGGAGAGAAGGAAGGAAGGAAGCAAGCGAAGAAGGAAGCGAGGAAGGAAGGAAGCTCCCGCCCCAGCCGCAGCGCGCCCCGCTCGCCCCTGGGTCGCCATCGACTCCGCGCGGAGCCAGCAGGTTGCGGAGGCCGCGCGGGAGGCGGCGGCGTCTCATGGCGGCCGCGGCGGGAGGGGCGGGCAGGGGGGTCCGGCCCGGCGCGCCCTGCCCGAGGGAGGGAGCGCGGGGGGTCCCGCCGCCCTTCCCGTGGGGCTAAGTCCCTTCAAAGGCGGTTCCCCCGGGGAGGGAAGGGGAGGGCAGGGCCCGGGCGGGCGCTGACGGCCGCGGTGCCCCGCAGGCCGCCATGACTTTCCAGTGGACGGCGGTTGCCTCGTTCCTGTACGGGGAGATAGCGGTGATCCTGGTGCTGTGCCTGCCCTTCGTGTCCCCCGTGAGGTAGGAGCCCGCCGCCTCGCGCGCGTGTCTCTATAGTATGTATACGTGTTTATATATGTACGTGCGTGTCGTAAGCGTTGGTCTCTGCTGCGTCTTCAACTCGTCATGCGGTGAGATCAGTGGATGCTGTTTGGGACCCGAGCATCAGGAGTTTCAAGACCCACAAACGTCTTTAAGCAGTTCTCTTCTTAATTATTACTATTTATATGTGTTTAACCCCCCCTCCACTGCTCACTAACGTGAGCAGCAGCTGCTGCTTTGCCCTGGCAAGAGGCATCTGCTCCCGCCCTCCCTGCGAGGCTTGCGGAGGAGGGCGAGGAGATGATGTAAAAAATCCCTCATTCTAGTCACGCAGGCTTATTAAGGCAAGGGTAACAGAAACAAAAGGCATTAATTACTCCCACTGTGTGCAAAGGCTAGGCCTATGTTACTGTCCTAAGATTTCCTTCCTCCAAATAGGTATTCAGCTTGGGTAATTCTGTTTTTACTTCTCACAAGTAAGGAAAACTAGAGAAACTAACTTCCCTATAGGAGGCTGTAGAGACAGAATTACTGATGCTCTTCTGGAGAAAACAAAATTCTTTAGTTTTTTTTTTTTTTTTTTTTAAAAGGTAGGATGAAGCATTAAAACTTGTCAGAAAATGTGCAGCTGCCTCAGAATTGTGTGAAAGGGTTAAATGTTTGCTTTCTGCAACTTTAGCTATATATAGAATACATATAAAGAATGCAGTTTCTGCCTTCTTGAAGGTGGTTGAATCCCTTACATCTAGTACCATAATATACCCAGTTTTTCTCTACTTTGGAAGTTGAAATTGTTCTCAAATCTAATATAATCTTAGCTCTTGCAAGGCAGATCATGGGGAGCTTAACATCTCAAAACAGATTACTGACTTCTCTTATTTTCTGTGGGTTTCTAGTCAAGAAAAGCAGTTATATATATGTGAAGGGGGAAATATTATGGCTCTTGTAATCAGCAGATTGTTAATAATGTATGAAGAAATGAGCTGCAAGAATGTCTGAAGGCTGGTGACGTATACCGGATATGGTGAGAGTATTAGAGCAGGCTTCACTTGTGGTATAAATAGGACTTTGGATCCAGTGTTTGAAACTGAAAGATAAATTTATAACCTATGGAGCTGGAGACACTTATTCAGATGTTAAACTTAATACTTTTTTGATACACAAGGGAGGGGCTTTTGGCTCAGCTTCAGTGAGGCAGATTTGTAGCATCCAATTATGCTTTTGAGCAGTGCTTTCTGAAGGAAATAAATGCATTTATCCTTTATGTGTTAATGTTCAGTTTGCTAGCAAGTTTTTAAACTCCTGGAAAATATTTTGACAATATGAAAATGCAAGTATATAGTATATGTAGTTTGCACTACTGTTATAGTATGGAAGTATTTATGTGTATTCTGTCATCAAAAGGAAATCAGCACCAATATGTGTGAATCTCTATACTTCTGCAGCATAAAATAAGGGTGACAGCATCACTGTGTAGTAGAGAGCCTTACTTTTAGCCTTATTATGACTTGGCAATATAGTTGACCTAACATAGTACCTCTGGTAACTCTTTCTTTCTAAGAGAAGATCAGTGTGAAGCTTGGAGAATGACACATTCAAAAAATTGGTCATTATGACTTCCTTTGGGTTGTCACTTGGTCTTGATGAAAGGTTAAGCTTGCTGCACCTACCGTGCTAAAATATTTTGCTCTTTCTGGTGCAGAACAAATTGGAGGTGGCAGGAATTAGATTCTTAGTAGGTTTGAAGCTGCTGAATGACAGATTTTAACAGTCTCTGCAGAGTGTATATCCTGTAACAGAAGCTGGGTATTTTTACCTCATGGTCATGCTGATTCTAATCTGTGGGAGGCAGGACTAACTAGTTTGTGGCCCCTGATGGGTTCCAGCTCAGTCGAGCACACCACGTGCTTATTTTGGGTACCATGAACTTGAGGGTTCTTGTAGATCCAGCAGGTGACTGCTGAAGTGAAGTGCTCCTTGCCTCTCTTGCTCTCCCCTCAGCTCTCTGTCTCTCTGAAGCTGCATCACTAGCTAGCACATGTATGGTTTTTTGTATGAGATTTTTAACCCTTCACATTAAAATATAAACCTGAGGTTTCTCCTATTGTTTTTCCTTGCAAGTTAGTTTTACAGTAAAAGTTCAGATTGTTATTGTATTCTAAGACTCACTTTGTCAATATAAAAGTATGAGAAGAATTGAAACTGTCTTAACTGAGGGGCTGTCTTCCCCTGCCCCCGTATTTATCAACAAGGAGAACAACTTTGAGGGTGTGAAGGGGAAAATAACATAAAACCCATTCTGTCATTTGCTGCATCTCCGAATTCACTGCGCTGTACTAGTGGCTGAGCAGTGGTGATAGTCATGCTGACTAAAGTGAAAGCTAAACTAAATCATATTTGGAGAATACCTACTGTACAAGATGTTCTCGGGTCAAACCATTTGTGTCTGCCTGTGCTCACAATGAACAGAAAATGAGTGAGGTGAACTGTTGGGAAAGTTGTGTATGCTAATCTAAACTCTGTTGCTATTAAAATTGCTTTCTTAGGTCTCGTATAACAAGACCTTCCTGTGTGATTACTATGCTCGTATTTCTCTTATGTTTAACTATTTTGGAATCACACTGTGTTTATATTTCAGATGGCAGAAGATTTTTGCATTTTCTCTCTGGAGCAAATTGGCAGTTTTTTGGAACAAGGCATTCCTTACAATAATAGTTTTATTGATCGTCTTGTTTTTTGGTAAGTATTAAATAAGTTGTTAATGGATGGAAAATTTAGCAGGTATGTGGGCTTTGTGGCAGTAGATTGATTAGAAGGATTCAGGTCTGATAGAAGGCAACTTGTTTGTTTAACAATTCTACAAGAAATTGGAGAGGGATTATACCATGTTCTTGTGTGAATGCTGGGAATCTAAATGTAATAATATAGCAGGCAGGGGAAACGGAGCAGCATTTAGGCTGCTGGTTGATATCACTTTTACACAAGCAATATGAATGATTTGTAGGAGCATTAGGCTAAGCTGCTCAGCCTGCAGTAGATGGCACTCTTTCTCTCAGTTACTGTTCAAATTATGCAGGAGAAGAATAACCTAACTCTGAGGTACTCTTACTCAGCACAAATGTAAATCAGCTGTTGGCTGCATTTTTTGCAAATAGATATCAAGATCTACAAAGCAGGAGTAAAGCTCAAGTGAAATTTGAGTTTGAATGATGACCACCTGCCTGATGGAATTCATATAATGGCTCTTCTGGCTGCTTTGCACGGTCTTGTTAAGTATCTTCTCTCTGTCAGTGACAGAAATAGGTCTGCAGCATGAGTAGGAGAGAGTGTTTACAGTTCTCTACAATAAAAATCTTTAAACAAAAAAAAAGTATGGCTTTATTGTCTCTGCTGGGAGAAGCACACAAGTGCACTGCATATGTGACAAGGTCATAGTAGGCCACAATGCTATATCCCTAATAACAAAATATTGGAAATGGAAATAAGCATTTTGATTATATATTCTTAAACATCTAATATCTTTTTATCTGAAACATCTGTTTATTTTACATCTTTATCAGTAGATCTTTCAGTAAATGTTTTAAGATTAAGAAGTGGTGAATTTAAGTTACCTTCTTTGAACTCAAGTTGGAAACTTCAGTCAAAGCTTGTTTTTTGAGTTGGTAAATCATTGGCCTTTGAGGAAAGACAGACTTGTATAAAGTAAAGCAGTGTTGCCATAGCATAAGATGATAAATTAATGCAGGCCTAGAATATTCCCAGAGTAGGAAAGTATGGAATTTTGTTTGATCTTAGTCTTTGCTGTATTGTCCAAAGTTTCACCTTCCCTCTAAAAAATTATATAGTTATAATATTTTGCTGTAACAGACTTTAGTCATGTTTGTCTCTAAAGTGTTTTTTCTACTAGAGAAACACAGCAGCACCAATTTAATGTTGCAAGCATGAAGGTAGAAGGTAGAGAGGATAGAACCTCTACTTTTTTGCGTGTATAGGAAGATATTTTAAATACTGTGTTACCTTGTGTGGTGACCTAAAGTTTATAGATTGTAATACAAGCTGTCACTAGGTTGCTTTTGTTTCAGTGCGCCTAAGTGTATGTAGCTGGGAGGATGAAGGGTAGCTATGGTGTAGCTTAGTTTATTGGTTGCGTTCATGTTCAGCACTGCATTACTAAAGTCTTCCGAAATTACTGAAATCAGTAAGGATTTTTTTCTGCCTTTCAAGCATAAAATAGTGTAAAAAAAGAAAAAAAAAAAAAAGAAAAAAAAAAAGAAAAAGAAAGAAAAAAAAAAGCATCTAAAAACGTGCTTAGCTTGGGGGTGGGAAAAAATCCATATAAGGCAAATACTTGAGAAGAAATCTCTTATTTTTTCCCTCCTTCCTTCTTACTGTTTGCCCACTGGTTTGGGTTTTGATTCAGCTTGACAGCACTGCGTTCTTGACGCAGCACATAGAGTCTCTTCCACAAGTGCTACCAGGTTTGGCTTTGACCTGGTTCGTGCTGGCTGTATGCAGGTGTTGGGAGTTGCTGCTTAACAAACAGGTTTGGAGCAATGATTGGGCATAGCTCCAATAATAGTCTTGTTGCTTCGATGCTTTACCAAGGCTTACAGTTGATGGATAACAAAAATGGTGGCACTACATGTGCTAGGCCTGTTTTCTGAGGAGAAAGCCCCAGTATGTTTTTCTAGTATTATGTCTGGTTTATCATATGTGTGTATTTATATATGGATACAAACAATGAGTTTTCTCTTACAGATGCTGTTAGAGAAGTTAAGAAGTATTCAACTGTTCATGCAAGTGAAAAAGCTGTAAATGTCAATACCAGTGCTTTTGATCATATCCAGATGAAACTCTTTCGATCACAAAGAAACCTTTATATCTCAGGCTTCTCCTTATTTCTTTGGCTGTAAGTATAGTTATTCTCCAACTTCTGCATAGCACGATTCTTACAAAACTATTACTCAAAGTAACCTGACTAGAAGAAAGATCAGAAGGCTGATTTCAAGAGAATAAAAAATTAAGCATGTTGGCTATGCTAGGGGGCAAATGAGATCAGCTATATTATAGCAAGATAACAGAAGGGACTGTTCTATATCAGCCAGTAGCAGCTAAGACTTCTTCAGATCTTCTCAGTAGCCAAAACTACCTGCAAATCCTCTCAGTTCATCAGGGAACACTTAAACTGTTTGGACAAATAATGTGAATAAATATGAATAGGAGTGGTGATCAGAAGATTTCCTTCTACATTTTTTGGTGATTCTGAGCAGATAATACTGTCCTGTGCCTGTAGCTCTTCCAGCGAGTTGCTTGGCACTCCCTTGATATACAAGAGGAATGGGGAACAAAAAAAAATAGAAATGCCTAAAATTACAGAAACTTCTACCAAACTTCTTGCCTTTGGACTGATGTATTGCCATTTTAGCTGGTATTCTCAGAAGTTCCTGAGGAGTGTTGTGCGCAAATAACGGGGAGAAGTACATACAAAACTCGAGCAGGAAAGTTATGGAGAACTTGTGAAAACAGCACGACTGGGGACTCATCTTAAATTCTTGAACATAAATGCTTACAGCATGGGAATCTTCCAGGAGGAGTTAGAAACTTCTGCAGTTGCAGAGTTACAACCTCCTTGATATTGCAGGGATTCTTACAAGCTAGCTTGTAAATGTGAGGTGCTGCAATGGATAAATATAGGCTTTTTGAGAAAGGTGGGGAGGAAGAGCATGGATAGCATTTTGCAGAGGAGTGGCAGGAATGTGTGGGCTTTACCTTGGAACTGACAACAAGCCAGTCAGAAGCTTATTGGTAAGGCACAGAGGATGGGCCTGCACAGGCAGTGCTGTAGAAGGTGCCTGTTGCAGACTGTTTCCTCTGCTTTTCCTGGTCAGGCACAGCTGGAGGTAGTTATGTGATTGCAGACATTGGTCCTCGGGGAGGAGAAGATTTCCAGCATCTCAGTGTCTGCTCGAAGGACAGCACGTCTGGATGCAAACAGTCTTAGGAGACTTCTGCAGCGTGTCCTTAACACAGCAGGACATATTCTTAACATCAGTCACATAGGGCAGATGCTTTGCTGGGCCCATTGCTCACAAACAATAAAAAAAACTTGCTGGATGATGTAAAGGGCAAATATGGCTGCAGTGACCATGGAATATCTGAATGAAGAAAATGAATAGAATTGTGACCTGGGATTTCAGGAACAAAGATTTCAATTTTATCTACCAGCTTCTCAGCAGGATCCAATGGGAGACTGCTGTGGAAGGTAAAAGCCAAGGGAGGCTGAATGATTTTCAAGGATGATTTCCTTGGAGCAGGGGACTAATCCATTCCAACGCTCCAAGTTGAGCAGAAGGCCATCGTACATGAACAGGGATCTAACTGGACTAAGACACAGAGAAGTGTCCAGAAGATAAAATGAGGATGGACTATCTGGGAAGAATACGGGGATACAGCTGCAGTGTGCAGGGGTAGTGGTAGCAGAGACAAAACTTGACTAAAATTGGAACCAGAAGGATGTTGAAAAGGGCTGAGAGTAAAAGGAAGGCTAATGAAAAAGTAGTCTTGTTGCTCAGTGAGGCGGAGGAGCAAATGATAAAGGCTATGGGAAAGGCAGAAGCAGTGAGGATCTTGATCCCAGCCTTGCTTTGGTTTTCCCAAGGTTTGCCATCTGATTTCCCAGTTCTCTGAAACATGACAATGGACCATAACCCCCAGTGGAAGAAGGTACAGTGAGGGACTACTTGTTCAAATGGTATGCATCCCAGCTGGTCCCACAGAGTTGTGCACATCCAAGCACATGGATGGAGATGGCTGGTCCTAGCAAGCTAAGCATGAGACAGCAATGGGCTCTTGCAACAAAAAAGGCCAATCACTTCTTGGGCTGTAATAGCAAGAGTGCAGGCAGACAGTGTTTCCCCTATTTGGTGCTTGTTGGATTGTGCCTGTGGACTGCATTAATTTTGGCTCTCTGATCCAAGGTAGATAGTGACATATTGGAACAATGAGTGCAGAGAGATGTTTTTAATTAAAAACAAAGTGTGAAAATGGACATTGGGGAAGGTGGCCTTTTGTTTGGGAAGTCTATGGACTCCATTAATGCCTTTTCAGCTATGAAAAAGACTGTTACTTGAATTTTCAAACTTTCTCTAAAGAGCAGAATTAATTTAAGACTGTTGTCTTGGCTTTTCCTTGATTTGGCAACACTGTCATTGCGAAAGATCTAGAATAACAGATGAAAGTAGGGATGCAGAGGCAATCATAAGTTCAGATTAAGGAAGATAATTGCGAAGCTTGGATTTGAGGTGCCCTAGGAGTGCTTTCATCTGTGTTCTGACTTGCACAGTATCAATAGAGAATTGAGGATTGGTAGGTTTGTATTAATTTTATCCTACTCAGGTCTTTAAAATGTTTATATTTTACCTGTTACCCTAACATTGTTGCTTGTCTCCTGCATCTTTTGATCCATTGTACACTTAAATAGCTTAGTGTTCTAAGTATTTCAGTTTTCAAGCCAGGCAGGTGTCTAGCCCCTTAATGACTGTGGTTTGCTTTTTGGGTTTTTTTGCCTTTTTTTTTCTTTTTTTTTTTTTTTTTTTTTCTTTTTTCCAGGAAGTAAAAATCAGAGCTGTGGTCAGATTTTGTGATGAAGAAAATCTTTTCAGCTTTACTGTTATTTGTCAGTGGTACTTCTGGTTGTTTCTCTTTAAATACTTAAACAGTATTTATGTTTTTTTTTCACATCTAACATGAGCTAGAGAAAAGGGGATTGTGTTGCCTTCCCTCCCCCCTTTTTTTCCACCTGTGCTGTGAATGACTGTTTCTTCATTGTGTTTCTTCACCAGCGTATTGAGACGTATTGTTACACTTCTTACTCAACTGGCAAAAGGAATGACAACTCAAGCAGCTCTAGAAGTGCAAGTAAACAACACAAATGAAGCAGCCAAAAAATACCTGACTGAGAATGAAATGCTGCTCAAGGTATCTTAACCTTTTCAGTTATGTTCTTAAACAATAGGTCGTTGGTATGAAATAACTTGGCGAAGGTGTTTAATGCTTTCAACTTTTTGATACCAAATGCTTTGGGACTCCTTTTCTTTTTTTTTTTTTTAAGTGAGAACTAAGAAAGAACTATTTCCTTACAATTTGTAATTTAGAATGCTGAGTAAAAACTTGAGTAGTATGTTAGAACTTTGTTAATTTGGATCATTTTTCTTGTCTTCCTGATATGAATCTCATTGAAGTAATAATTACTTAATATATTTATTTGAATACAATTTTAGCAAAGTCAAGAGAGGTGCTAATCTTCCTTACCATGCAATTTGCTGTTTGTTGGGACTATTGCAATCTTCCTCCCACTCCTGGAGTAGTGTTTGGTTACTAGCACCAAAAGCTTTTATATATATATTAAAAAAGAAGAGAGAGGGGAAGGGATTGTAAGAACAGACTCTGAGCAAAAAGTATTAAAGGCAGGCAAAGAATCTGTTTGAGAGGGATCTCTTAAAATAAGGGCCAGTGAAGTATGTGTTAGGTGCATGCAACAATTCTGAAGTTTTGCAGTTTGGTGCTTCATAAAAATGATACAGACTCTCAGCCTTAGAATCCCTCACGGCTGCATCCTGAAACTTTGTTTCCTGCTGGGATTCATCTGAAAGTCTGTGATGCCTGGGGGTTTTTTGTGCTGCTTTTGTCCTTAGATGTGGTTTCCCTGGTGACACATTCTCCTAGCTGCTTGTAATTGATACCTAGAAACTAAAACTGCAGCCTTCCTGTCTTTGTTTCTGTTGGGTTTTGATTACATGGTTGCTTAAAAATATGGTAGCCAACATGCTGTAGGTAGATCTCTACCCTGCTCAAGACATCAAGAGTTCAGGATGAGGTTATTTTAACACTATGGAAATATTATCACTTAGTCCTGCATTGCTTGGCTCCTACATACCTTTCTCTGGTGAAAATTAAGGCAATTGCCTCTAGGCAATTTATACTGGACACTTATAATCTGTTAGTATAAATACCATGCCCTTAGCACAGACCTCACAGTCTAGGACAGTTCCTATTCAATAGATGTATGGAGCATAAGGCTTAATAGCAATAACTACTTATGCTTCCATAGAAAAAGCTGAGAATGGAAACAAGAGTTGTATGAGGCCCTCAGCTTTATTTCATGACAAGTTGGCTAAAGTTTGGCTACCAGCAGTCTAATGTAATCTTTTCTCTTGGATTAAGTTGCACCTGGGAACTTCTCTTTAACTCTTTCCTTTGGACTGCTTCCCAAGTTTTATCAGCATTTTTTGTTCTTTATTTCCTGACAGTCTCTTAGGTGACATGAGTTTACCTCGCAGGTGTTCATCAGTTCTGCTTATCTTCCTCCAGAACATTTACTACTTCCTTACTTTCTCCATAGCGAGAATGATGCTTAGTTGATTTGTGGAAGCTGTGGGAGCGCAGTCTTAAGTATTGAGGTCTAATCCTTAATAAATGACACTTTTTAGACATCAAGTAATACTTCCTAAAAAGATGAGAACACACTTAGTAAGTGTAGTAGTACTGATATTTTCAGAATACATTAAGCATGCTGCTCTTGTATCTAGTATTTACAGGGCTGCTTCTGAATGCTTTTGGCTTTGCTTGAATTTCAGGGGTTATCTAATCTAGATACCTGATTGTTCTACAGATTTTAAAAATATCTTCAAAGCTCCTACAAGGAGAGATGTCTAATAATATATTGCACAGTTTAAGTAAGGATGACTTAGTTACTACAAGAAATTCCTGTCACTTGCAGTCCTAGTATATGACTATTCAAAAAGTCACTTAGCTTAAGTGAAAGTTGTGGGCTTGATTCAGTGATATGGTGTAAGCTGTGTTTAACTTATGCAGAAGGCAATACTTACAACACATAATATCAACTTAACACATTGGGCATATTTTTTCCTTTTGTTTTTTACTTTTTATTGTTTTTCTAGAATGGCTAAGTACATGTGTGTTCTGTAGGCATTTGATAAAACCTGTCATTTATTTAATATCAAAGCTGACATTTTCTGTGGTTTTTTTTGTGTGTTTTTTTAATAGGCCTTGAATGAGAAGGGGAACAGTAAAAAGCAAGGGTCAGCAGAAGCAGACAGTGAGAAACTAAAGAAAGAAATAGACAGCTTGAAAGTAGAGCTACAGAAGACATCAGATGGTAAATATAGATTAGGATTTTTCTGCAGTTAAAAAATATATAATGCTATACCTAGTATTTTTAAAGATTATAGTTTTGAAACTATAATTTCATCACTTTATGGAATATTTCTTTTCCCCAGGAGAAACTTTTCTGATCAGAAGTTTTATAATGTACTATCATCTTTTCACTAAATGTAAAAGTATGTACAGTATTAAAATACATGTTGTAATTTGAGCACCTTAGTTCTAATTGTTCATAAATTGAACTGCTCCTCAGTGATATGCTGGATAAGGTATCAGTTACTCCTTACTGGAAAGATCAGCCTGATGCTTTCTATCCTCTGCAAAAGGCAATCTGTCTCTTCTCTGTGGTTGAAATATTCTGTGTAATATGACTTTTAGGTTAGGTATCAGGTAAGTTCTAGACTAATATTTTAGATGTATACATCTTGTGCAAAAGGGGTGGTGGTTTTGTCTTGTTTTTCAGTCCATTAGGAAATGTTTCTTATGGTTTGTTAGCAGTTTCTATGTTTATTTAGGCTGTCAAAGCTGCTTTCTTAGCAAATTGAGTTGGAAGCAGACTTTTCCTGTTTGGTTTTGTTCTGTTTGGAATTGCCAAGGTGTGTGATGGCAATGAAATTAGTATTTTTAAGATGGCTCTGCTTTTGACCTTGTAAGCATTACTCAGGTGTTCAGGCTATTAGAAAATACATATTTCATGGCAATGCATAGTCACTTGTCATCAAAACATAATAGTACTTTCATATTGCATAGCACTGTTACAGACCTGCAAAAATAGCAACTCCAAATAATTTATGAGTTGGTTTTCATTGCCCACTGGGAAGATGAACAAGAACTGCACAACTGCTGTTTTCAGCTCAACTTGAAGCAAAAAGAATCTCTAAATAGAAGATCTTGTTAATTTACATTCCCAGGCAGGTTTGATTGTGGGTTTTCCCCTCCTGCTGTTTTCTTAAAGGGAGGAAAGCTGCCCTTGAAGTGGTGGGATCAATGAAAAATATAAATGCATGTGTGTTGATTTTAACTAGTGGTATGTGACACTAATATAATGTAAGCTTTTCAGTCTGGAATGCTATAGAAAACTAAGGAATAAATAGACTTACCACTAAATAGACTTACCACATGCTGTTTCAGTGACATTCTCCCTGCAGGCTGTTGTCCATCCAAAAGCTATAGAAATTAAGGCAGGCTTCAGTCTTTTGTTAGAGGAGAAAGTTGGGGAGAGGATGATCTTAAGGAATGAGAAAATATTTTCAATACCATCTCCCTTCCTTCTCCTTCTCTCCCTCAAACAAAAACAGAAAATTCCATGGTTACATTAAGTGCTGTCATCAGCCTGATAGTGTTGTGCTAGGTCAGTCTTAGGATTTTGTAGCCCTTCTTGCACAAGGCAACCAACAGCCAATGAGCTTGAAATAGCTGATGATAAATCCCTTTTTAGACCCAGCTTTCTGTGGAGAGTTAGAGGTTTCCTATGAATTGTGCTTACTGGTTTCTTTAGAAACTTCTGCAACTCAGCAGGTAAACACTAAGGTTCATGCTCACTAAATAGGAGTAAAGCATTATCCAAAAATCAAAGTTGACACTAAAGAGAGGTTAGAGCTTCCCAGTTTGCATGCCACTGAGTTTACGTGACTAACGCTATCTTTTTCTGAAGTTATCTTTTCTATCACAGAGTCATATCCCTGAAGTTTTTTTGCAGAAGTGGCTTTTTTGTTTTTCCTCTTTTTTTTTTCCTGTTTTACTCTCTGCTGCCTCAGTGAGAAACTTATCTGATCTTTTGCACCAGGTACTTTCAAGTACCTGCTATTGTGTCTTAGCTTTTGTGTGATGATAAGATAAAAGAGGGATATCACAATAGGGTGGCCCTGAAGTTCTGATTTTAAATTTACTTCAATTATCAGTACCTCAGTTAATATCGGATCTGTTTCTTAATGTTAGAGGAGATCCAAGTTTTGTGTAAGGTCTTGGATGTGTAGTATTTGCTGCTTCTAGTGAATAAAGTACTGGGTATGTTCTTTTGTATTTCTGGCAGAAATTATATAGTGATTATTGTGGATTTTGGGGGGATTAATTTCTGGTTGTTCAGCTATCTACCTTTTATGTGGACACTATAGTCTTTTATCCTTTTGTATAATTAACTATATGATTCTAGGGTAGGAAGATGTTTTGCTACTAACTATATTTTCTGTAGAGTACTAAGAGCACTGTCTTTATGCAGAGGAAGAATGGAAAAACAAAAAAAGGGAGGGGGGGAAGTGAGTAGTGAAAGATAAAAAATGAGGTGACAAAGATTTTGGTCAAGATTTATTTTCAGACTTGATATTTTTCCTTTCCTCATTAAAGCCCTATTTCACTCTGAGGCAATGAAGGAAAGGGGGCTTTTTTTCCCCCCTCCTTTGCCCCCCCAGACTCACGTACTGGGGACTTCATAGGCACCCAGGAGTGGACTAGCAATTTTGGAACCCAAATCCATTTTTGACATTCCTGGACATGTAATAACAGGACTCTTGAGAAGCCTTCTGAGATGAATACATGTATATTATATGGATTATGTGGATACATGTGTATTATAGAAATGTCTCACTGGTGTCTGGGAATAATTGTGAATACTCTTAAGACTTCTTAAGCTGCAGGGGTGAGAACTTTGTACTACACAAGTTTTTGACAAAATATTGACTTGAGTAATTAAAGACTGTCAATATGGCTACTCTGAGACCTATAGGATTCTTTTTCTGGAAAAAGAAAAGGTGGTGTGGTAGTGGTGCTGTGATAAGCATCTCTAATTCAGATTTGCAACAGTAAGTGGTTTTTTTTCGTGGAAAATATTTCCACAACTTTTGTTTATGCAGAATGCTAATGGTGACAAGTATCATAACTATAAGTAATGGTATGTTCCTCTGTATCATTTTAATAGTTTTGGCAGTTATCAAAAATCATACACCAGAGTAAACTTCTCCAGCTACTGAAGAGATCAGAGCACAAGAGCAGGTTCACAAAGCATCCGTCCTTAAAGCTTTGAGATCAGGGTGGAGGGGAGAGGGAGAGACAAAACCTTTCCAGTGCCGTAACTTCCTTGCTCTCTCTCAGGTCCCACACTGAAACTGCCGATGGTTGAAATATCTGTTGGTTGTTATGGGATGTTTTGGGTAGAAGGAGGCTTCTGCAGTGCTGCACTGTCTCACTTCCTTGCTATCTCAGGTCATCGTTTTGCTGACACTGTCCTAGTGTATAGTAATAGCTACAGCTCTATTTACCCAACAGAAAATGATACAGAACAAGCATTGCAGCAGAACATGCTGTTGACAAACGCCCGTCCAGCTGACTGACCACATGGTCTCCTGACTTTCTTAGCAAGTGAGGTGTACCAGAATCTTCCAGCTCCATCTGTATCACCTAGTGGGCATTGGAGTCTCCAGCACCTGTGTGCAGCGCTCAAGCTGGGACCATAACACATCTTGGAGTGGAATTGGTCATGCCCCAGCCAGAAGAAATCTAGAGACAATGTTTCTGTGTGTCTTCTGTTAGCATTTCACTCTCTGTCCTTGTACTGGATTGTCAAAGCCATTTATGTCCTTTTGAACTGTAGTTCAGCTCTTTCTGGGGAGAAAAAAGTCTTTATTAAACTTAGGACAGCAGAACGTATTATAAAAGACAGGAGAATTCTGAATTCCGTATGCTCTAACCTGGCTTGTTTTATGTACAGAATTTGACATGAGTTGGGGTTTTTTTGGGTGTGTTTTTTTTTTTTCATAGCTGCATAGCAGGGTAGGAGACAGGAGTAGGAAAGCAGCAGCTGGTGTGGAGGGCTGGGTTTGGAACAGCTTTTTGTTTGTTGACTAATCTAGAAAGTAGATGTGTGCAGATGTACAATTGTCACCTGCAAACCCTAAGATTATTAAACATTGGGAAGATTAAAATAATTACACATTTCATAGGATTCTTCCCAGTGAGAATCCAGCTGGGTGTTTATGTTCATGGACAGTGACGTATTTGTCACAGCTAGTGTCATATATGAAAACTTTTATGTTGAGTTCTATAAAAGCAGTCAAGTTTTTTTAAGGGGGAGAAAGGAACAAACAAAACCCCCTCATCTTTTAACCTTTTATCAGCCTTCTTTTGTAAGCTAGGAATGAGATATCAATTAATTGGCCAGGGTGTCATGGTATTGATCCAGTGACAGAAGGAAATTTAGAAACTAAGCCCTTTAACTATTTTGTGCTAGATCATAACCCTGGTGAGAGCTGTTGCACAATGTCACACACAGCACAAGTTTAGATTCATATTTGTTAATTCAAAGGTGTAATGTTTTGTAACAAGCCAGGTTCTGTTCTACAGGGCCTTCTGTAGCTTCTTAAGATACTGCGAAAACCTATTGTAACAAGGTTTTCATGTGAGGTTAAGTTAGTTGGAGAAACTCCATATGATTTTTGATCCTGCCTCTTCCTTCTATGTATCTGACCATTATATCTTAACAGCTGAATTCAGAATTTGTCTGGAATTAACTGAATGGAGTTGTGTTCCCAGCTTTACAACATATTTGTTGGTGATCTAGGTTGAATCTCTTCTCCTATCTATGCCTAAATTCCTAACTTGAATAGCCCTTTCTTGGTTTCATAAAAGCTTGTAGACTCTCAAGGTAGTTGTAAGCATAGTCTTAAGTAGCCCAAGTCGTTTGGGTTTTCAAAGTTGTACTGTGAACAAATCTGTCTTTGAATTCAGACTCTGCCAGGCTTGCTTAGCAGCAAGTGCTGTAAGCCAGGCATAGACTTAGGCAGCTGTGCTGCAGAATGCTTGAAGGAATGGGAAGCTCTTGGCTTTTACTTTCTTCCAGAACAGCTACTGTCTTCTGCAAAACGAGGTAAAACACCCCATAAAAACCAGAGGGAGGAGTGGGGATAAAGGTGACTGTGCTGAGCACACCAAATATTCCTTATTTATGCTGGTTAGGTGCTTATACAATGCAATCTGTGTGGCAAAAAAAATAACTGTGTAATTGATTTGACTGCCCTATTCTCAGAGCGCTCACATAGGACAGCAGTAAATGGACAGCATGTATGGTTTGACAAGACTCTCAGAGAAGCTGGGAAGCTCGTGCTGTTGAGGATGTGACGCTGCTTTCTGTTACATGGCCCCAACAGCATGGAGGGGTGTGGGTCTTGTCTGACCAACAGACATGTATGGGATAATCCAGTCTTTTTTTCACCTTCTAGGACTAGAGTTGTCCCTGTCACATGCCTGTTTTGCTCAAAACACTGAAACAATGTGGTGGGTGGTACTGCTTTCTTGATCTACAGATACATTTAGATATTTTGTTACCATCTGAGAGATATGGTTGTTTTTAGTTGCAACTACAGTATGCTGCTACTTGCAAAAGAGCCAAACAGTATTAGATCAGTGGCATTGAATTATGATCTCTTCAGAGATGTGATATATTTTGCTATAATTATGGACAAGAATTATTAAATAAAAGGGCAAGATTGTTTTCTAAATAGATCATTGAAGAGGCAAAATGGTATATGGTGTTTTGGGACTTGAAGATCAGTAACTTACCAATTTGTAGTATATTCATTATAGTATGTAGCAGATTTTAAACAATAGCAAGAAAAGACAGATGGTCTGGAAAAGAGAGTAAATGCAGTGGAGTTTTACTTGGGAGATGTGTGGAAACAATGGTTGTTGCAAATACCAAGGCCCTCAGAGAAGATTCTGGCATCAATGCTGTCAAGATTGCATTGAAGGGCAGAATATCTGTGCAAGAATAAGGGAAAGAAAGAAAGTGTGGAGAGACAGGATGAATTTTTAATCACCTTGGAATCAACAGGATTGACCGCAGTTAACTTCAGTAGATCAGAATTTCTGCCTAGGTAAATGTCATATTACTGAAAGATCATTCCTCGGCTTTTACAAAAAGCATGACTTTAGGTACTCAAGCTAATAATAGGAAAAAGTGGGTGAATAGCAGAAATGGAGGGACAGGGAATCTCCCTTTTTGTGTGGGGGGCTGTTCAAGGTCCTTGTGTCCTGGACTAAGGAACTAGGACTTGCTGACAAGCTCACAAAATGTCATCATCTCTCCTGCAATCAGATTCCTGCACATGTGCTGCAGTTCTGGCCACACTGCTGGAACATGGGGAATAACAAATGTTGTGCTCCATTTTTTTCCCCTCTTTGTACTACTGAGGTGTTAATGTGACTATGTGAGGCAGCCTTATAAGTCATTAACAGTGTTTCCCTGCTGCAGCAGGGAGAGTTTCAGGGTATGCCTGTGCTGTAACAGCACCAGATACTTGAAATACCTATAGTAGAAGAATATAAAGATATCTAAATGACCTTACTCAAGTGCTTGCATAACAGTTCAGGAGTAACAGCCTTTATGAAGCTTTATGCTGATTTACCCAGCATTGTAAATTAGAGTCCTGGGCTGTTTTGTATTGCAAGGTAGACTTTTAGTTTCTTACTGTTTTGGTCTGCAGTGGGGAAAGGCTCTCAGAAGCCTCAGCAATTACTTTTGTCATGTTAGAAGCCTGTTTATGGCTACCTGGCCCCCTTCCTTCCCTCCTGACTTCTCATGCATAAAATGAAGCTTCTAACAAATGAACCAGAGCATAGTAAAATATGGGTTTAAAAAAAGGATGGCAGAAGGGGGCAATGCACCTGTAATGCTTCCTTATTCTTCATGTCTTCATTTGATAGACATAGCTGCTTTGCTAAAATAATCCTTAATATTTGAGTTGTCTTTTCTTTTTAAAGAAGGCTGCTGGAGTTTGGTTTAAGGTTGTTGTGGTGGTTTGGTTTTCTAGAGCCCTCCTCTGTGCTGTGCTGCCCTCTCTCTAACTTGTCACCTCCATCTAGCAGTTTATTGGTCTTTCCCACAGCCCCTCTGGCTGCTTATGCTGCTGTTTCTGAACAGGTCTGCCATTCTCTTCCCCTTTCTGCCCTCTGTCCCTTCTTGTATCTCTCTGATGCTCTGGTTTAAACTTTCTTTCAGAAGATGGGCTGTCTAGTACAGTGGAGCCCTAATACATACCCTGGTATCTGGGCTCACTTTGGACTGAGTATCTGGGTCCTGGAGAACAGCAGGATTGCAAGTTATAATTAAAACATGAATTCTGATATTTTACAGCTCACCTCAAGGCAACTACTGAACTAACAGCACTTAAAAAGCAGTCTGAAGGCCTTAAAAGAGAATATGACCGTCTTATGAAAGAACATGAACAGCTTCAGGTGGGTGGTTCTGGTTCACTATGTGAACACCATGTTCTGAAATGGTTTTACAAAGTTATGCTAGTTGCATGTTTATTATGCAAGAGAATTTACTAAAATCTTTAGTATAGCATAAAGTTAGGATGGATAACACTCCATAAACTTGATCAAAACACTAAAATTGTCTTGCAAAAATAGAAGGCATTTTCTTTTCCTCCTCACTACAAGTGAGAGTTGAGATTACTGATGGACTTAGTCTTGTTCTCAGTTGAGAGGTAGGATTTGGGTAGTTTTGCATGTCAGAGTCAAGTTAAAAGCTTCAAGAAAGTGATCGTAGTGCTGTGTGATATATACATCATTTACAAGACTAGTTTTATTTTGTTCTTTAAAACATTATTTTGTAACACTTGTATTGCAGACTTTGTTCTGGTGTATCAACACTATTGCAACAAGAAAAACTTAACCTAGGCTACAAACATGCTTGCCTAACAGTTCTCACTGAAGTACAAAATGTAAAATAGTGCTTGTTAATGTTTTCATAAGTGATGTGGGAGAAAATACATATTTTTGATTAAGGTCTGATGACCAGCTCTTCAAGAAAAGTGATGTGTTTTTTGCTGGGAGAGGGAGAGTGCAAGTTGAAGCTGGATGCAGCCTTTCCCATCCACTGTGTGGCTCTGCTTACTGATTCACAACCTTGCCCTGAACTGGGCAGCTGGGCTCTGTGTTCTGCTGTTACAACCACCATCCATGTCCTGTCTTTGTTGTGCTCCCCAGTGTAATGACCCGTAGTAGTTCTGCTGCATTTCTTGGGGTCTAGAACACACATCCTTACAGCTTTCTGAATGAAAAGAACAGATGGTACTGAGTAGATACAACTCCCAGAGATAAATCACAGATCTGGCTGAAAGTGTGTGGGGGGAGTGAGAGGGGGAAGGCTTTTTTTCTGCTCTTAGTCTGCTACATAGTTCAACCCTAATATGAATAGGGAGGAGAGTCTATGGCGGCTATTCTGTTGGGAATCAAAGTGGATGTGTTACGTGTGATAGCGTTGATGGGGACTACCACACTCAAGAGTATCCAGGGAGAAAATTGATGATTATCGTGGGTGGGGGAGGGATAGAAATGGTAAGCTAGTTGTCTGGAAGCAGAAGTTTCTGATCAAATTTAAAATATGATTTTTTTTCCACTCTGTTTTCAGAACAAGTTGGATAAAGCAGAAGACAAGAAAAACTTGTAGGTTCATCTAAGGCAGATGGCCTTGATACAGTTGCTTTGGTGTGAAAAGTCTTGTGCTGCTGCACATGTGAAACAAACCTGGCTTTGTGAAAAGCATATACACTGCTGGTCACTGTTCAGATTCCTCTAATAGATCCTGTTTGCCAATATATTCCATGTTGCAATTAAAATATTAAGTGGTTTACTATGGAGCTTGTCACTGCGCTTGTGAGGAAAACCATGAAAGTCTTTCAATTACATCTAGAGCAACTTGGCTGCTCTCCAAGCTTTTGCCTTCCAGAATGGTCAAGAGATCACCCACTACTTGCTCGTAGCAGTTAACTGAGGTTATATATCATGCTAAATTACTTAAACCTCCTTGGCAACACCTACTAGGAGTCTTCAGAAATTCACTTACCAGTGGGTTGAAGACAGAAAGCTTTTCATCAAGCATTTCACTTCTGTGGAAAATAGAATGTCAATCAATTAAAAATGGATTCCTAAATCCATCTCATGAGCTTGTACCTTTCACTTAGCCACATGGATAAATAGATTTTTACAAATAGTATTTTGCATGCCTCTGGTTTATTCTTTAATACATCAAGTTATTTCAGTTTTCATAACCAAAATTTTTGGTTGGCTGACATTAACATTCTATATGTTTCCACTGTTCACACTCTGTATGTGCCACCTAAATTCTCTTGCCTTGCCTGAGTAAAAAATATTTTTAAATGTTGATGATTGGCTTGGTTTCTTTTCATGGATACTATACCTCAAAATGTGCACTGTTTGCAACAGACCTTTTTGACATTCTGAAAGTTCTTTTGAGTATCTCTTCTGTTAATTGGTTTCAGTTTGTATTTGGAAGTTTGATATGTTTATTAAAGGCATTGTTCAAGTTCATGAGTTTCTAGGCTTATTCATGTAAATGGGCATATATGGGGAAAAAATAAAAAAAATTATACTTAACTTTTCATGGAGTTAAAGCTTTCTTCATAAAAATTTGTTTGGTTTATAATCTCAGCATAGCTTAAGTACTATAGAGCATATAGAGCACAGCATATTAAATAAGGGTGCATGTGGTTTCATTTTTTTAAAAAAAGTTTTAAATTTAGATTTAAAGATTTAAAAGATTTAAAAATCTAGTACATCCTTGCAGGAAAAGGGGTGTGGAATGGGTCCTGAGAGATTCTAGGAGAGCAGAGTTTTAGTTCATATCAAACATCTCACAAAAGGCTCCTACTTTCAACTACCACCAAAGAAGCTTTGATGATATAGTTGAATATGTCTTTATTTTAGATGATAGTTTGTTTATTGTGTTTGGTTCTTGAAGTTGAAAAAATTAAAATAATGGCAGGATATTATCCCACTCTTGCAGTCTGATCTGAACACTGTAGTTGGAAGCCTGGGCAATGCTACGTGTGCATTTAAGAAGATGAGTTCTGCTGATCAAAGGCCAAAATATGTGTGGATCTGTCCAGTCTGTTAGCCTATATGGTAGATATAGTCTCATGCTTTAAGTAAAAAAAAATATAAAATGATATTAAAAATGTGTAGAGGTATAAAACTAAGTGTTTTTTAATAGTGCAACTAATTTTGCCCAAGAAAAAGAATATCAGCTGTGCCGAGAAGGTTGACAAGTTGACCATGAGCCAGCAATGTGTCCTCATGGCCAAGGGGATCCTGGTTGCATCAGGAGCAGTGTTGCCAGCAGGTCCAGGGAGGGGATCCTGCCCCTCTCCTCAGCTCTGGTGAGGCTGCACCGGGAGTACTGGGGGCAGTTCTGGGCTCCCCAGGACAAGAGGGATGTGGAGCTTCTAGAGAGGGTCCAGTGTAGTGTTATGAAGATGATGAAAGGACTGCAGCATCTATCGTATGAGGAAAGACTAAGTGAGCTGGGCCTGTTTATCCTGGAGAAGAGAAGACTGAGAGGGGATCTGATCAAAATGTATAAGTATCTGAGGGGAGAATGTAGGGAGGAGGGGGCCAGACTCTTCTCAGTGGCGGCCAGTGACAGGACAAGGGGTAATGGGTACGAGTTGAAACAGAGGCATTCTATGTCCGTGTGAGGAAGAACTTCTTTGCTGTGAGGGTGACAGAGCCCTGGAACAGGCTGCCCAGAGAGGCTGTGGAGTCTCCTTCTATGGAGATCTTCCAAACCCACCTGGATGCCACCCTGTGCCCTGTGCTCTAGGGATCCCTGCTGGAGCAGGGGGGTTGGACCAGATGATCTCTAGAGGTCCTTTCCAACCTCAGCCATTCTGTGATTCTATGATTTCATTTTTTTGTGTTTATGGAACCAAAACAATGCCTACTTGCTTGTCACTCACTGCTGTTATCCACTTACTAAATTGCAAGTTGCTCTACCTAACTAGTTATGTAGGAAGCAAATAAGCAGTTTACAAGGAAAGACATCATGCACTGAACTCTTCACTCCTAAAACACGTATCTTAACAAAAACTGACAGAGACAGGAAAGCGCTTGTGAAGGCACTGATGTTCTCACTATTTCTGGGCAATGAAGAGCAGATGCGTCATAGGAACCGTTGCTGTAGAGCATAACTGAACTTCAACATTTAAAAAGCGCACATCACTCCAAACCACGCGGTTGAAAGCTGAGCGTGGTGCCCCGTGGTATTGAACAGGCGGCGTTCACGTTGTTGCGTTCAGCCCTCAATGCGGGCGCGGTGCCCTCCGTGGCTGCAGCCGTCGCGTTAGCAGGGCCGTTTCCTACGGCCCCTTTGAGGGCAGGGTCCATCTGCTGAGAGATGGAAGAGAAAATGTTAACATTCCTGCAGATCGGGTTGGAGAGAATGTTTTGCTAATTAAAAATTAGGGATTACTTCAAACCTGCAGGTGTTCTACTCTGCGCCCAATTGTTTCTGTGTCATGTTCAGCAGTTGAATAATTTACTAAATAGTTTTCCCTAAAATATTACAAGCTGTAGTCTCTCTGCTGGTGTCTTCTGGATGGTTAGAGTTGAGTATCGCACGCTCAGCTCTTCAGACTTCGAAAACCTCACAGATTCCTTCTTGTAAAAATAACCTGCTAGTACTGACAGAATCCAAATTACTTCCTGTAGTCTCATTTGACAGCTAATTTAATCCTGGGGCCGTCTCCGGCAGTAAGCAGTTAAAACTCTTCATGTTCTAACTAATCTTAATTTCACAGCAATAGTTTTTGGTTATTTTGGGGGCTTTTTCTTTTGTAAGAAGTGGGCTTCTTACAAACGCACACTTTCAGTATTAGGTGGGGAAGCATTTCAGAGAGGATTAATTGTAAAAATATTTACACCTTTTTTTTTTACTGATAGTAGCTTTCTAATAAAACTGATATATGTGGTTGAATTAAGGAAGCAGTGAAGTGATGGGTTCGTTAGACCTGACCTGAATATTAAGGGATCTAAATGCCTTTGGATGTTACCTTACATGAAAGTGCCATCAGGGAGAAAGATTCCTGTGGCTTCCTAGCTTGTCTGGAGGACAAAAGCTCTGTTCTCTGCTCAGTATTGGGAATACCATGTAGGTTCATTTTTGCTAATGTGCTGGTACAATAGTAGTAGTAAGTATCACATGACCATCTCCATTCTATGGTGTTCCTTGAAACACTGAATTCGCTCTGTAAGCCACTGGGGACAGAGACCCTCATTTTGCTTTGTCTTTGTACAATGCTAATCTAATGGGAGTCCCTATGTAAAATAATACAAATAATTTTACAGGTGAATGTTAAATTACAGAACCAACTTGTGTATCTTCCCCTTTCCCACTTGTGTTAATCCTATATGAGAGCTCCACAGCTGAGCATCCCCAGTTTGGGAAGAACATGGAATGTTTTGTTTTCCATGATAAAACATAATACTTGTGTTTCACCCTTGAAGGGCTTTGCAAACAGGACTAGGTGTTGCAAGGTGCCAAAGTGCATCGTGAGGAAAATGAAGTGTCCATCGTGCTGAGGTACCTTCCTGGTCCGCACGATACCGAAATTCCCAGTATCATCCACACGCACAAGTCTCCTCTGGAAGGATGTCACTATTCACCTCCCGCTGTAGGAGGGCTGGATACCTCATTCCTGAAGCCTGGTGCCCTTGGATGCTGGAGACTTCCCTCTCAAACTCTCTCTCTCGAGAGTCTCGCTCTGCGCCAACATAATCAAGTTCGGGATGTGCAGATTCCCAAAAACACTCGGATGCATCAGGGCTCAGCAGGCAGGACCCCAGATCTGTTGAACAGGGAGAGGCAGACACAAGAAGTCGCCTGGTCAGTGGAGACGAGGAGACACTGAAGCCCCCTGGAGGCAGAGTCACCTCCTAAACGCCGCTTGCCAGGGAACCGGTCCCCAGGGGCGCCTGTGAGACAAGCTTGTCCCCAAGACATGGATTGGTAGCTGGACTTCCTTCCCGTTCTCCTGCCCGAGATCAGACTGTCCGTGTAGTCCGACTGGATTTGCTCCTTTCTTTGAAAATATAACCAGGAGAGGCAAGGGGTTTGGTGGGAGTGATGGTGTGTGAGACAGCTTCATATGGGGGCTGATTACCTAGAAAGTGAGAATGAACAAGCTACTACTAAGAAACAGTAATAGGGTGACCAAAAAAGTTTAGACAAAGATGTAATTCCAAGCTAAAGGAGAGGTATTAGGGTCAAAAAAAGGAGGTTCGGTGTTCCAAGGAAAGAGGGGCCCTAGGGGGGCGGGATGCTGAGGAGGGCAGCGCCACCGCCGTTTGGAAGCTTGCGGGTCTGATTTCAGACACCTGCGTCCGTGTGGGGGCCCCTCCTGAAGCAGAGCTTGCACAGCCTCTTCCACTGCTTGTTTTCCTCCAAATACTGGTAAACGTATAGAGTATTACACAGACCAGGTTACGTGTTAGTCTCTTGTCCTAAAGTGCACATACATCCATCTTTCCAACACACAGGGTCCTGGGCTTCTGAGGTGCTGAACCAGAGCCCAGCCCAGCCAGACGTGGGCCCGAGGGAATGAACCGCAGGGATCTCGAGTTGCCGTAGGTTCAGATTCTTCTGGCTTTTCCCTTCTGCTATCGAGGGCTACGTTTGATATGAATTATTTGTGCTTGATGTCTTCCAGTTCTGTTTAACCTGCTAGCTGCACAAATATTTCAATGATCTCAGCTTTGTGGGTGTTCTTGGAGAAACGAGCATACAATACACCCAGTCCCGAAAAGCTAATATATATTTTATGCTGCAGACGAAGGACAGCGACGTCGGGCCCCCGGGAACGTTTTTGCACCTGGGAACGTTTTTGCCGCTGTTCTTCCCCTTCGGGATGGACTGCACCGTGCAGTCCATTGCATTGCACCCTTTGCATTCCCCTCGGCGCGCGCCGCGCTGCCCTAACGGCCCCCTCAGGCCGGCCCTGACGCCCCTTCCCCGCTCCCGGGGCTGCGGCGGGGCCGGCGGAGGCCGCCGCGGGCGGAGGGCGGGCGGGGGCGTCGCCGGGGCCGGCGCGGGGCCGCGTGTCTCTGTTTTCCCCATCAATAACGCGCCGGGCCGCGGCCGCCCGTATAAATGCGGCGGCGGGGCCGGCTC
>PTEX01000001.1:8644261-8666108 GCA_003342815.1 Eudromia elegans
CTCGAGGAGGAAGGCGCTGCGCGCGGCCAAGGCGCTGCTGCCCGTCCTGGAGTGGCTGCCGCGCTACCCGCTGCGGGAATGGCTGCTCAGCGATGTCATCTCCGGCGTCAGCACCGGCCTCGTGGCCACGCTGCAAGGTACCCGCGGCGGGAGCGGCGCCGCGCGGCGCGAACCCGGGGCACCGGGTGCACCCCTCACCCGGGCGCTTGGGGTGCGGGTTCCCTCCCGGGAGAGCCCCCGTTCAACGGCGTCTAACGCTTCCCCGCGCCCGTTCCCCACAACGGCGTTCTAACGCTTTAACTTTCACTTTTACCGGCATGGGTGGGATACGTCGTGTACATCCCATCCTTGCTTCTGTTTCCCGGTTGCCCGAGCCTATAGGTGTCCCACATCTGGGTACAAAATCCAGTTATTTAGTTATTCCCCTCGAATGAGTGCAACTTTGCTATCTACTTTCCACAAAAAAGAATGGCCCACAAGATCATTCAAATGTTTGCAGAAAACAGTGCCCAAGAAGGCAGGTTTTTATAGTAAACCATATAATCTTGCTTTAAAGATTGATAAAGTTGGTGGATGATTACAATGGATGTCTCATTCAGCTTTTCATATTGCATTTATTAGAAGAATGTTCAGTAGATGAGTAAAGTGACAGAAATAAGTAGAAATTAGAAAAAATATCATAATTAAGAAAGACTTAAAGAACTTAAGGACCCCTTTAAGTTCTGCCCAAGGCAGGTGGTAGGGGTTCACCTACAAGGCAAGACAAGCTGTAGAACATATTAAGTTCTTAGGTTCAAACAATGTTTTCATGCCATTTTTGCCATTTTTCAGGACTGTGGGAGGTCACGGTGACTGTCTCATGTTTTGCCAAAGTGGAAATTGTTTACAGAAAGGGGCAAAGATTACAGAGACCCAAAAAAAGAAAGCAATTTGTCTCATTCCTAGTCAGTTGCCTATGACAAAAGGGACAGCTTGTCCTCTGCTGGTGTCCGCTGTCCTCCATTGACTTTGAAAGAACCAAATTCCAGAAAGAGGAGACACAGGATTTTCTAGGCCCCGCAGTATTGGCCCTGCTTCAGCTGAACCCTCCAGGCACGATCCCCTTTTGACAGTGATTATGTCTTAAATAGCCACCAACATTCCCCAGCGCCTGCTCCATTGGAGAGCACCAGTAAGGCAAAGATTAGCAGCAAAGAAGTGTCACAGACCTCTGCCCCGGGCGGAGAGTGACCTGAGGAATAAGGACCCGGAGCGACGTGTCCGCCGTCGCGGGAGGCAGAGGACGGAGCTGGAGGGTCTCTGCAGCAGGCACTGCCTCCGTCCTGCACCGCCCCTCTTCCCCACAGCCCGCGGGGCTACAGGGGCCTTTGCTCTGGCCCAGAGCTGCTGCTGATGCTCCTGCTGCGGCTTCCCCGAGTGTGTTTTTTAAAAGGAAAGGTTGATCTTCCCACATAAGGAGTCTGCTTGTTTTTCTGAAGGGCAGCGCCTGGTATCACACCTCCCTAAGTGTTCAAAAATATATGGAAATCCTAATTAATGGAAATCTCCTCTGTGTCAGATGTTTATTGTAATTTTTTTTAAAAAATCATAGATACAAAATTCCAAATAATGTGAAAAATTGGCCAAAATGATTGCCCCAAAAGATGTTTCTGGGATCTTGAAGTCTTCCCATCTACCAATAAATGTGTGTGCTCTCCTTATACAAAGGGAGAAGGTGGCAAGTTTTGAAAGTGAAAACTTCCAATTTGGGTGCTTTTCTTCTGGCATTTAAGTTTATAAACTGATACCTGAAAAAGTGGCCTGGTTTGCTGAGCAAGAATTTGTCATCCATGTTTGAAAATTCTGTTTATAACCAGGGCATTTTGAATATTCCTGTATTTTTTTACTTATTTACTCCCTTACATACACTTGAGCAAGAGGGTTCCCCTACTGGAGCTTCATGCTTGACCCTGGTTTGTGCTACCCGTGCAAACATAGGAATCTCTTTCCATCCTTACCCATCCAAATACCAGTGTGAGGGATACTGTTATTTACAGAGGAGAGTGTTCACATATGTGCCTGCAACCGAATTAGAGGTGCCAAATGCATTGTACGTTGTGTCTGGATAAGGGCATAAATCAGAGTCTGACCCTGTTTTAGACAAGGTGCTGCCCTGCGGGGAGGCGCCCAAGGGTGACGTTTTGATGCCATTTCGTTTCAGGCTTGGCATATGCTCTGCTGGTTGCCGTTCCGGTTGGATACGGGCTCTATTCTGCCTTCTTCCCTATCCTGACGTACTTTTTCCTGGGAACGTCAAGGCACATCTCAGTTGGTAACTGCATGTGTTCAAGTTACAGTGCTAACCCTTACTGTGAAGAGTCATGTTCTGTATGAGATCTTAGAAGATCATTCTGTATCAAATCGGAATCTTTCTGAATCCTTTCTGTGTTGAATATTAATATTGGTGGGTTTGGGAGACTTAAGACTTGCTTCTTCTCTGTACAGGCGACTGTTGATCACAGCTGTCTCCAGTCGTGCCCATGCTCGCCCTTTGCTTGTGTTTATGCTGAAGCTTAAATTTGGCTTTGGCTCCACTCTGTGCAAGAGATTACGAGATCAAGGCCACAGTAGGCAGCAGGAACAGACATTTTGTCTACCAGCTAAAGCTCAAGATGGCTAAACTATCCTCCTAGTCTTCTCTGCAGCCTTCCTTGCTCCATCCTCCCTCCATCACTGGGGACAGGATCAGCTTCTTGCCTGTCGCAGAGCCCCAGAACCTGTCTCTGCTCCAGCCTTGCTCTAGGCCTCGCATCATTGCTATGGGTAAACCTGGTTGATTCTTTTCTGGCTTTAAATTATGTTTGTTTTTTCTCCCTGTGGTTCCCCTAGTTGAAATTTGCATCTAAGCTTTCTTCTTCCTACACAAGCTGGTCCTGGAAATTTCTTTTTCTCCATTTTAACAAAATAGTCTTGTTCTCCAGATACGAGTCTCACATCTACGTATGTTGATATACCCACTTTGTGTGTTTTCAAGCTTTCTATACTTTCTCCAATGCTCTTTCCATATCCATGAACTGCTGTCTATAATATCTGTAAAATTAACTTTTCTTCCTTTAAAATTTTCATCGCAATTTCCTTTTCCTGCTCAACTGCAGTCAAAACCACGATAGATGTGACTGTGTTCAGGCTGTGTGTTGCTGGCACGATGATCCCTCACTCCCTGTGTGTCTGTGTCTTGGCCAGCTGTGGTTTCAGTCATCGTCTGCCCCTTCATTGTGGGCCACAGAGCTGCTGCACGAACACGAGGGAGGTCATGGGGACTTGCTGCCCCATTTGGGCTTGGTACAGCCTTAAACTGACTCAAGCAAAGCACAGAACTGCACCCGTGTATATAAATACAATAGTAAGCTCTTTAAGGGAGGAATTGTATCTCTGTGCCATGTTTGCAGACCACGTGGCCTTTAGGCCCCTAGTTCTACAAATAATAAATCGTGTCCCAACTGAAATATTGAAATATATTATTTCAATTTGACTTGTCTGCTCTGATAAATGCTTCCTTTTTTTCATGCATAGAATCTGATAAATGTGATTTTTTTCATATAAACTTGAATATATTCTGTTTGTCCTTACAGGTCCATTTCCTGTAGTCAGTTTGATGGTGGGATCTGTCGTACTGAGCATGGCCCCTGATGATAATTTTCTCATAGATGGCACTAATGCTACAGGGGTTAATAGCACCGGGCCGCTCATAGACACTGCCTCCAGAGATGCCCAGAGAGTGCTGATAGCCAGTACCCTCACATTTCTGGTTGGAATTCTACAGGTAAAATAGTTGACTTGAAGATGTAGGTTGATTTTTTGCTTTAATTTTAATGCATAAAAATATAGCATGGAAATACCTACTAGTACATAGTAAACACAAAAATGAAAGAAATTTGTCTCAAATGCTGAAGAGTTGGTAGGGGGCTATTATTTTTGTCCTGGCAGAGTTTGTGGCAGGGGGCACAGTCAATAGAATAACAACCTGTACAGCAGGAGACCTATACAAAATTAAGTGCTAACAGTGCATATCCTGGAGCATCCTTTCACATGGTTCCCCAGGTCTCTCTCATTTCTTTGGATAACATGATATTAAGCGACAGAATGTGTGCTGTGGAGGAAGGGGTCCTGAGAATCTATGTGAATGAAGAGAAAAGAGCAAGGCATAAGAAATCATCACATAAAAAGTAGGTGCCAATTTGTACTATGGAAGGCAAAGAAGGGCTTCGGTGCATGGAAAGCAAGTCCTAACGAATGGCGCATAGGTGTCATCTGAGTGAGGTCAGTGGCATCTAAAATTCATCCTCTGCCCACGTGTCTACAGAAACAGTAAAGACTAGATCCTCCCACGTTGCTGTGCGTGTGGGTCCCCTTGCAATGGGTTTGCCTCGTGCAACGAGTCCATCTTGTGTTGGACAAAACGTGTTTCGGGCTCACTGTGGGCCAGGTTGCCTTGCTCATGGTCATGTGAATGTGAGCACTTTGCACGTTCATTGCTATACCACTTTACTGTTTAGCAAGTTGTTGTTCTTCATGATTTTTCCAGGTAGTGTTTGGAGTCCTTCAGATTGGTTTCATTGTGAGGTACCTTGCAGATCCACTAGTTGGGGGATTCACAACTGCAGCTGCTTTTCAAGTGTTGGTGTCACAATTGAAAATAGTCCTAAATGTTTCAACTAAAAACTATAATGGTGTCCTTTCCATAATATATGTAAGTATGGCCTTCTAATTTGCTTTTATTCTATGGCAGATTTTTTTTTGTAATTGCTTGTTATCTTCCATATTCTGCTTCCTTTTCATGATTCCTATATATTGTGGTAAGTACAGGATATTCATTTAGGTCCTGGTCTCACTCTCATCTAGATCTGCAGGTTGTCACTCAACTGGGGGCTTTCAGCAGTTGCTTTCTTGGTTCCCCAGACTTTAAAAGCTGATTGCAGCTTTTCCAGGCACCGGTACCTGCTGGTTAGCTAAAGGGAGGCGAGATATTGCTGCTATAATTGCACTTGTTGATTTTGGAGAAAGCAATCAAATGAAGAACGGTTTTGCATGGATTACAGAAATTCTAAATTCCTAGAGATTCTCGTGTTACAGAAGAGTCTCCACTCCCACAGAAATTACTGCATTTCGGTACTGACTTCAGCATGAATATGTTTAGATCCTCAGTATTTTAGACGTTCCATCACACTCCTCATGTAGATAATAAATCTCTTTAAGAGCTGTGCTAGAGCACAGCTTACAGAACGTGCCAGTTCAGCCAACCAGACTAGCTGGTCTCTTTGTATATGAAAATACATTAGACAGGGAGATCAGTGAAAACAGAGTGAATCCAACTGCAGATAACAAGGTGAAATTTAGAAAAAAGGTGGTGGAATATTTGCACAAACAGTTGAGCGGCCTCTGGCTGGGCTGCGCTGGGGGCAGTGCCCTTTCTAGGGCCGACGCTCCGTGTTTGTGCCCCTGGCAGGGGTGCGGAGCGCACCCGGGGCTGGGCGATAAGCAGAGCCCAGGGCAAGAAATGGCTTCAGGCTGCCCGCGGAGGAGCCTCTCGCCTCGTGTTGCGGGAAGGTTTGTTTCTTTAGCTCAGAAAATGCAGCCCTGATGGACGGGGAAGGGCGTGCAGCCTCTCTCTGACCGGCCCGTCCTGCTTCCCCTGTGCGCTTTGAAGTGACACTTCTGTCCTGCTTGTATAAACGCCACGCAAACGTGAGTGCCTGCTGCACGCGCTGTGGCTTGCCCAAACAGCAGAGCAAGCGAGGGCATGGCAAGGGCACAGGAGGGAGCTGCTGGTTGCAGGACATCGGGCGGACTTGGGCTGCCAAGCAAAGGAGTGCGTGACCCCCGGGGTCCCCCACGCCCCTGTGCGGGTTTCCTCTTGAGAGTCTATTGGAGCCTTCAAGAGGACAAAGTGCATTTTAAATTGCGTGTCTTTGTTTTTCAGACTCTTATTGAAATATTTGAAAGAATTGGTACCACCAACATTGCAGATCTTATTGCTGGACTCCTCACCATTTTTGTCTGCATGATGGTTAAAGAAGTAAATGATCGGTTCAAACACAAGATACCCATTCCTATACCAATAGAAGTTATTGTGGTAAGAGGAGAACCAGAACAAGAGCTAATAACAATTGCAAGTGATGGGGCTGGCTGCAGGAAGGGATGAGCATTTTTTTCATTTTAAAACTGTTTTTTGCTTGATTACAGACAATAATAGCCACTGGCATTTCATACGCTGCCGACTTGGAAAAAAAATACAATGCTGGCATTGTTAAGAGCATTCCTAGAGGGTGAGTGTTGTTGTATTTTGGGACATAGATAATTTTTAGGTGGCTAAAAATTATAGACATAAAATAAAAGATTTAAGAGAGATTTGGAGAGCTGTAATCCGAGTTTAGGAGCTTAATCGGAGCTGGAGTTTTCTGGCATTTTGCACCTGGCTGTGATGCCATCTGATTATGTAAAATGGGACTGGAGATACTTATGTGACTTTTCATTTGAGAAGTTGTTGTTTCATGCTCACAAAGTAAACGCATGACACAAAAACAAAAACCCCTAAGCCCTCTCCCTGGCTTCTAACAAGGAGAGTTTACTTCTGCACAGCCTTCACTTCCAAAAGCAGGGGCTGTCCCACCGTGGCCCATATTCGTGCTGCTCCGGTTACCCTAATCAATATTGTCACATGCATCTTCCCAGGGGCAGGGCCTCTGAGGATTACACTGGTCGAGGCTTCCCCTTGAGAGATTCAGAGCACTTCACAGTAGCAACCTTCACATTCCATTTGCTATTCAAGCCCTGATTAATTAAAATTTGTGGAAAACACAGTAGGGGATAAAAATGTTGTTGAGATCTTCCGATGAAGTGTGTTAACAATAGTATGAAGTGTCATTAATGTATTTATGTAATTCATCATACTATTGAATATATCCTTTATTCAGTGCTTCAAAAACTGTGCCTCTTCGCTGGGCTATCACAAGGCCAAATCTCAGTCACTCTGGGAACAACGGGAGCTTTGTTGCTGACTAATAGCATCAGGATTTGGGCTACGGTGAGCTAGATAAGCGTGTTCTGTATGTCAATGGGCTGTTTCCACCTTTTTATTAACTTGAAATATTACGCTTGAAATTAGGAGCAACCTGTATGCCTCTGCCTCAAGCTCCTTGACAACTCCAGGAAGAGAAGAATTGATCAAAGTTGATAATATTTGTGTATTTTCTCAATGCTAGATTTTTGCCTCCTGAACCCCCAGCTGTCGGCCTCTTTTCCGAGATGATAGCAGCCTCCTTCTCCATCGCTATCGTCGCTTACGCTATCGCAGTCTCCGTGGGGAAGGTTTACGCAACCAAATACGACTACGCTATTGATGGAAACCAGGTAAGTAAAACTCAGAGTTTGCGACCGTAGAGAAGATGAGTCCCTTTTGAACCTGACCTGGGCAGTCAGGTGAAACCTCTGTGCAGACCTTCAATGAAAATGTAAAATCTGACTGGGGAAATGCCTTTACCTAGTGCAAAACCACTAGGTAAAGGTGGCACGGCCATGTGTCGCCTGACAAACTCCCCACGGAGATGGGGCACATGTCCTTGGCGGGCCTTTCATCCTAACCATTTTTTTCCTCCTAATTAATTTCCTATGCCCCGTTAGTGGCTGCGGTTGCTCTGACGGGTTATTGGAGCTCCGCGCTCCATGGAGGAGGTTTCAGGCGATACAAAGTGGACCCGGGCAGCTCTAGCAACCTGCCTCCCATCGCCAGCCACGGGGATCAGCTGAGATCAGTTGCTGGAGCTGGCAAGAAGGCAAAGTCAAGCCCAGAAGCTGCTCTGGGCAGCTTTATTTAGGCTAGGTCCACATGCAGCTCTTGTATCCGCTCAGCGTTTTCATTTAGGATGTGACTTTACTCCAGTTTCATTGGTGCAGACACCGGTTTCTGAGGGCCCTGGGCTGCGCTGCTGCCCGAGCGGTGCCCCGGGAGCCTCCTGGAGGCTGTGGGTGTCTGCTTGGCTGCCTCTGCGCCTTCCCCGTGGGCGTGGGAGGAAAAGCCAGGCAGCTTCCTTGTCCCACGGGCATTGTGGCTCGGAGCTGTATGCTTTGAACGTGGAGGGAAACGCATTCCCTGCAGGAAATAAACGAGCAGAGCCCCTCGCCTAATGGGTCCTTCCGTATTCCAGTGCTCGTGAATTATGCCCAGGTTGTAAAGCTGGATCTGGGAAGCAGGACAGGGAATTCTATTTCAGAATGCGGTGTCACTTTATAATAATACATGGACTTGCAGTTTAATAAGTCTGTGTGAATAATGCATATTCCTGAAAGTGCTATTTATGCTGTTCTTCTGCTGGATATGCTGTACTGCCAGCACTGATGTGCTTCAAAGATACCAAGAAAATGAGATAGTGGTTGAATTTCTGTCTATAAAAAGCAAAGTGCCTTCCTTCAGTACCAGTACTATGAATTTTAACCATACCAAATGTTAAATGCAGCCAAGTGGTTGATGGGCAAATAGTTGCTTGAAGTAAACTGGAGAATTTAAACCAAGATCATGAACAGAGGTAGGGAAGTCGTTTGGAAGGAGAAGCTAATCCCACCGTGCGCCGGGTCCGTGCCGCCGCTGGCTGAGGCCTGGGCGCGCCGGGAGCTCCGGTCCTGGCGCGGTCCTCCAGGACACGGCCGTGACACGGGAATGGGTGCGAACCTCCTCGGTCTGCTCTGCTCAAGGGCACGACTTCAAAATCCCATCCCCGCAGTTCGCACTAAAGCCAAAGCGGAGTTTTTGGCTCGCAGTTTTGGGTCCTCTTTGGGGGAGTGAGAGTCAAAATCGAATCTGCCCCTATGTTTTTAGGCACTTGTGTGGGGTGGAAGGCTCCTGTGGCTGCGCCTCGGCTCAGCCGAAGCAATGCTGGTGTTGGTTATACAGGTCTGAGGGCAGCTCCCGACGCCTCATTTCCCCGCCGCACTTCAGAGGAATGTCCCAGATCCCCGGGCACCCCGTGCCCAGGTCCTTGTCACTTGCGCAGAAAAACAGCCCCTGGAGGTGCCGGCAGCTGTGACCTGGGCAGAGCGGTGGGAATGCTGCCCGGCTCAGCAGGAGCTCGTTGGGATGCTCGGCCTGAAGTACCTTTGGCTCAGCAAGCTGGACGTTTTCAGTGAAACTGCATTTCTTTGGAAAGCTCCTGATTAGTTCTGCTAATAATAGAATGCCTTGTGCTAATGAAAGGCTCGTCTAAACCCGGGCCGTTGTACTGATTTAATAGTATTTGTTTAGCTGATGGTATCCAGGAGTTAAAATTACACCAGTCCCATGTGTTCATGCAGCTAGTGTAGCGGGTAGACGAGTTAGCTTTGATAACGGTGATGGAAACGAGCTATAAACACCCTTATACTGAGCCAGGCTTGTGCTCCTTAGTGAGAGAACCCAAACTGAGTTACATGGGCATCCAAACAGCTGTGGTTACGCTGGCACAAGAAGAGTGAGTGTCCACATTAACACCTAGGCTCCTCTTAGTCCTACAGTGCTACCTACTTTAAAAAGTACTGTACAAAAGTACTGTCATTCTACATTGCAAAATTGCCTTAAAGGACTCTCCATTTACAGCATCATCCAACTATCTTTCAGGAGTTTATTGCCTTTGGGATCAGCAACATTTTTTCGGGAGCCTTCTCTTGTTTTGTTGCAACCACCGCTCTGTCACGGACCGCAGTCCAGGAAAGCACTGGGGGAAAGACTCAGGTAATGCGGGACCTCTCCGTGCTCTCCTTGCACCGCCGAGTTTGAGCTTGCAGAGGGCACAACGGGCACATTGCACACAAGGGAGAAGGAAATCCCCAGGTATCTGGGCGAGCTCCTTGTGCTCCTTTTTGTAGCTCTGCCAGAAGAGGGCAATAACGTTTCTCCTAGTTTGAGGTGCACTTGAGGTCAGCAGATGTTTGGGACAGTTAATTCCAGAATAGGGGCCTGGGTGTCCCAGCAGGGATGCAGCAGGAGCGGGGAGAGCCTTTCCGGAGCCATGCGGAGCAGCCTCTTCGTGCCCCTGCTGGCTCCAGTCCCCTCGTGCAGCCGAAGCTCCTGCCCACACGTGCCTGAGCGCGGTGGCTCCTGGCCGCGCTCCGTGTTCCTGCTCAAGTGCCATGGGCAGCTTCGCAAGCCTGGAAACATAAGGCGGGGACCTTCCGGGCTCAGCACCTCTAACCCCCGTGTGCTCCGCAGGTGGCCGGGATAATCTCAGCCGGGATCGTTCTCATCGCCATCGTGGCCCTGGGGAAGCTGCTGGAGCCCTTGCAAAAGGTACCGCGCGTCGGCTCTGCAGCAGCCCCGTCCACGCGCCCGGCCTGGGGACGGGTTCACTGCCACGTTTAACCTGGGACGGACACCAGACCAGGCTCTGGTCTGTCACACATAATGCTGCCCGCTTCGCAGGCAGAAAACTGACAGAAAATGTGTTTATTTGCTCTGAATAGCACCTTCTTTCTTTTCTTTTGTTTAGTTTTTCTTTGTTTTTTTATTCACAGTCCGTGTTGGCAGCTGTAGTTATAGCCAACTTGAAAGGGATGTTCATGCAAGTGCTTGATGTTCCTCGTCTGTGGAGGCAAAATAAAGTGGATGCTGTAAGTGATCTTTTATCTCATTTAATGTTTTTGCCTGTGCTTTTCTTCTTTTTGCCTTTTAATGCCCTCCAGATTTCCTGTAACTATCACATAAACAGAGTTTTGTAGATCTGAGTTCAGATTTGCAAATGCCCATTACTTTATGTGCATCCTCCAAATAGAAGTGCTATTAAGCCAGGAAAATAAATCCTCTTTTAGAGTTTTACATAGTATTTTTCATATAATCTTTATTCCTTGCATCCTGCCATAAGGAAAATGCTGAGGGTGTTATCCCTGTGCTGTGTCCTTCACAGCAATGCGTATAGTTCACAGAAATCTTGTGTTGAGGTACCTTGAAAATCGGAATGAAGACAGCCTGTGCTCACCTGCAGCGCTCTGCTCCGATCTGCAGCACAGCTTACAGTGGTCAAAAAAAGTTGACATTTTCTTAATTCATACATTTGTACTTATATCATTATCACATTAGTATTACATTTGCCTGGATAATCTCAGGTAGTCCTCATAAAAATATTAAAAAAAAAAAAAGAAAGAAATTAACCATCTCCCGCTGGGACTCCTGTCCCTCCGCACGGCTCTTTGGGCAGCATAAGGGCACGTGGCAGGTGTTTTCCCCATGGAGTCCATGCAGTCCCCATGCAGTCCTTAGTATGCTCAGATTTTACAGCGTGTGTCTTTGGGCAGTCCCTGTTCTAAGTAAATTTGGTGGTTTCAGTGGGTCTCCACTAGTCCCCTCCTTAGGCAAAGGATGCCCCTGACTTGGCCCTTGCGGGCGCTCGGCTCCACTGGGTGCCCCCGGGGCCGTGACGCAGGGAGGGCCGAGGAGCTTCTTCAGCCGTTCTGCCTCAGCGGGGCTCTACAAAGCGCCCTCGAGCTGCTCCCTGGGGACGCTTCTCCTCGGTGCCGCCGCTGAGCAGCCCCTCGCCTCTCTCTGCGTCCTCCGCGAGGGCCACCCTGTGCTGAGTTTCACCTGGCGCAACTCATTGCTGCGGATTTCCACAGCACGATTAGCAAAAGCCACCATCATCGGGGGAAAAAAAGGTTACAAATTGCAACGGTTGATTTCATCCTCTTAAACGTCCCTAAGGTCACTGGGTCCTGGAAGAACATCCCTCTGCTTAAAATAACAATAAAAAAATTAAAAATCTAAAAGTGAAATATGTTTAGTAAGGTGTTTAGAAGGAGCTTGGAGCGGGAAGGAGACTTTCATGTGGGAGCCAGTAAATTGCCAGTGTGGGCGGTCAGCCTCAAAGTTCAGATTCTTACGCTACTCCAGACTAGCGATTCTTTACAGTGACCACAGGCACATTTTGTGGTTAACATTAGCCTTTACCTCTGTTGTTTCCCCTCCAGATGATCTGGGTTTTCACGTGTGTAGCATCCATCGTTTTGGGACTTGATTTGGGGTTGCTTGCCGGCCTTTTGTTTGGATTGCTCACAGTCGTGCTGAGAGTTCAGTTGTAAGTAACACAGCAGCAGAAATACCTGCCAAAGTCACACTATGAGAAACATGGCAAAGCATTTATTATTTAGGCACTTGTTCTGAAAATAAAACGTTTTGGATCGAATATATAAAGGGGTGCATGAATTCCATAGAGAGTTAATTGCTTTAGTAACTCTTAGCATGTTATTATAACATGGTATGTATGCACATGCCAGCGACCTTTTTATGCCACACTGAGTGTGTGTCTGTGGAAGAAAGGGAAGAGAAAGCATGAGAACAGGACAAAATTGCATATTTGTGCCCAGTCTCTTGCTGTTCTTGTAATGCTGAAAGGTGAGGAAAGGTGCCTCTGCAGAACCTCATTTGACTTCAGAGAAAAGGCCAAACAACGTTACAAAATAGAGCATAAGACCTTTCCTTCAGCCTGAAGTCCAGGGAGTGCAGCTGCCATCGGTACCAAAACAGTTTCGCTGTCAGCAAATGTGTAAAACTAGAACCTTCCAAAACATGTCACACACGAGTAGATTAGGAAAAAATGGACTTTTAAAAGTCTCCAAAACTATGCAGAAATTCAACTCAGATTTGTGAAATGAAGCTTAAAAAGAAGAGAGGTAAGGTGTTACAAGCTTCAGAACAATTTGCTTCAGCTTTTAAGAGTATATTTGGAGACCAAGGAAGTTTGGTTTTGTTACTGACCAAAATCCAAAGAAAAAGGGTAGAACAAAAAATCTTAAGTAATCTGACAGCCATGTAAAGAGTTTGTTTCAGCTGATTTGAAATGAAAAAAATGATTGATTTCTTTCCAAGTCAAAAGCTGTTTTTTCATTTTATCCAAAACAAGGTTCTTTTAACATATTTTTCTGGTGTGGGAAACAAAGAGAACAAGTTACCTGGTTGGCTCTGCTCAGAATGATGAGGTCAATAGGCTGAGACCAAAGTACGTTGTCTTTAATGAGGACTTTCCACTACAGAGCAGAAAAAGGCCTTTGCAGAAGGACACAAAACGAAGTTAGAGCATTTCCCTGGTTTGTTAAAAGAAAACAGGCTCCAAGACTCTGTGATGGTTTATGTGCAGTAATCCTGCCCTGCCCAGGTGTGATGCTTTCCTTCACCGTTTTCTCTTTTTGTTTCTGTTAGTCCCTCATGGGGTGGCTTTGGGAACATTCCTGGCACGGATATCTACAAGAAAGTCAAGGAATACAAAAATGTAAGTCAACATTGAGCTGTTTGCCTTCAGCGTGCAAGTCACTGTAAAAGGAAGTTGTGCAGCCTGGGGACGACTTGAATTTGGCAGTAGAGCGTGGGAAGATGACAAGTTTCAGCACTAAATGCTTTGTGTCCATACAGATGGTTGGTCCATATTGCTTGCTGTGGTAAGAGGCTCCTGGAAACTGGAGCAGCTGGACTCTCTTTAAAGGCAGCCTAGAGTCAGTCTCAGTTCTGTGAGTCAGCTGCCTGCTGGATTCTTCTTAAGGACTGACCTGTTTCTTCCTATCCAAGTACAGGTGCTGCTCCTTAACCTTTCCTTCTTTGATAACAGGCTATAGAACCAGAAGGAGTGAAAATTCTCAGGTTTTCAAGTCCAATTTTTTATGCTAACATTGATGGTCTGAAAAGCAGCCTCAAGTCCACGGTAAGTGATAGATGATGATTTTTCTGGATGCTACTTAATGGGCTTTGGGATTTCTGTGGAATTTTGTATAGGCAAAATTAAATCATTTTGATATCTTGATCCTTTTTCTGTAGGTGGGATTTGATCCAGTTAAGGTTTATAATAAGAGACTTAAAGCACTGAGAAAGATACAAAAGTTAATCAAGAAGGGGAAATTAAAATCCACTAAGGTAAATATTTTTCTTTCTTTCCTTTCTCAAAGGATTTCTGTTAATGCTTGTTACTTTAGTCCTAATTACAAGCTCCTCTGTGCTGGTCTTTAACACAGAGATGAAAGGTGTGACTGATTCCCCTTGGCAGGGGAACGGGGCCTGCAGGGACTTGGCAGAACAGCACAGCTCTCGCCAACGGCCCCCGGGCAGGGGGTGCTAAGGGCAGTAGAAACAACAGGCCCCCGGTCTTACTCCTGACCCCGAGCGCCGCGGGTGCCTCTGTGCCCTCCAAGTGCTGCCTCTTCGTAGGGCCGTGCCCCTGTTTCCCAGCTTCTTGTGCACAGCTGGGCTGCTGCTGTTGGTCTGCAGATGTAGCCTTCCTCATCCTCTTTAGAGGAAGCAGCACATGCTTTTCTGAGTATGGAACTCACATTTCTATAGCAAAATGCTTATGTGAGTGGCTTATTAAGTCTCCCAACCTCAAAGCTGGGAATGGACGTAATGTTGTCAGTGCTCTCAGTGCAGGATGCAGCGTTTTTGGTATACATTCCTCCTGTGGATGGAATTAAGTGTAGTTATTTGACAATTCAACTTCTAACCTCACTATTTTGCTGCATTATTATGTACAAAACACCCATTTCAGAGCTGAAAATACCAGTCTTAAATAGAAGTAGAACTCCTGAGGGAAGCAGTGGCTCTGAAATATCTGGATTTGGATTTTTTTTTTAATAGTGGCCTTTGTGTAGGCAGATGTTCTTTTAACAAAAGCTAGGAAGAAAGAAAATATACAGTATAGGGGAGGAGGTAGTTATTTGTTCTGCCTTCGTTTTTCTTAAATACTTGGATGCAGCTCATTCCTTCCTAAAGCACAAGTTATCGTGGAGAAACATCACCTATAATTCCCAATCTCCACAAGTGAATGACACATTCTGTATGTTACCTACCCTATTAGAATGGCATCATCAGTGAGCCAGGTATTAACAATGAAGCTTTTGAGCCTGATGAGGAACCTGAAGACAATGAAGATCTTCAAGTCCCCACCAAAGAAGTGGAGATCCAGGTGGACTGGAATTCGGAACTCCCCGTCAAAGTAAATGTCCCCAAGGTGCCCATCCACAGCCTCATCTTTGATTTTGGAGCAGTGTCCTTCTTGGATATTGTAGCTGTGAGGTCAATAAAGACGGTATGGACCTTCTTCTTTCTTTTTTTTTTTTTCTTTGTATTTTACTGGTATTCTGTAAAAATGAATCTAGTCAATGGTTTGTAAACCAAGAGCTATAGGCTGCACATAATTTCTGAGTCTATTAAAGTTTGTTGTTGAAATCTGCCTTTAAAACTCACAGACTCAGGTATGATATTGGTTGGTTCATGTCTTAGGGGAAAAGAACAAAATTACATTAACAGGACATTATTAAGGCTGCATGGTAAAGTACACTAGAGCCAATGAGAGCTGCAGAATGTGCTCCCCTTGTATGCCTGTGTTATGAAAGATTTTAGCTAGGTGTTTTCTTTCGACTTGTCCCCTGTCCTTAATATGGACATAGGATGGTGCTTACTCAACGAAGCAGTATTCACTGTTTTGTCTTACCTTGTCTTTAGATCTAAGATTTGTTTATTCCATATTACTTAAGATGAAGAATGATTCATTCTTTGTGGGTTTTTCTATAGCTAGTATCTGAGTCCTTCATCAGCATTACTTAACTCATCCTCAGACGTCACTCTGAGGTGATGAAGTGATAATATTCCCAGTTTAGAGAGAGGGAAATGAGGTGAAGAGATTAAGGCCTAGATAAGGCCTCATGGTCTTTGGTGCCCCATTACGTGCACGTAGGTCCTGGCTGTTCAGATACTGTCTGTGTTCGGATTCCTGCTTTCACTGACTTCAAGCTGCAGTTGGGTCTGTCTGGCTAATCTATGATCTGGTTCATAGATAGTCAAGACCCTAGATAATAAGAAACAGAAGAGGATGCAATTAGAAACCATCACTGAACATGCTGCTTGATGAGACTTGGCTGCCATCAGGGAGCCAGGGGCAGAACGCAGTTTCCCAGGAGAGCTTTTAACTAGATGGGATACAGGAATGTGGCCTGACTGCTTCAGCCCTCCGCCTAACTTCAGTTCGGTTCTGGCTTCTGACACGAACGAGACGGGGTTGCACAGACACCTTTCTTTTCATACGCAGCTTTCCCATCCAGGAGCAGGTCCATCTGGTGCACCACATGAGGAAAAGTCTGTGTAAAAATAGTACATATATATTGCACATGCCAATTAAAGATTGTCTCAAGCACACATATACGGGGGAAGATTAAGATTGCTCAGGTGCCCATAATTCTCATTGCAAAAGACACGATTGTTCTGTGAGAATAGATTGAGAACTTTAATGTGTGTATGTGTAAAATATATAGCTCCATTTGCATTGGCTCTTTTGGAGACTGGATACTTAACTTGCAGATACTGAAGTACAGCAAGGTATAGCAGTTTCTTTTTTGCTGTGAATAGTCAAAATACACTTTGGAAGGAAAAGTTAGAAATAAATGAGAAGTGTATTTGTGATGCACATATATAAAAACAGAGATTATATGTCTGTAGTCAATTATTTATATATATATATGTATTGTATATATAGTCCATGCAAACATTATGTCCATGTAACTTTTTTTTTCTCAGATAATTAGAGAATTTGAGAGAATTGATGTCAGAGTGTACTTTGCTTCATATCAAGGTAAATATCCAGGTATTTCTGTTGTGACTCGTGCAAAGGATGAACTGGAGATGAGAAGGGTCTCCAGAAGAGGTTGTGAAGGCATTTGTTCCAATAAAAACGTGAATGGCAAAGACTGGTGGGATTTGAAACAAACATAGAAGTAATGGTCAAGACAAAGCTATGACAGGCTGACATGATTGAACCTCTGATTTCTGGTAGTTGCAACAATGTGCCTTGACATTTGTTTCCAAAATTACTTCAAACTGATTCAATCGCATGACTTGTTTTTATTCAGATAACCTTATTGCACAACTGGAAAGGAGCGCCTTCTTCGATGACATTGTCAGGAAAGACATGTTCTTCTTGACTGTCCATGATGCTGTGCTCTACATACGGAATCAAAGGGCATACAGTGACAACCAGGATCCTATATTTGAGAAGGTGAGGATATCCAAACTTGTTTCTTTCCCTTTCTGCTATTATCTGAAAGTCATTCTTGCAACTCCTGTTACACGTTTGAAAACTAGGCCTAGAGTCACAGTACAAAAAAGTGAAGAGAACTACAAACTGGACACCTTCTGTAGCACAGGAATATTGCTCCAGGGATCTCTTAGTGGAAAGACTATGTATAAATAACTTTGGTGGGACCTTTTATTTATTTACATACATAAATTTCTTAGCTTATTACCAAGGATCTAGAAATTTGATGCTGTAACACAACAGAGATTATAATTTGGATAAAGCCATATAGCAATTTATGTAGAGGGACTTTTATTATTTTTACAAAGCTGTAACTATAGCCGTGAGGAGAGGCAGGATTTTCCAACATCTCAAGTTCCTCCCAGCAGACCTAAAGCAATTGTGTCCTTAAGGGATATGGGAGTTATCTAAAGGTGGCTCAAAGCAATACGTGAACTTCAGCAATACTGACAGTGTTTCTTAATTTCTTCCTGTCAAGATTTCCCTCATGCAGGAGTCTAAGGAACCAATAGAATTCATGGACACAAGCAGGCCCGACGATGAACTTGATGCTCAAGAAGAGGTATGTGCTTTGGAACCGAATCGGTCTGGTTTATTTAAAGGACATTGGGTTTATTTCTTTGCCCTTATTCCTGTTATAGTATGTTAGATGAACTGAGCCCTCGGCAGTTTCAGCTGATTCAACCCCCTCCTTTTTTTGATGGGTACAAACACTGCACGAGATCCCAATATTCCTTTCTATCACCCATAGGGCAAACACCCTTCTGCTGCTCCTTGGTCAGCGGACCAGGTGGTTGTGGGGAGAAGCACTTTCTGCACCTCTGTGTGGAAAGCAGTGAAGGATTCACAAAAACATGAATACAAGGAGGCCAAAAAGCCCTCACTTCTCATTCCCTCTCCCAGCAGAGCTTAGTTATTTACCTTGCAGTCACTAAATAAGATAAAAGCGCAGGCACAAAACTGCCTGGCCGAGGTCACGCTGTTCTCCATGGCTTCCACCCTCCACCTTCACAGCCCCTTTTTGAAGGCGAAGCTCCAGATCTGCAGCTTCCTGGCAGCACCATCCCTTGTAGACACCGGTCAGAGGAAACTTGTTTCAGAACAGACCTTTACAGTTACTCCTTTCATTGAAGCCAGGTTGCAGTAGTTGGTACCGTAGGAGCACACGTGAAGATTTTGTTTTCCCAAGCAGTGTGTACTCAGAGCTAACCAGTGTTCCTTTCTCTCCACCTCTTGGAAAACCCGTCGACAGGCGATGCGCAGACTTGCCTCATGAAGAGGAGCTGTTGGCACTACCAAACCCGTGAGCTCACAGCAATATTTATGCACCGGTGTTATATAAGCATTTTCTGAAATGGAACCACTCTTTGCACTTGAAGAAACCCCTGCTTCCTTGTCTGAATGATGCAGATCTCTAGAAATCTCCACATTTGACTCTTGTTTTTCCTGAAATATTCCAGACTGATTCAGCGAGCAATTTCTGAGCTGATACTATTGCAAAAGATGTGAACAGTTCGGCACTAGTCAGGGGAAGCTGCATCACACTGATTTACCAGTGTGTACCCGAAGAAAAGCTGCTTTGTGTTAACCTGGCCCAGGGCACTCGAAGAGACTCATTTTTTTATGTTATGTATTTGTTGAATGTCTAGCAGGAGAGCAGGAATTCTAGCCGGCCAAGGCTTTGCAATCCTAGATCGTTAGGGTACTTGTTGGCGAAAGTCTTGGAAAAAAATGTATTTTGATAGTTCTTTCCAAGCAATTGCTTGAAAATCTCCAAGCAGTGTCCTTGAATTGCTGCAGGTTGTTAGAAACCTGAAACATGGTGCGGGTGAAATGAGAGTACAAACACAAAACTGAGCACTGTGCTGCTGTAAAACAATAGTTAGGATGAGTTTCAATAGAAAAGGCCTTTGGACAACAGTTCATTAGCTCTGCATTAATCCCAGTGAAGTAAATCATGCACTATCACTAATTTAAAAAAAAAAAAAAACAAACAAGTATACACGTAAGATTATTTTGGATATGTTACGTATCTATAGCTGATCAAAAGGCAGATCATGACGCAGATTAACAAAAACTTTCCTCCACAAATAGTTAATGAAATCTGTAGAACAGGCTGCTACAGAGTGCAAGTAAAAATTAGAATGGGAGCTAGTGTCACTTTTTAAATGAATTTTAGGAGTTTAGATAGTTTAACGAATAGTTATATTTTTATATAGCACATATATTTTTAATATTCTACATCAAACAGCTGCTGTTCTTTTGTGGGAAATGTATTAACATTTGACAGTCCAGAATGTTTAAGTGCAATAATTTACACATGACACTGGAGTGAACTGCAAAATATGAATCTCTGATTTTATGACTATATAAAATACATATGCAAGAAATCAGTGTGGTTAACTTTCCTAAGGAAGCTTGTTTTGATGGAAAACAGACTATCTTAAATAATGGTAGCACAATGCTATTTTTTTAATTAGCAAAAAAATAGAGAAAAATTGGAGAAAAAAAATTGTGTGGTGAAAGAATATGTAATATCAGAATTACAAAAATACAGATTTTACCATCCCTTTGATATTTAAGGTTCACGCTGTGGGTAAATTAGCTTCAGTTCATTCGCATATTTAAGTGTCCTTATTCAATTATGTCAGACATTCTGCTCTGTCACACTGCACAGGGAAGCCTGTTACTGCAGGTAACGTTCATGGAAAACCTCAGGTGAAAAGCCAAGCACTAGGTAAGTTCTGCTCTAAGGACCCGAGTGAACTCTTTCAAAACCAGTGAAAAACTCCTAAAACCTGTAGTCAGCGGGACAGGATCCTTTCACAGTGGGAAACTGCACCAGACTGGTGTCCTCCTTCGCTAAGGAAGACGGAAACCTCAGCCGTTCAGTGAAGTTTCTTATTTCACATGAAACCCAGGCTTCACCCTGGATGATCTTGATGTTCTGGTTCAAACCCATCAAATGTAGGCTCAGAGTTAGGCACGAACTCTGTACTCAGAGTTAGGCACAAGCTGTTCTTAGCTCAGACAGGCTCCTCCACAAGATGAGGGTTAGACAGGGGTTTCTGGGAACCAAGTCAGACCGATCTGCACCTCACGGGATGGAAGTACTGACTAAAGCCACGGAAACGCTGTGGCTGTGATTTGACACTTTAGGGTTTTAGCAAGCAGTAGCAAACTCCTACTAGCCTCATCCCCTCCCGCTCCAGCACCACTCAGGAGGTTGGCACTGCTGCCAACATCGATGACAAACCTCTCCTATCGGGCACGGCCTCGGTTTGTATCACGCTGAACAGAAGCCACTGCTGCCAGTGCACACCACAATGAAGGATCAGGGCAGGGTTTCTCAGAGGATGTATTGTTTTTCTAAAAGTGGATGTACATTTTATGTTATTAAAAAAAAAAGGCAAAAGGAAACCCTCTACTTGGGACTTTCTGCTATTTTTATGCAGAACATGCACTACAGGAAAAATGATATTGAAAAGATAGCAGTGAATGTTTTACCCTTGAGCAAACATCTGCACTGCCAAGTTTGAGCACGGATTCTGACTGGACAAAAGAGGTGGGCTTAGATTATTTTCGAATCGTCTCTAGCTCTTGCCCATAAAAGTATTTAGAAGAGAGAAAAAAAAAAGTAGATATTGAACAGTCCTCTAGCTTCGTTTGCAGGCATGGCATTTCGGCTGGCATGAGTTGTGATCAAGTCCCATGCAACGCACTTATTTCTGGCCTGCGTACGTCTTCAGGGCAAGGCTGCATCCGTCCTTAACTTGATTCCTATTTGACCTGAAGGCGTTCGGATGCCCCATCCAGGCCGGCAGCAACGCCTGCCCTTTCCTGCTCTACCTATCCACCAAAATGAAGGGTTCCAAGATAACGGGGTTTGCAATGGGTACGATTTTGTACTAATTAAGGCATCTCTACGTAATGCAACTCTGTGTGCTCATCTTTTCTCATTGCAGAAGCGGCATCTTGGTCTGCGTTTTGTGATTACTACTGTCTTTGCATGTCAGATATTGAACTTGGTGTATTTTTAAAATCCTTTTTAAAAGGATACGTTTTAAAAGTTATTGTATCCATTAACTAAAAAATAAAGTTGTATGTATCGAGAAACCACTCCATGCGTGTGTGTGTTTTTCTTAAAGGAACTGTTCGGTGATTCCTTATTACAAGGACGTAAGGCCTGTAATGGTGGGGAATGTTTCTCATTTCCTTTGCATCTGCCACCCTCCCCGTACGGATAACGTTAGCACTGCCTCCCCCTCCCGCCCCGCCGCCATCTTCGGGAGTGCCCCCCTCCTCCTGTAGCCTCCCCCCACCAAAGCGCATGTGCAGCCTCGCCGGGCGCCACCCGCCCCGCCCCCGCGGCGCATGCGCGACCCTGCCGTACGCTCCCGCCCCGCCCGCCGCTATCCCAGCGGGCACTGCGGCACTCCTCCTCACCCCCTCCGCCTTCTCGCGGTGCCTCCTGGGAAAGAGAGGCGCCCGTTGCGGCCGCGCTCGGGGCCGCTCCGCCGCCCCCGCGGGATCCCCCGCGGTCTCGGTGCCCCGCGGCCACCTGGACAGCGCTCCCGCACCGAGCGCCGCGCCAAGCGTTCGTCCCGAGCACGGTCCGTCCCGTGCCTGCACACCCCTCCCCCGGCACCTTCCGCTTCCGGCCCCGCCCTTCCGCTCCCACAGTCCCGCGCGCCGCATCATGGACCACAATGGTGAGGAGGGGAGAGGCCGGGGGCGCCGCTCGGACCCGGCCGCGCTCGGGGGCGCGCGCGGGGCAGGGCGGG
>PTEX01000001.1:8666143-8685058 GCA_003342815.1 Eudromia elegans
GTCACCACTGGGGCCGCCGCCGCGGGACCTGCGCGCCCCCCTGCTCGTCCCCCCGCGCGCGCGGCCTCGCGCCAGGAGCGCCGCCGTTGTGAGGGTCACTGCGGCGGGGTGGGTGCGCGGCCCCTGCCTCCCTCAGAAGGCAGAAAATACACTTTAAAGGGCTCGAAAAGCCCTTCTGAGGAGCGCGAGGAGGTGGCAGCCTAAAAGGACGGATCCCGCCTCGTTATGGCTTCTCCCAGCGCTCCAGCTGACCGTGTTGTGCCTGTTTTGCCTTGACTTGTTCCCACTAGTTCCACTCACAGGTTCTGGAATTGGCTGTTGCTCTGTGAGATGCCAGTAACGACCGTGCTTCTTGGTGTGGATTAGTTGAGCTGCGGCCTTGCACAGTCCTATGGAAGAGAAGCGTCAGCTTCACTTCTTGACGGTTCTAGTTCAGTAGCCTGGATGATGTGAAAAGTGTTTTGTTATTTTGTTATTCTAGTTCTTCCTGTTTGTAGAAGGGTGGAGATGCTGTGGAGACCTTTCAGGTTTCTAGTTAAGTCTAGTTAAGCCTTTCAGGTCTCTAGTTGCTGTTGCAAAAGCACTGAGGTTTACACAGGTAGGACATCAGCAGCTTGTGCATTATTGTCTCTCATGGTCTAGTCTAACGACCTCTGGGGAAGCCTTGTGTTTGAATTGCATGTATGTTGGGACATCCATTTGGCCAACGGGATGGCATGAAATGCCCCAAATTAACAAAATTTGTGGGTTTTTTTTTTTTTTAAAGCTTTATTTGTTTGCCTTTTTATTTTTCTACATTTTGCCTTTTAGATTGAAACGTGTCAACCACAATACAAAGAGAAATAAATACACTTGACCCAAAGAAAATTGGGGTTCTTGATTTTGAGGTAAAGTGACTGCTGGGGCACGGTCCCAGCTTGAAATTTGTCACAATTCCTAGTTCCTAGTTTTGGTGTTAGCTGCTAAAAATTTTGACCAAGTCTCTGTTTACTTTTTTTTTTCTTTCCCTATTTCTCCTCCTATTTGTTGTGTTTACGGAGCTTATGAGCTTTGAGGGACAGTAGCTGTATAAGTGATGTAATGTGCAGTCTTAACACTGTCTGGACCTAGTTCCAGTGTCCAGATGCTTCCCTGTTGAAGTGTTTTGGAAACTCAAAAGTCATTCAGGGCCCCATGGCACCATATTTGAATATATGGACAGCAAGACTCCCTGCAGTAGCTTGTGGCACCCTCCGGAGGCTGAGAGGTCCCACTCTTAAACATTCCCAGCCATTAAATAATTGTGTCCTTATCTTTCGAATTAAAAATATGGACACAATTTGCGTTTGAAATGTTTTAAAGGATGAGGTGGGGACGAGGGAGGACTCTCCCCTTACTTGCATTTCTAAATATAAGTTTATCTGCTGTGTCCCTTACAGTCCTGCATGTCTACCTGTCTTAGAGTGGGTGCTGTGTTAAAGATTTATGCATATGAGTCAAGTAATGATTATATAGTTTTTGTTTGTTTTTAATTACAAAGATGCATATATTGATAAAATGGCATTTTTTTCCAGTTAAAATGAAAGTGAACCATGTTGATTTGTGAAAGCAATCTTTTATCTTTATATAAAAGAGATGCTGTGATGTGGGTTGTGGTAGACTTACCAAAAAAAAGGAACTGTGTGAAACTATCCTGGGTGAGCATTGCCAGTTCCAGTGCTGACCCTGAGATCATTTCTTAAGGCCACTATCTTCTTATATTTATGCCAGACAATTTCTTGTTTGCTTTGTCCTGGTGCTCAGATTTAAAACTGTTTAAGGAGAGTTCTGTGTAGGGTGGACTGCCAAATTTTAATTTAGCAAAAATATTACTATATATTGTAAGAATCAATACCTTTTGTGATGCTTTTTACTGAACTCCCAAGTGGTATGTCAAGTTGCTGAGAGTTAGTATGGAAACTTTTCCTTCCAGCTTGATAAGCAAGTTACATAGCTTTTCTTACAAGAATAGATCGTTTTTATTATTTATGTAGTCAAGATTGTATAAAGAGTTATAGTTAAACTCTGATAGGAACAGTACAATAGTTAGCAGTCATTTTGCTGTTGTGGAGAGCTGGCAGACTAGCTCTGACAGGCAGGCTACTTTTAATAAAATAGCTTTATTTCTTAAACTTTATTTCCTAAGATAGTTGTTCTCTGAGCAATTCTGGGACCTGATTTCTAGAAGAAATCATATATGAAAGAATTTAAGATAATTTTCTAGTGGGTCAACTAGTTTGTTATGTTGTATGAGTCTTGAGCAAACTTTCACACTTATTTTACTTGAAGCTTTTCTGTTAGCATCTAACCTCTTTACGGACTGTTAAATAACCAAAGAATTACAGGAGCTTATTTTTCTCTTTTTGTAGACAATGATTTGCAAGGAACAAATAGTTCAGGATCATTGGGTGGTCTTGATGTCCGTAGAAGAATTCCCATAAAACTTATCTCTAAACAGACCAACAAAGCCAAACCTGCACCTCGAACTGCAAGGAATATGACCAGGATGCCTTCAAAGACTCAAGCTGGTGATGAAGGTAAGTTAATAGAAATGCTAGCACTGTAGGAAGGAAGCTAAGTGTTATTCTACCATGTTGTTCAAGACTGCACTCAGTGTTGCAGACTTACTTTGCTGGGTTCAACACTAGTTCAGAGCAAGTTTTGTATTTCTGTGTCCTGCTGTGCCAGAAATAATAAGTGATGCTTGTTCTCTAAATGAACCATCTCACTGTTTTGAGTTTTTCTGCAGAATTGGTCCAGCAGCCTGGAAGGGTTGTGGCATTTGTTCATGATCTCAGTGCTTTTAATTGCAGGTTTTATCAGTTATGGAGCTCTGAGATTGGCTGTGGAAGTGGTTGTTTTGTCTTTGTGCATTTTCCTCTTTCCACAGAAGAATTTGATTATAACGAAGAGGAGCGATACGAATGCAAAGGAGGTGAAATGTTTGGAAATCAAAGGAGACTTCCTGGACCCATCTTCTGGGACTATAAGGTAAAATAATGCATGGGGAATTATGAGTCCTGGTCTGTGAGTCCTACCACAGTGGCTCATCCTGGTAGATATGTTTTTATGTAAAAGTACTATCACTGATTTTGATTTACTGAAAATGTGTTCTCTGATTTTTCATGTTTGTTGCATTTTTGCTTCTCAGTCTGTTCAGAACTTGCGTGTGTGTTGCTAATGTTTGAACTGAGCAACTCAACTGGTGATTTTTGTTGCTCACACTTTTCTCTATCCTACTAGATAAACTTGCTGGGGGAAAAGGATGATACCCCTGTCCATTTCTGTGATAAGTGTGGATTGCCCATCAAAATGTATGGACGCATGGTGAGTGAAACTGTCAGAGGAGGAGGCAGCTCTGGCTTTCCCTTAAGTACAGTTAGGCCTTGCTAGAGATTAACTGATTTCAGTAGGTCTTGAGCAGCAGGACAGTATCAGGAAGGAATCAGAGCCTGAACTGCTGAATTGTTTTTGTTCTGTATGGCTGGTGATAATTTTTCTCTTGATTAGTTAAGAAAACTTGAAAGTGTGCCTGATTTAAAGAAAAAGGAGGAAAAAAAAAGTAAACCTCAAATTCAGTGGCTTTCAATCTAATGTCACTTAGCTTTAAAGCTAAGTTCTTTAACTTAACTGAAGACTTGCAGTGAATTTCCGAAACACTTCATTTTGTGACATTCACATTAAAAGGATATAAAAATGCCTGACGTTAGATTTCTGAGTGCAATGAAACAGAGTGAGGGCTTGAGTTTAGTAACAGTTGTACTCTTAAAATAAGCCTTGCTCATTGACAAGGGAAGTGCAGTTAGATTGCACATGCACTTTCTGAAAATGTTAAGATGTAATACTGCTGCAAACTTTTGTCAGTACCTGTTGCCAACACTCCTTATTTAAAACAAACACTGTCTTCTATAACTGGTAGTTTCTGTTCAAGTGTGCTCTAAACTGCCCACTCCTACTATGTCTGTTCATAGATAACTTGGGCAATTGTATTTTTAGAAATTGTGTTATGCCAGGCAACGCAGATACTTGGGAGGATGTCTTTAAAAAGCATTTTTTCCTCTAGATCCCTTGCAAGCACGTTTTCTGCTATGACTGTGCTATACTGCACGAGAAAAAGGGAGACAAGATGTGTCCAGGGTAAGTTCTCTAGAGATTCATCATTGATGAATTACTCATAATTATAGGATAATAGATGGTTTATTTCAGATGTTTTTTATTAATGTGCTTATTTTTTACTTATAGAAGAAGTAGTGGATTTCATTATATTTTTCCCCTCATTTAACATATTGTAAGAGATTTAAGTGTTTTTACAGTTCAAGTGTTCTTACAGATATTCACTATATAGGTTTGATCTGGAAAGAAATAAATGACAGTTTAACTTGTTTGTCACATGATTCTTAGTAAACATTATGAGTATTATAGAAGGAATTTATGATCAAGGCTGACGTCATTTTTGAATTTTAAGAATTTTTGATGTTATTTTGTAGTTGCATTTGGAATCACACACTGGAAATTCCAAATATATTTGGTATTATATGCCTTTGGGCAATCTTATTAGATGAACTTGGGGGCATTTTGGGACTTACTAGTTAGATAAACTTCACAGTCAGTGAAATATCTTTTACTGCTACAGTAGTGGTTGTGGTGGTGGGGGGTTAGTCCTAACTTGATGGCTTGGTCAAGTGGTTGACCCCTAAGCAGAGTGTGTGCAGCTTGAGGTGTCTGTGGTGACAGTAACCCCTGCTGTTCTCTGCCTCAGCTGCAACGAGCCGGTGCAGCGGATCGAGCAGTGCGTGCGGGGCTCCCTCTTCATGTGCAGCATCGTGCAGGGCTGCAAGAGGACCTACCTGTCGCAGCGGGACCTGCAGGCCCACATCAACCACCGCCACATGCGGGCCGGGAAGCCTGTCGCGCGCCCTCCCATCGAGCCCGTCCATCCTCCCATCGCGCCGCCTCCCGCCGAGATTCCCGAGCGCTTCATCATGCCGCCCGACAAGCACCACCTGAGCCACCTGCCGCCTAAGCAGCACATGCTGATGCCGCCGCCGCCTCTGCAGCACGTGCCGCACGAGCACTACAGCCAGCCGCACGAGGACATCCGCGCGCCGCCCGCCGAGCTGTCCATGGCGCCGCCGCCGCCTCGCCCCGTCGCCCAGGACACCTTCCGCATTTCCACGAGGAAACACAGCAACCTCATCACGGTGCCCATCCAGGACGACTCGAATTCGGCCGCTCGAGAGCCGCCTCCGCCGGCCCCGGCCCCTGCTCATCACCACCCCGAGTACCAGGGCCAGCCGGTGGTGACTCACCCGCACCACATCATGCCCCCGCAGCAGCACTACGCGCCGCCACCCCCGCCGCCGCCTCCCATCAGCCACCCGCTGCAGCACCCGCCGCAGGCAGCAGGGACCCCGCACATGGTCTACAGCCAGGCTCCGCCGCCACCCATGACCTCGGCTCCGCCGCCCATAACGCCCCCGCCCGGACACATCATCGCCCAGATGCCGCCCTACATGAATCACCCTCCGCCGGGGCCGCCCCCTCCTCAGCACGGAGGACCCCCCGTGAATGTCAGCGCGCCCCCGCCACACCACTATAACCCCAGCTCTTTGCCACAGTTCAGCGAGGACCAAGGAACCCTGAGCCCCCCTTTCACGCAGCCGGGTGGGATGAGCCCCGGCATCTGGCCGGCTCCGAGGGGGCCGCCGCCGCCCCCAAGAATGCAGGGGCCTCCAGCGCAGGCGCCACTGCCGGGGCCGCACCACCCCGACCAGGCCAGGTACAGACCCTACTACCAGTGATTTGGACGGTTCGGTGAACAGAGAGTGCTACCAAGAGGATAAAACTATATGCAGCAGTCTTTTAAGTAATTTTTTTTTTTAAAAAATACTGTCATTTTGACTGTAGGACACTTTGGGAGTTTGAATCTTAAATAATTTTTAACCCTTGGCTGTAGGACTCTGACTTCAAATATTCTGTAGTGCTGAAATAAGTGTCTTAGTAGACCACAGTTGCATTTTAACAGAACTTCTGTCTCTAGTGTGGCTAAATTGTCCTAAGATGAACACTTGTAATATTATTTCCTGGAGAAAATGAACAGGCGTTGTACCAATACTGTTTTTGTTAAATCCAATGTTTAGTTTCACTTGTGATACATTTTTTGTTAACTTGTGTACAATAATCAAATTGCAATATGGTTGTAAGAGTGCTGGGCTTCTATGTGAAGTTAACACAGACACAGCTCCTGGACACCATTTTGGTACTAATATTTCCAAAGGGACAACATAATGACATACTAAGGAAACTTTAACGTCTTTTATATTAACAGTTGCCATTACCTGGTGTGAGTTCGGGCTATTCTGAATTCATAGCACTAGAAATCAGATGTGCAAAATACTGCATCTTTAAAAAGAAAAAAAAAAAAGAAGAAATTAAAAAAAAAAAATCTGCAATGTCAGGAGAGCAAAATAAATGCCAGAAATGCAGCTTTGGGCATGGTGTGAGACATGTCATAATATAGTGAGGATTTTGGGGGGGGTGGTTTTTTTTTTTTTAAAGTTTTTTGTTTGTTTGTTTTTAAAAAGCTCAGTTTTAGTTTGGACGGGTCTGTTTACACATACACTCCTCACTGGTGTTGAATGCAGACGGTCGCGTTTGCCAGGGATGTGTTTGTGTGGAAGTGGCCATGGACGGGCTCACCGTGTCTCAAGCGGGTTATTTTGTGGAGGGAAGTGGCATTTCCCTGTGTCACTTTATATAAAATGTACAATAGCAAAACCTCCCACTTGATAATCTGAAAAAAGAGGTCTGAAATGTTGTGTAGATCTAAAAAAAAAAAAAATAAAAATAAAAAACCCTGCAAAGCCTTTATCTGTTTCAGTTGCGTGATAGAGATTGAAATTAACAGCCAGTGGTTCATATCAAGATCATCTTTTTCTTCAGGTGGATATTTAAGGAGGCGATTGGATCTGTTTTGGTCTAAAATTCAGGTTTGATAAGCACACTTAAATACACATACAACAAATGCAGGATTGAACGTTCCCTGTGACGTGGCTGATAGCAGAAGCAGAGGCCAACACAGCGCTGCTGCCTGTGCTCATCTCTGCCTTTCGAATCAGTGGCAGTGCTGGACTGTCAGCTTTCCCAAATGCCAGTTTTCTAGCAGTGAGGCTTTCAGATAGGAGTTTGTGGTTTTTTTTTTTTTTAAATGTTCGTCATTTCCTACTATAATAACTGAACTATCTTCTTGCAACCTTAGTGTTACTACTTGTTTTTCAAACATTTTTCTTTTATTAGCTTGTTTTGTCAAAGAGCCTTGGTGATGCAGCATTGCAAATTTTGTAATTTTACATGTAAAGCTCATGTTTTCTAATTAGCAGAGCGAACGCCCTTTAGATCTGCTCTCTGTCCTTGACCAACATTGATTTCCCTGTGACCACGGGCCAATCTTTCCAACAACCTTTCAGATAAATATAGATGCATGACAGACCTTCGGAGATGTGCAAATAAGCTTTGAAGTATACAAACAAACGGTGAGTAAGCGTCAACTGGTGGAAAAAGCTGCGTATTTCTGAGAAGCAGCCTGACTTTTGGTTGCTCTGAAGAATGCAGAAAGGTATTTTGAATGAAACACGTGGCAAAGAAAATACTCTGGGGTAGAATGATGCGGTCCAGGGCTGATGAAAACTGACTGTTTCCAAGTGGGTAAGGGAGAAAATTGCTCTGTCACCATTATTTTGTTTCAGTAATTTATAATAAACACATGATTAACTTCAAAGTGTTTTGTCATTGTTAAGTGACTGAGGAGGCAGTAGTTTTAGGCGGGTTCATACTGGTGTATAGTTTCATCCAGGAGGAAATGTGGCTGAACGGGGCTGCTCCTGCTTGGCTGTCTCAAGCCCCACTTGTCCGATGTAGCGTCCTTGTTCCCGGCCCTGGACGCCAGCCTCGTTGTGAAGCTTCGTGTGGGTGCGTTTGCCCCTATCTGTGAGCTGCTCGTGACAAGGAACCGTGCGGCTCTTCCCACATAATTCTCGGAAATTGGTTGGGTGGCAGATCTTTATTAGGGGTTGTTTCTGAGGCTGGGAAAGGTGACGTTTTGCTCGCTGGAACGTGCAAGTGTTGCCCCCGAGGTTGGTGGGATCCCTAGGGCTGCTGAGGGCCGTGAGGTCGTCGTCCTGCAGGACTTGCTGGAAGGTCAGCTCGGGGAGGCACTGTTTAGACCGGTCGAGTTTCTATGTTCTGCTTGTAAAGAAAGACCTGGATTTTTTTCCTTTCATCTCTGTATCTTTAGCAGTGTCCTGTTCATGCTGTCAGATTTACAGGCTCTTAAATTAGAGATTCCTGTTTGCCACTTCCCTGGAAACCCTCAGTTAACAGTTGTTTTGAGTTTACTTAAGGGATTTTGTTTTTTACATGACACTGCTTGTTTCAGTGGGCAGCTCAGAAATGTCATAGGTCAAAATTTCTAATGACCAGAAATGCCATCGTGAAGGTTTATGTTCATTTTCCCCTTGACTCCTTCTGAAAAGGAAATTCCGGTATAATGTAAGTTCTATTTCCCCTGTATTTTATTTTATGCTCTTAAAAACAATTCGTAGCTCCTGTCAAGTGATCTCTGAACAGCAACGATGCCCTCAGCTGGCTCTTCAGCGTGTTCAGGTATTTTATACTTCACACTTGATACTGTCATCACTCATTTCAACAGTAGAACATGGTTGATTCTTTGGTGTTAATGGGGCAGATCGTAATAAACATTTTCATGTATTGGGGAAGAAAGTGGATATAAGCAAACGGACATGAAAGTTTTCATCTTTGTGTAGTAATGTTTCAAAATGGAACTTTAAATTCATGAACATGTCAAGCCTACTACACCTTAGAAGTAATTTACGTCTCCTATCCAGAAAGGCTGGTCTGGAACCTCACCACCAATTTCTAGCTTAAGCTTGTGTTTTGCCGTTTTATATCCATTTTTCCCCCTTCAGCAGCGTTACTTTTCACCTTGCACAGCTTGTCCTCTCTCTCGGGCTAACCCCTGTTGTATCTCTAGCTCTTCCTGTGAGCCCTTGGACGCAGACTCTCCCTTCTGCAAACGTCTTCAGCTCTTCACCTCGGTCTCACTGTGGCTTCCTCTTTCCTGCACGTGAGGGCTCAGGACTGAATTCCAGAGCATTCCAAATGAGAGCCCAGCTACGCACCGTACCCATACTGCAGCGCCGACATCTTTCTCATTCTTAGGGCAAAAATACTGTGATGCAAGCCCGTGTTTTCCCTAAGGCTGCGCTGGGTAGGCATCTCTGCTGGTGCTTGCGAGAGGTGATTCAGGCCTGACTTAAGCAGCAAAACTGCTGTGGCAAGGTCAGAAAAGCAGTGGACAAGTGCAATTGCCAGCTACTGATCTGGCATCGGCAGCAGTTGGATCAGCCAAGGCCTTCTCTCCCCCAGTGTTTTGGGCTAGTGACCACCTACCACAGGGCTGCAGTTTGTTTTTCATCTGCAAATGTTTGAGTGTGGTTTCCAAACACGGCATTTCTTTTATCTCAGACTTTGTGGTCACACCGTTCTCTCTGTAGTCAAAGTATCCTCGTTTTAACATTATCAGTTTTTATAAAATCAAGCTGCATTTCTCCCTACTTATTTCTCTCTGGTTGCTCTCAAAATCTGTTTTAGATCTTGCAGGTTATTGAAATAAAGACTATTGGGTTTGGCTATTTTTATTCTTACCTCTACCATATCTTAGATACTCTCCCAAATGCACTGTTCTGATCACCCATGTCTAGGTTGGAAGTCAGCGTGAAAAATAAAGCACTTCTGTGATTTCACACTGCCATGTCTTTCAGACTCCCAAGGTTACTCCTTTCTTTCCTTTCTGTTGGGGGAAGGATCTTTGTATCTCCAGCACTGGGGATACATTTAAATTAGATTCTTTTTTTCCTCTCCGAAGGATAGTTCAGCTCCAGGTCTTAAACCTGAGAGCGCTGAAGGAGGCGGCAGGTGAGTGCAGTTGTGCCTCCGGGTTACACAAACTGGAAGATCAGAACGGACTCCTTGAGCTTAAAGACATTTGAGGGTCGGTTTGAGAGCCCCGGGAGGCCGTTTTCCTTTGGGCATCTGCCGTTGTGCAAGCGGGGAGGTGAAAGCCCTTCGGAAGGAAACTGCCCCGTTCCCCACCCGGACTTCAGGCTCCGATTCGGTAGCGACCACCGTGAGCTCTTCGCCACCATCAGCTGAAGTGATGTAGGTCAGGAATGCAGATAGGAAGACTCGTTCATCACGCGATTCCTTGGAACTATCCTTGGTATCCACGTGGACCCGAACACAGTTGAGCTGCCGTTCTTTATTGTCCTTTCAGTATTCAATTCACCATAAAAATAAATGTGTTATAACAAGAAACCAGACTGAATATGAGCTACCAAGCTGATACGTTCACAACTGTAGCAAGCACCACAGTTACTAAAATCATTATTTGATATTTCAGTATAAACGTGTGCCTTTAATACGCATTTTATATCAATCCAAACCAAGTAAAAGAGTCATGTTTGGTTATGAAAATGCTGTGGATCTTTACTCAGCTACCTTCATGTTCTACAGCAGACACAAAGTCCTCCCAAGTACATAGAGCTGATGAGGCTAATGGCTCAGCCTTAAAGAAAATTTTAATATAAATTATACACAAGTTGAAGATAAACTATCACACCTAACTATTTGACTACATGATATAAATTACAGAATTTTAGATATTTATATAATTTCTAGTAACTGTACAGGTTGTCTACAGACTGCTGGAATAACACAGGTCTATGTACAAGTGCATGAGAATAGGATTAGCATTGCTTGCTTTTTCAACCGTGTGAGCAAAACTGTGTCAGAAAAGTATGAAATAAGAAAATCCATGTCATTCTAGCCCCCCCATATGTACATAAATACATCTCTCTATATATACAAACACACACAAGCACTATCAAGCCCATTCCAAAGCTTGGAACATGATCTTATGCACTAAATCCTTTATAAGGTTTATGAAAGTATCCACCTGTCTCCATGCGTTACTGCATCTGTGTTCACTTTCTGGTAAGGGACACTGTGTTGTTGGGTGATAGAACATTTGGAACAGTCAATCTAAAGTTTAGTTTCTGTGGGAATCTGTAGGAAAGACGTAGAAATAAACATCACTTTAGATGAGGAATAACCAGGATGAACACTCTCAAGTGAGCCATATGCTGTTTCAAGGAGGAAGACTTCTGGGAAAGCCTTTGTCTGATTGTCTAATATTTCTGTATAACATTCAACTCTTTTTTTTCTATATTTTTATTTTCTTCCTTACGGGTCTGCTATGTCTGGATCCTGCTTTCCCTTTGTTAAAAGAAACTGTCAGCAGCCCTGTCAGCAGCCGGCAAGGCCAGCGATAGTGCCTTGTGAGCAAGCAGTGCATTCCCTTCTCCTCCAGTGCTTCACCCTAAGTCAATGCCCACTGATAAATTATCGGGCTGGTTTCTGCCCTGGGCTGGCGCGCGAGCCCAGCGATGCCCAAGCCTCTGTTGTCTGGGGAGCAGCCTTGGGGAGCAGCTCTGGGGAGCGCATTTCCCCCGGGCAGGGGCAGGAGCCTTACCGTGTGCTCCCGGCTGCGCAGGCCTCCGCTGGTGTTGATAATGTAGTGGTTGCTGCTTCCCTTCCCCTGCACGGAACACAAGAACGTCGCGATTAGAAAACTGAGTGTTTGCTGCCTTAATTTGTTGGGGTTTCTTTTTTTTTTTATTATTATTTTATCTATTTCTTTTCTCCCATCAAAGGAGTCAACCTGGAAGGTGGGAAGATGCTCTCACTCCACTCTTCCTTCGTGCCCCTCCCAACACATCTCTGAGTCAGGACAGGAAGCCCGGGCCAGTTTAACTAAGCAGGATTAGGTACCAATCCAAAGCATCCTGCCCTGGCCAGATCCTCCTGACATCCCTTCTTGCTCATGTCCCAAGGAGGTGGCTTCAAGCAAAACCCACCGCAGGGCCCATCTCTGGGTTATTCACACTCCTTCCAGTGAACTGAAGTGGTGGTTTGTGAGGCACCCGGGCCAAGGGCTGTGGTTACTCTCTAAGTGTCCAGATCTGTCAGAGACCAGCTGGGTTCTGACCACTAACTCTTTGAATCTAGACACTGCAGAGGAGTGCTGGTACCGGGAAGCTGAGCAAAAGGGCTAATGCAATATAGCAAAAGATGAAAACAGTGGCATTACCTCTATGGGCTTTAATTTTGGTGAGCTGGCTATGTCCTTCTTGAGCAAAATGTGTAAAACGGCGTCGTGAATGGTGAGGAAAAACATGGACGGCTTAATCTCCTCATCAAAAAACGCGCTTCTCTCCATCTTGTCCAGCAAGCCCTCTGCAGGGAACAGAACCAAGCACACCTCAGCACCCCTTACTGGGAAGTCCTGGTTAGCGCAGACGGGTGCCTGCTTGTCGGCGCGGACAGGGTGGGATAGAAACTTCCAGTAGTGCTGCCCCAGCAGGAGAGACTTTGCGCCCCGTCTCTGTCCAGTGTCTAACCCAGGCCACCCCACAGTGACTTCTTGTTGCCCACGGCGGGGACGTGTAGACGGGGCAGCTGAGGCAAAATTCACCTTCGCTGCCCCAGGGCTGCTTCGTTATGGGAGCAGGGAGACGGTTTGGACGATGGCTGGAGGTTGGGTTGATCCCTCTCAGCCTCGCCCTGGGAAGGCAGCGAGACGAGGCAGGGCTAAATGGAGACAATAGAAACGCGAGAACTCACCAGGGGCCCCCACGATATAAACATCTACGTCGATCCGGACAAACTCTTTCAAAATCTGTTGAACATAAAACAGGCCGCATTCAGCTACTGGTATTTTTGCTATTAACAGCCATTACACTCGTTAGCTACAACAGATAATCATGCAAATGTAAAATATCAACTGCATCTTGAACAACGGTAAAGAGCTTTAAATCCAAACCCTGCTGCATCTGAAGTCAGAGTAGTCCCTTCATATGGTGATTGATCCATTTGATCCTTTTACATTTATAAATACATATATAAATACATTTAGCTCGTGGTGAAAAGGTCATCTTTCACAACATGTATGGCTTTGTTGTACCTGCATATGTATGATGAAACTGAGTCTGAGAAGGTTCTGGAGAGATTTTTCTAACTAGAAGTTCAGGCAGAACTACAGTTCCTGCAACCTCGTTGTGGATTTAAACATTTAACTGTAGCTGCCACTGCCTGAAAATGTTATCCTTGTTTCTTCAAGATTGCCCTGGAAAGCAACAGCAGGAGCAGAAATGAAACTGCAGCATGCTAGCCCCCAGCCCTGTATGAGAGCGTATTTCCTGTGTTCATTTCTGTAAAGCGTCACAAAATGCCACTAGTTGAGAAAAGGCTGCCAGAGCCAGCAATAGTGCTCTAATTCCTAGGAACATTTTAGTTCAGTTCCTATGATATTCTGTAGATGTATGAATTTATGTATATGTGTGTGTATATATATATTTTTATATATATAAAATACTATCCTATATTTAGACAATGTTATATCTTTACATCCTAAATATTTTCCATGGAAAATGTATATTAGAATTAACAATATCTGAAAGGTTGCCCCATATTTTCCAGTCTATGTAGAAATATCTTTAAGAAGTTCAGTACATTCGTATATTTTTCTCTTTGTATGTTCACTGTTTGCCGGCCTCATGAACTCCAGTTACCTTTTGGAGGACCCTCATGGCAGAGACGTCAAGGAAGGACACGGCTGAGAAGTCCAGGACGACGCTGTGGATGTCCACCCTGGGCACAGAGATGGAGGGAGGGAGGTCAGCGCTCCAGTCTATCTGCACGGGCAAGTCCGTCTGGTCGGTGGGCTGGTCCAGTTCCTCTATCCTGTTGTTGTCTAACTCTTCATCAGACTCATACGCGTGGTTGGCCACACAAATCAAGCCTTTCTGTGACAGGGGAAGAAAGTGTCACGGTTAATGCTGAGGTTTAAGACTGCTCAGGATGGACAGTGTGGCTTATACCAGGTGAGGGCCACGGGGGTGTGAAGCTTGTATGTACCCATGAGATGGGGCAGGAGCTACCTGCGCTTCACAACAGAGAAAGTTCTGCCTCCCCCGGGTCTGGAGGAGTTTGGTAATATTGACATTTCTTTCATTAGTCATTTAATCATCATCACAATCAATTAATCATTGACTTTTATTATCCACAAGGATATATTGTTCCCAAAGTCGATGGTCAGATGGCTTTTGATTCAGTGGCTTTGGCATAAGTCAACAAGAAACATGAAAGATTTGGACCGAAAAATCGACTTTATCTTATCATTAACTCAGCAAGTTCATTGCCTGTGTGTGATCCCATCTGATCAAGCGAAAGTCCGCTGTGGATACATGAGATATGGGCACATGAGATATGGGCACATGAGATATGGGCACATGAGATATGGACACATGCCATGGGTGTGGGTCTCTAGCTATGAGAGCAATGTAAAACCTTACTTTGGAACTCGCATCTAAGCCATGAAGTGGCAATTTGGGGAACAGCATATTGAATTTGGACGTGGCGGGAGGAAACTGTGAGGCCCTTCTCAGCCGCTACAAGCCAGAGGGCTGATGCTTAGTTCCCCTGGGTCTTTCCTGCTTTCCACCCAACCTCTCTGCATTTAGTGGAGCTGATTTACGCACAGGTGTCACTTGCAGCTCGCCTTTCTTCAGCAGCTTTCTGATTTTCCTCAGAGCTTTATTGCGTTTCCTCAAGACTCTCATTGGGTTGAAGCCGACCTGCAGAAACAGCACTTGGAGTAATTCTTCAGGCTTAGCTAAAAAATCCAGTTCCATTTAAACTACCCTGATGTTCAGTCTCGAAAACACCAGTAAACTAGTGCATATAGGACACAAGGAAAAATAAGTGAACAAATATCCTTAGGTGGATTCATTACAGTGCACAGAGCTTTTGTAAATATATACGTATATATGTGTGTTTCTTTACTACCTTTCAATGTGTGGTGTTCCTATTTCAGAGATGCCTCTCTGGTGCTGTAGCAAGACCTGAAGCTGCAGCAGGTTGTGCAGCACCAGCTACCACATCTAATTACGCTGCTTTTTGGGAAATCGTATTCCCCTTTAACACATCACACAGTTCATCTATTCTAAACGATCGCCAGACACTTACAGCAGTGATGAGTTTGTCTCTGAAGAATTCAACATTGGCAAAGAAGATAGGAGCAGAGCATCTGAATATCTTCACTCCCTCTGGCTCATAGATCTGCATAAGGAAGCAACAGTATCACTAGTGTCATCTACTACAGAAACATAAATGCAGCAGGTAATAAAAGAAATAGGAAATTTCTCACATCGGTGTAATCCTTCCTGTTTTTGTAGATGTCACTTCTCCCAACGTTAGCCAGAACAGTGCAGCTCGGACTGCAGACAAACACAAATGAGGTTATTACTGATACCTCCTACCACAACTGGGTGGGCTGGATGGAGGGGATCCTGCTGAACCCTCTTGTCTGCCTCAGGGCTGCCCTGTGGCTTGAGCATCAGACACAGGCGGCAGGCACACAGACTGGGAGGCGATGCCTTTGTAAAGCTGAAACACACCTTTGTGAATGATTTAAGAGATTAATACCCCTGGCTGCGTCTTGGGGAAGATTTCATTCAAACGTGAGGAAACCGGCCGCAAGCGGCGCCGTTCGGTTTCGATGCCGAGTTTGGTTTTCATTTGGGCTCTGAAGGTGGGTGGGTTAGAGGGTGTGAGCCCTTTCTCCAGGCTGGGTAGCAGCTGTTCCTGTGACTCGTCTCCGGAGCAGAAAGGCCTTTGGCCGGTGCAGCCCACGCGGTGCCGCGTCCTCGCGGGCGCGCGCTCGCCCTGCACCGCCCGGCCTTGCGGGAGTCACACCGTGGGAGCCGCGCTTAGACCCCGCGCTCCGCACAAGCTGCCCCTGTTTGTGGTGCTCAGCGTGCACCACACGTCTAGGAGCGTCTCCCTGTTCACAAACCACCTTCTCGCAGGGATCGCGGTGTGGATTGGGCTGCAGTTTGCAGCATCAGGAGAGTGACGATGGGAACGGCACGTCTGGGACACGCAAGGACCTGGCGAGGGAGCCCCGTGACGGATCAAACCCCTGCCCAATTTGGCTTGTCCAGGGGCTCAGTGCTTGCCCGGGGCCTGCTGCTGGTCCAAAATGGGACCTACATCAGGGGCTCACATGCAAAATTGGGTTTTAGTATAGGCTCCTTGGCTGCAGAAGGGCCAGGAATGCCGGCCTCCGCTGCGGGAGGGGACCTGTTGCAGCCCGAGGCGCAGCGGCTCCTCTCGGCCCCGTGCACATACTCACATCTGGGAGCGGATCACCACGGTCAGCAGCTGGAAGGCCACGGCCGTCGCCAGCCCGATGTCCAGGCCCAGGAAGAGCGCGGCCAGGAACGTCACCACCCACACGGCCTGCAGCGAGCACGGAGAGACCCGGGTCACCCTCGTGTCACCGACCCCTGGCAGCGGGGACATCGCAGCCCAGGCCTCAGCCCCGTCCGGGCGGACCCCACGCCTCGGCTAAGCGGTCTCAGGCTTCCTATTTTGTTCTTCTTTTCACTGTCATAGTGGGAGCTGCAAAGGGGTAGGCAAGGGAACGTTCTGCCCAGGCATTAGCCATTTAGAGCTGCTATGCAACGTCTCCCTGTATTGACTTTAAATGACGAATTATATTTTGATGAAATTGATGAAAACTAATATAAAAAAAGAGAAGTTAGTAGATAGAATTAGCTACAAACAGGTCGGGCAAAATGCAAATCATAAGCAAGGAGTGTAAAGGTGGAAAAGGCATGATACTACTGTAATTTCCTTCTGGTGAAGTAAGGCAGGTGTAAAAGTAAAATAAAGGGATATATAAAAATAAAGGGCATTTACAAAATAGATGATTTTTCTACAGTGTTTTGCTCCCCATCACGCATGAGACTCCACTTACACAGTCATACTTGTCTTTTCTCCATAAGACGCCGATTTCCCTGAATTGCATGAGCATTCCCTTCAAGTTGCCAAGAGCCAAAGACGAAAGGACCGACTGTTAGAAAGACCAAAATGTTGCATTGTAAAAGAAGCAAAGCAAAAGCTGAGTATTAAAAGTTAAAAGATCACACAAATAGCACCAAAGGGCAGCTGAACTGCGGGGCAGCTCCTCCTGCTGCATCGCTGCTGCAATTTAGGATGCATCCGCCCTTTCCATCGCACAGGGCTCGCCCAAGCCACAGTGCAGCATGAGACCTGGCTCGTGCTGTAAAGCCCTCCTGGTTTTGCCACCTGGAAGCTGGTGCTGGGATGTTTGGTGTTGGAGGTTGTGTCCCCCTGAGTGTCTGGACCGAGGTGGGTTACAGCTGGCCCTGGCTGCCTTCACATTCCTCACTGCCACCCATTTGGGGAGAAGGGCCCTGATCTAAACTTCAGTGCAGTGACCTTCTGGGGAAGAGCAGGCAAGTGCTGCATGTCCCCAGGCTCTTACAAACAGCCCCAGTAAAATCTGACAATATTCTGCAGTAATTGCTGCAAGAGAGACCTCTGTGGAGGTTAGCTAGGAAGACACCTGCCTGCCAGTGAGACCTTTCGCTGCACGAGGGGACTTGGAAACCTGGCGGAGAGCTGTTCCTATGAGCTATGGGTCACCTCATCCTGCTCAGCAAGGAAGCACTGATCACATCTGGCTCTGGGTACAGGTGAATTCACAGCTGTGGTCCTCTCTGTCACAGTGTATGAAGAGACCTGGATTTTGCAGAATACTGTTCTGCTCCCACTGGGGTCTAGGAGAGCTCCTGCTGCCTCCTCCTGCAGCAGCCCTGCCTTGGGGAGCAGGAAGAAAGGGTGGGTGAGACCAGGGAATACCTTCTGTAACGGCTCCAGGAGAAACCCGATGGCCAAGATCACAATCAGGACGATGATAGAAGAGATGATACCAGCAATCTGCATGAGAGAGCAATTCCCCTGTGAATCTGCACCCTGAGGCACTAGGGGAAGCCGAGAGCTTTCACACATTAAATGCATTTGTCATTTTTATCTTCTGTACCTGGGTTTTGCCTCCCGTGCTCTCCTGCACACCTGATCTTGACAGTGCTGTACTGGAGGCAAATCCTTTGAATGATCCTCCAACTATATTACCCAGCCCAAAAGCAATTAGTTCCTAGAATAAAAAAAAAAGAGGAGACTGTTCTTAAAAGACAGTTGATGGTGGTTATTCACATGGCAAAGCATTCCTAAAATGAGTGATTCCTCACTGACTAATGCACAACCCTGAGCTATTTGCCTACCTGGTTGCCATCCAGTGGGTAGTCATGCTTGATGGAATACACCTTGGCCACAGAGAAGGCTACTGCAAACCCGACGATGGCAATGGAAATGCTGTCGCCTATACACTTTTGTAAGACACTTGCATCAGGTGCCGCGGGAGCTTGAAATCTGAAAGACAGAAACTTGAACCTTTGCTGTGCGCGTTGGAGAGGGAGGACGCATCATGATGGATCTGAGGCCTGAGCTCCAGGGAAACCGTGGCCCTGGCAGGAATTCCCTGCTCGCCTGCGTTCATCAGGTCGGTCTGTGTCTCAGCAAGTTCTCAGGTACCCGGCCAGGAGCAGATGCAGCTTGTGGTGCCTGCACGGGTCTGCTTCTCACCGGCTGGCAGGGTCCCCGAGCATGACGTGCTCAGGGAAGGATGTCACTGGGTGGGAACAGAAAAATTCCCTCCACGGCGCATTGCAATGCTTTAGATACCTAAACAAATATTCACTAATCACGTTGGTCTGCAAGGCCAGGCTTCCTACTCCTCTGATCAGGGGCTTTTGTGGACCCTAGAAAGAACTATTTGTTGGGCTTTTCTGGCTTTTCTTTTTCTTTTTTTTTTTTTTTTTTTTTTTTTTTTTT
>PTEX01000001.1:8685083-8699824 GCA_003342815.1 Eudromia elegans
GAGCAGAAAGGCAGAAATAGCTGTTCCCCCGCCAGCCTCCCTCACTGCTGCCCCTCTGACCATCACTGCTGAGGCACTTGAGATACCGCAGTAAATTGCTGCCATCTGCTGTGAATATCTCCCTCTCCGTTTATCTTGATATTAATTTCTCTTTATTTTTATCTTTATTTTTTTATACTCAAATCCTGACATCCTTGTCTATATTCTGTAATAATTTAAGATCATTAATCAGATAATGCAGAGAATGCAGGGAGCCTTGTTCCTCCCTTGTTTCTCCTGTTATTGTTTGCTGCTTCACAGGGTGTTGGTTCTGCTGTTTTGCTCTAAGAAGATGCAGCAGGAAAGCAGGCAGGAAAACACCTCCAAAGCCTCCTGGAAAAGCGGCCGCAGGAGGCAGTTGGCTCGGGGGCTGCTCCCCAGCCTCTGCACCAAAGTGAGCTCATCTTCAAAGATCCCTTCTCACTTAAGAGGCTTCATTTTAATAGCGCTTTGCTGCAGAAAGCCTGTCCATCTGCCTTGCCCATGGCCCCTCCGCAGCGAGCACCCCAGGGAAACGCTGCTGGGAGGTGCTGGATGACGGCCAGGGCAGGGGCCCAGGCCACGGCCGTGCCCGGTGCTGCCTGCAAACCTCATGCAAACTCCACGGGGAAGGGAGGTCACGGGACGCAACTCCCAGTACACGCGGGCACGGAACAGCCTGCTGCTCAGGGGCTGTCACGGAAAATGAAGCATCCCGTTATTGCATGTGTCAGGGGCAGGGAAGAAAGCAAGCGTTTTTTATTGCATTGGGAATGTGCTCGGGTAAGTGAGTTTTAGCTGTTGAAAACGGGTTCCTATGTTACTGGAAGCTGATGCAGATGATTTTGTTTGGAAGACAGAACCAAAATGACTCAGTGCTGAAGAACAGGAAGGAGCATTTTGCTCCACTGCTAAATTGTACAGCAAAGCACTTACCCTTTTTCCAGTTTTCCGATGATAGCTACATTGAATTTCTCTTCAAATTTAGCAAAATAGGATATCAGCGCTGCTAAGACTGTCTGAAAGATAACACAAATCACCTCAGTCAGGAGGATGCAATAAGAGAACAAAGAAACTTTCAGCAAATGCTTCCTTCTCCCGCCGGCCTCACCGCTGGCTGCAGAGTTGTGCCCCTCCACACACCCCCTTGCTGCTCACACGTAACTCCTGAACCACCTTATCGACCGATCAACAGTGTCACGGTCATAAATCACGTGGAGAACATATCAGAATCACCCAGACAATCTGTGTTTTAATAGCCTGGGAGAAGAACTATTTAAAAGGGAGCTGCCTGCGTGGCTGCTGTGACCGAGTGACTGCAAGAGCAAACACGAGAGGGCCGTTACCACGAGGAGCTCGATGGGGAAGGGCGCTGGCATCTTCGCTTTGTATCGATCGTTCAGTTCTTTCACCACGAACACGACAACCATGACAATGAGCGAGGTGACCAGGTCGGCAACGTTTGTTTTCGTGATCTGGGTAAAAAAGCTCTCCAGAGTCTGCAAAATCAGGAAAAAGTAGAGGGTGCTTTTGAAACAGCAGTGCCTTGACGCTGCAGCATCGCTCTTCCCAGACAGGCCATGTCTAAACTGCTCTAAGGCTCGGGGTGGCTGGGAGCTATGGCTCCTGGGCCTGCTGAGGGCCCACGTGCATTTATCCCACCAGTGGAAACCCTTTCCAGTGACTCCTGGCTCCCACTCCAGGTCTCCCCTGCAGAGGAAGGTGATGTGTTCATATCCATGCCATGAAGAGTGCATTGGATTTACTCTGCCTTCCGTGCCAGGACAGGATGTGGCAGAGATGGGATTCACTGACCTCCTGCCTTTCCCATCCCACATGCCTCACGGAGCCATATCCAGGTTATCTAACAGGCATAAAATATCAGTCTAGTAAAAAGGAATAATTAAGTGCTTGAGGCAAAGCTGAATATGTACTTAAAATATACTTACATACAATATAAAATACATTAGCCTAGCTGAGTACCTAAGAGTATGCTTAAGCATCACAATCATACATTAATAACACATCTTTTGTATTCTTGGTCTTATGTTACCTCCTGCTTGGCTCTTTTATGCTAAGATCTGTCCTTACTGCCTTGTGATATGCTGTCAGGTATACATCATAGGATTTAATGACCTTAGCAGATTCTGTACACTTGATACGTACGTAGATGATGCCAAATGGTTTATTAAATCCAGGGATAGTTAGTTGAAACATGAATTTCAGCTGAGATATCAAAACATGGAAAGCTGCAGCAGTTGTGAAACCACTGATTAATGACTGTGATAAATAAATAACCAGGAATCCCAGTCTTAAAATTCCCAGAACCACCTGAAAAGCAAAATCATCAGATATTAGTGCAATTCATTTGTATTTTCAAGCATTCTCTGTAACAAAAATAACCTGAAACTCTTGTAATATTTAGTGGAAATAAAGATTTTCACCTAATCCCATATATCCAGGGATCAAGGAAAACACCGAGCATCACTAGTGTTGCAATAAAATCAAGATTTAGCAACAAGGGGCATAAGAGTCCTTTCTAGAGGAATTAAAAGCTATTTGATTTATTTTGGAGCTAAAACAAATGTCCCTACTCCTAGAGTTTTCAATACTCACATATTTTTTTAATATAGTACAAATGATTCATGACGCAAAGGCAAATACTAGAAATCATTACACAGGGAGGGATATGTTTTTGTGCAAAGACAAACCCAAATACTTCATTACTATGAAGCAGAGATTTCGTCGCTCTCAGTGTGTCTGCAGCATTCTTGCTGCTCTTTGGCCACGGGAGGTGTGTGTCTCTGCAGGGCCAGGCCTGGGCAAAACCAGTGGTTTTATAGCATGAATAGCAGTCACCGTATGGATGTGTCCTAATCAACGGGTCAAGGGCACTTATGTGGGAACAGGAGGAGTTTTATTTCTGTGCCTGCGCCGCGCAGGAACCCGCGCGCGGCGGACACCAACCTGCCAGATCCCCGCCAGGAAGGTGACAGACGCAGCTACTATCACCCTCTCTTCATTTATTTGGGAAATATTCGCCAAAGTGCCATTCACCGTGTAGTCATCTGGGACCAGTCTCACAACGGCACCTCCCACCATCATGCTCAGGACAGGGAAGGGACCTAATTGGCACCAGGACATCCATTCGTTAGCGTTCGAAGGACAGACCATAATTCTGCATCAGTTACAAGGGTGGCCAGCATGCCTGACCTTACCTATGGAGATATGTCTGGACGTGCCAAAGATAAAATAGACTAAGATTGGGAAGAAGGCTGCGTAGAGTCCATAGCCAGGGGGCACGTTTACGAGCAGAGCAAATGCGAGACCTGCAGGGACAGACACGAGGAGGGGGCATGTCATAGGATGTTAGAGCATGAAGCCAGCAGGACCTTTCAACGGGACCTGAGCGGCCGTGTTCGAGCACGTTCCCTGGAGGTACCTTGCAGGACACACACGAGCCCCGTGTTGACGCCGGCGACGATGTCGCTCAGGAGCCACTCCTTGAAGCGGTACGCGGGCAGCCAGGAGGCCACTGGGAACAAAGTCAAGGCAAATTTTTTGACCCGTCCTGGGGAACAGCTGTAACGATACAACAGGCCACAGCTCTGTTAGTGGATGTCTCATCTTGCCTTTAGCCCATCGGGTGCGCTCTCGGTCATCATAGGTGATAGGAAGGGAGGAGCAGTCATATTCAGGCTGGCCTGCAGAAGGCCCTGGGCAACCCTCTCTAGCTGTGCCCCAGGAGAGGGGTGCTTCAGGTGCTCAGGAAGAGCCAAGTTGCCTGAGATACAACTACAAGGGAAATAGTGTCCAAAATTTTTTGGAAAAAATATGACATTTCATTTGGATAATGAATTTCCATTTGCTTTTTTGGAATCTGATACAGATGTTATCAGAATGAAGCTTATGTTATCTAATGGCTGTTGTTCAGGCCACTTTTTATATTTATATCATGAAGGAAAAAAGAAAGCTCCTTACCGAAAACATAGTTTTAGGTGATCCCAAAACGTTTTATGGTGCCTCTGTAGTTTCTCATACTCTTCATCAAATAACTTCTCCGAGTACACAGGTCTGGCTACAACATAGTGGTTGCCTACAGGCTCCACCATTTTCTCCGAAATGACGGTGATTCTTGTGGGTTCCTTTTTGCTGTTACTCCCTTAGAAACCCGTAGCAAAGAGCATGATTAATGCCTTATATACAGTGGGGTGGGTAGCCATAACAGAGATGAGTGAACTTCAAGCTGACCGTTACCATCTTTGAAGATCTAAAGGTTGAGGGACACCCACTTCACCCTGCCCAGCAATCCCCCGCTGCAGGGCAGTGTTCCACTGCAGCATGAGCTGTTTCTTTCTCAAGGTGCACAGGAGGGGTCCTGAGTTAATTTATCTCTATGTCTTCTGTCTACAGCTGGGACTGCCTCCCTCAAGGGCCACCAGCTCCCCAAGGAGCAAACAAGGAGATACCAACCAGCCCCTGTTGGTGGCACCGCCAAGGAGCACCGAGCACAGCCAGGAGGGCTGGCAGATCCTTGAAACCCACCACACAGTTAAGGAGGAAGAGCAGAGCTCAGATACCCTCCCCAGGGCTTGGAGGAACTGCAGTGCCAGGGTCAAATCTTTTGGCGTGGATCTGTGTGACGAGGAAGTCAGTAAGTGAAAAAGCGTGGGGTTGCCGTTTGCTGAGTTGTTTGTAATTTACATTTCCTCAGATTGTCTGGAATGCTTCTTTGTTGTAACGGCACACTTTTTTTTTTTTTTTTTTTTCAACATTTGATCTAAATATTATTTTCCTCCAGGTCCCAATCCACATTAGCATGTTTGCGCACTCACTCACTGCAGAAATGACCCTTGAAACTTCATTACAAATAAGAATATTCGATATTTTGTTTCAGTGACATTGGCAGGATCCACAGTTATTTATTTATCACAATCCCCATTTTTCAACACCTAAGTGATTTGGTCATGGAGTTGCCCATTTTGCTTAATTACACTTCTCCCATTTTTACCACTGGAAAATCAGCCAAACATATGCATTATCTGAAAAAAAAATTCCCTTTGCTTTTGCCATTAAATTTTTAACACAATATTATTCCTAGCCTGGAGGAGCAGAAAGTGCTCTTGGTGGCCTTGAGAGATGCTGGCAGCAGCTTGTTCCCTTAGCACCTCTGGGTTCGATGGTGCCCTTGAGAGATGCTCGTCCCAAACTCGTTCCCTCCCCTGCTCTAGCAGCTGACCTGCACTGAAATACCTTGCGTGCATTTCCAGCTTGGACTTGTGTGCACAGTTGTTGGAGCTGTCACGGGACATCTCAGCTCTTCAAGTGGCACAGAGCAATTTGCTTTGATATGAACAGATGGAAAAGTGCTTATTTACAGCAATTTCCATAGGAAAACGAGGATCTCATCCCGAAACACAGAGAAGAGATGCCTTGCTACATTTCTTGGCCCATTACTGACCTGGTCCAATTTCTTTCACTTCCAGTTTTCTTCTAGCTTATTGTGGGAAAAGTTGTAGATGTCCAACTAGATGTTTAAAAGTCCAACTAATGTTGGGTGAACCTCTTAGACATGTCCCTTTTGTGGACATATTGTTTTCTTCACAAAGGATTTACTCTTTTGGCAATGGGTTAAATGATTTTTACAACCTGCTTTGACATAAAAGTTAGACTTATAATAATTTCCAAAATCTGTGGAATAGTAATTCTACCAGCTCAATACTAGAAATCCAAGCTCGTTCAAGACCCTGGGGCAAAGTTTGCTAAAATCAGGAAGACAGATAAAAGTTATAGATCATACTCACTCTAACACTGTAATTCTATACTTGTTTCTCCCTGTACTCAATTCAGTACTTCAAAACTGAGGATGATGAAACTTAAATTTTAAAAAATGGCTAGTTTTATTCTTTTTTCTAAACCTCACCATATATAGATTTGCAAGAAAGTTTAATCTGTCAGAGATTTTGTATTTGTTCTGTTTCTTAGCATGGGTAGCAATCTTTTAGATTTCCTATCACAAAAATTAACACTGTTCCAAACCCTGTTGAATAGTTTTGTTTGTCACATTGTAGAGCCAGACTTGCTATGTTTACTCTTTGATATGCTCATAATCGATAAAAACAAATGGATTGCCCAAATTTTTGCTTCAAATTTTCCCTAGTCCCGTAACAGTTGTAAATGGTTTGTCACTCTGGCCTCCTTGTCCAGCTTTCATTCCCTTTTCAGACCATATTGAATGCCCTGCTTTCAGGGAATGTACAATATGACTCTTTATACCACTCAAAATATCTTTTGGGTTCCTAGAGCTTGTGTTGTTGAGGTTTTGTTTTGCTTTTTCTCTGATAGAAACTCCAATTTGCTGCTTCTCATTCTGGTTGGCTTTGGATCGGCATCACAGCAGCTCATGTGGAGTCCTGAGGGTCTCTTCAATCTAAATAATGTGAGCATATACTACGAAGACTATGTAGTATTAACCGAGTTAAGCTTAACCACATGCCTAATGCATGGTGGAAGGTGACTCCAAGAGTTTCTTGTCTAGATGTGGCCGCTCAGCCCTCACTCATTCCCCTGCCCAAGCTGCGTTGTCCCTCTCCCTGTTGTGCTTTCCTATTGCTCTCTTGGTTTTTCCTCTCAAATATATTTAGAAAGAAAGAATCCTCTTTGCATAGAGATATATTTGTAAACAGGATTTTTTTCTTCAGTTGGTTGCACTGTTACTTACTTTAAATGTTTTAAAGAAAATTGAGTATTGTGGCTAATGTCAGTGTAGCAGAGGCTGATGTCCCCTGCAAAGCCCCTAGAGACAGATCCTAACTCTGGTAACTTCTATTGCCTTTGGAAAGTGCTCCTGTCACCTCCAGATTTCTTGTTGGGGACTTCCAATTAATGTGATTCTGATGACTCCTATTCCATGTCCAGGCACCCACAGGGAATGAGAGCACGGGAGGAGATTACACGGCATGGGTATCAAATGGCAACAACTTTCACTGTTGACTGAGACTAGATTTGAACTGAAAAACCCAAGATAAGATTCAAGTTCAGTTTGATTCCTGATACAGCTTATAGTTTCTGATCCTCTCCTTATGGCTAGCAATTAACATCACTACCATCTCTCACAGGTGAACGGCTCTTCACTCCACTGCTAATCCAACACATTTGTGAGTCTTTCCTATTGCATGTTTTGACATGCGTCATTTTATTGATCAGATTAACAAAGGGATATTCTTCCCTTTTATTAAGTTGTCCCAAATATTGACTAAGAAGTCAAAAATCTGGTAATTTGCACCCAATAATTATATATCAGCAATTCTGTGTCCCTCTGCAATCTGTAAATACACACTCACAAACTCTATTTCTCTTCAATACAACCATCTGAAAAACAATTTTCAAAAAATCTGCAAAGGAACCCTTTACATTCTGCAAGAAATACAATACATGACTAGAAGCATTTTACTTATGAGCATTAATTTACCTATGCTGTATCCAGACTGGCAAATAAGGATTGTATCTGATGTGTCTTCTGCAAAGCTCTTCAGAAGAAGCCAGAGGAATATTTTACGGAAAAGATATCCTTGAAATTTTCAGTGGCAGTGCAGGTATCATCTCAGCTGTTCTTCATTGCAGAACCTCCCTAAATACTGCCTGAACTTTAATAACTAACTTCAGTTAGCTTTTACAAGAAAAGGAAGATTTCACTGTGGCCTTGACCATTGAGCCTATCCTTAGGAGGGATGATAAGAGTCATTTCTTAAAGTTCTCGGGAGGATTGCTTAACTCCATTTGGTGACCTGTTTAAATTGGTTTGCAGAGATTAATACAGGAAAATAGAGATGTATAGGAAGGACTGCCTGGTGCAGTCCTGCTCCTGCGTCTGCCAGGTTTCTGCTGGACGTGGAAGGAAGTGGTGACAACAGCTTTGTAAATGGTACCCTGCGTTCCTGAAATGACAACAACCTGGTGGAATGGGAGATGGGACTGTGGAGAACGTTGGCTCTGGACAAGACGTGCCTCTCTGAACCTGTACTGCCACACACCTTTGAAGGAGCACAAATTCTTTTTTCAGAAGCACTTGCTACATGTTCAAGTCATACCTGACGCCGCTCTTGGAGGGGATCCCCAAAGGGCGACACGAAATGGTGTGGCTGGTGGCTGAGGCATCCTGTGATGGGTGGGAAGGTGTGTGCAGCTGGGGTGCTGGGCAAGACAGCAGTAAGGGCCATCTGGACCTTCCTCACGGGAGCCTCTGCCTACAGAAGAAGGACTTGAAGGAACTGGTCTCAAAGGAAGGAATTGAAGGGACTGTTCTCCCTTGGACAAAGCAAACCTTCATAAATGCTTCTCTGAGCCACCTTAAATCACCTAAGGTGACATTTTGATGCCTTAAAGGGCAATTTCAGTGGCAGGTGCCTGTGCTCAGGACAGCAGTAAGCCATGGTTCCTCTGTGCCCAAGACACCAAACTATCTAACCTTGAAGAAAAGTGTCCTTAGGACCCTCTCCTGAGGTTGTGCTGCTTCAAACACCTAGAAGCCCTACAGTCACAGACACCCATTGCACATGAAGGGCCCTGGGAGAGCCAGAGGTTCAGTATCAGACCTGCCACATCTGCAAAGGGCTCCTTAGGGAATTCCTTTTGCCTGGAAGTCGGAGCTCTCCCTGGACTTGAGGGGTTTGTAATCATAGACCCTGCTTTCGAAGGAAAGGGGATTGAGAAGGGCACCCTGCAAGCTCCGGAGGCACTGCAACACTCATCTCTTGGGAACAACAGGCAGGAGGAGCCCGTGGTTCACTTTGGGGGTGGTTTGTACATGTTTCAGTCAATGATTAAACCAAGAAATAAGCGAGTGGGCAGAATCCCAGTATCTCGCCCACAAGGTGCGTCCTATATTAGCCCATATAGTCAGGGTTTCAACAGCTTTTGGCCTCCTTTCCCTCCAAAGTGCAGATACAGTATGGCCATGGGGATGCTTTAAATCTATTTTGAAGTGTTCTGTGAACGTTTAAATTCTTTGTATTCTAGATGTTTCATGAGAATCTGCAATGTAAGAAAAAACAAGACAGCTGTTTAGGACTAAAACTTAATACCAGGAGAAATTCTCAGCTCTAATAAAGTCAGCAGAGCCTTGGCCTTGGCTTGATCATATCCACATGTAAGTGCTTTACTCTTGGAGTGTTTCCACTGATTCACTGAAGCAATAAGGTGCTGCCTGGTGTAACAAAGGGAACAACACTTTGGCCTTTGCTTTTCAGCTGTAATGTTAAGACCCGTTTCCTCTTGCTGATGCAAAAGCCTTTTTTTTCCATCTCAAAAGGGTCACAGAGAGGCCAGGCTGCCTCTGTCCCACAGGGCTGTGTTTCAGGTGTGTGAAAGCCCTGCTGGTTTTGCGCCAGGCCTTTAACCCAAGCCAAGCTCCACAAGCCAAGGGCAATGCTTTTCTCCCAGAAAAGCACAGAAGTGAGGACAACTTCTCATTGCTCTGTTTCTTAGGTAGCCCCATAAATGCAGAGTTCAGCGCAGTAAATCAGTCACAGCTTGGTCCCTTGCCCAGTGCTGAGTATCCTCAGCTTCCTCTTCTTTTTATGGGAGCTGAAAATCCCCCAAGAAATCTCCCAATCTCCCAATCTGGGGAGCTGCACAGTGGGCTGAGCTCTGAAGGGCTTCATATGTGCAATGATGCTGCTCCAATCTGTATGAGATGGGTAGAGGCAAGTTGCTGGAAGGATTAAAAACATCAGCACGCCATCTGAGCAGGTCACAGAGAAGCTATTTCTCATCAAGAAAGAGGAAAACAATTCTGTCTGTTATCAACAGAGCTGCATTTTCTTTATGAAGAACTCCACGTCTTTCCTTAGCGTTAAATAAACACTAGCATTGATACCAGGAGATTAGCTGGCTAAGAATGTGCATAACAACAGCAGCCTGTGCACATTTCCAGTGTTTCCCAATATTTTCCTTTAACACGTGCCTATACACTTCTGTTTTCATGTCTACATCCTATCCACCGCCTCCCACCTGGTTGTGGCTGGATGGCCCAAGAAGTGCCCCCTGGATCTGCTGCTTGGTGACCTTCAGCCAGAAATCTTCAAGCAAAACAGCTCTCTCAGTGCTGTGTTGCTTCCAGAGCAACCCAGCTTCAGCCCCTCCAGACACGAAGCCCTGCTCTGCTTGGGCACCTACACGGGTAGAGGGAACACATTTTGCTGAGCAGTCAGCATGGCTGTGCTGCTGGTTGACACCAGCTCCTCGCACCCCTTTGGAGGAGGGAGAAGGAGCACAGGGCTGCGGACAGCATGCCCAGGTTGCTCTGAAGCATTTCTCTGCACCCTTCCGTTCTTGAAGGATGGCAGTTCCAGAGAGGAACTCCACAAAGGGAGTTGAGGAGGGTAAATGGATGAGCCTGAGGGTTCTGCACGGAAGGCAGAAGTATCACTTGTGCCCCATTGACTCATGTCAAAGAAGGGAAACTTCCAACTGCTTCTATGCTCTGGTGCCTTCTTTCCCCCACAAGTTTCTCTTTCTAGCACCCTGAGGCATCAGTCAAATCAACCACGATAATATGTCAAATTCAGTGTTGATGCATAAGAGAACATAAGAAAGAGACAGTTTAACTAAGAAACATGACTCAGAGAGTCAAAATAAGCTTGGAAAGGGTAAAGTTGGGCAGGAAGACCAGTCCTCAAGATTTATGGAAAAACAGTTTCTGCCTTTTGCCCAGTGCCTCGGGAAAAGGTAGCCCTTGGTCACAGAAACTTCTCACACCTTGGTACTGAGAGGCCAATCAGTGCTCTCACGGAAGGGTACCGAGCAGAGGAGCTGGAAATTTACAATAAAAGGGTTGGTACCATGTTTACATGGCACATTCACATTTTTAATTTACATTTCTTTTATTACACCACTGTATTTTAACTCCCTTTTATTATGTGCTGAAGAGTTATTATGTGTCAAAAGTAAGTGACGTTAGGTGGTGGGTGCCTGTATGATGGCATTATACCATAAAGAGAACAAACACAAAATCCTGCACTTTGCCTTTCAGAGCAGACATGGACATTTGTCATCCTCCTCTGCCAACATTACAAATTGGCTCTCATTTTTCCAGACAAAAGTGCGATATTTTAGCCCAACATTAATTTTATTTTCCCTCTTTAAAACCTTTTTGTACTCTGCCTAAGGCATAAGTAGTTCCTTCATTTTATTTGGAGCTGTCTGTCTTTTCCGATTGAGTAGATAAGTTTCTTAAGGGATTTCTTGCTTCATAGGCAAATGACTCGGCCAGAGAGGTTGATTCAACATTTGGCTGTGTTTTTACACTGTGTCTGAATGCAGCAACCTGTTGTTTGAGACTCAAGCGGCGTGAGAATTGAAGGGGAGGGAGGGTATGAAATGTTGGAGCCCTGCAGAGGCTTTCCTGATGGAGAGGGGTGATTCAGAGGATTTGCCACATCTGGCCATGGCACTGTCAAGAGCATTTGGAGTATTTTTAGCACAGGGCACTTTCAGGAAGGAATAAGGCTGGCTGGGGTCAAAAACACATGTGTTAGTTGGCTTATCCTGGTTCACCCTCCAGCACCGGAGGGCTAGAAAAGTCCCATTTGCCCATAGCTCCATCACCCAAACTCCCATCACTAACCTAAGAACGAGTCTGTTAAATCAGAGCAAAGTCAAATGGGCATGAATATAAAAAGAAAGCCCCCAAAGCAAATAATAACAATAATAAATGGGCAAACTGCGGCCTGGCAGGGCAGCTGTGCAAGGCTGAGTACAAGAAGCAGCTTCTCCAAGCTGGTACTGGTACCGAATATCCTGACCAAGCCCAGGGCATTATTCCCAATTTCCTCTCATATAAGGCAGCTGAGTGCAACTGTAGTTGCTTATCCATTCTGAAACACTTTTAAAGATAGTGCTATTAATAGCTCATGATAAATAAATATGCACTAGGTATTTCTATGTAACTGGTAGAAGATTTGAATATATTCAAACTTGAAGTCAAAACCAGAGCCTTGTAATCAGTTGTGTATGTGCTCCAGGTCTCCCTAAGTAGTGTACCTTTGCAGATAGTAGTGCAATAAAACGCTCCATTATCTCCAGATACTTTAGACTATGCCATTCCTTACACCGTGTGAATTATGCCTGAAGTTTCCCTCAGGTAACTGTTAAATGGAAGAATGTATTTCCCAATATTTCACCAGGCCTTATCAGTGTGTGGGTTCCTATCAGCTCCAGCCTGTTTTGCAGAATGTGCAAAATGACATGGCCTGGCTTTTTGCTCATGGAGCAACACGGCTGCCCTCAGCGAGCAGACACCTTGTTAAGCTCTCCAGGAGCTTATGGGCACTTCTGTCGTGGTGCTGCCTGCTGCACCTTTAACCTCTTCTCTTAGTTATAAACCCCAAAGTTACAAATCCATTTGCAGAGGAATTCCCAGCTGTGAGACACTCAGTCTTCAGAAGATTTATGGAAAAAGGAAACACATTTGATAAAATATATTGAAAAGGGTCTGCATGCAAAACTGTTAGAAACAGGAGCATAGGATCTCCTATGGGAGCATCCCTCTGAATGGTTTGCACTGATTAAAAATGTCTGTGATCAGGGCTTTTCTAGCACCATCGGATGAATTCCTTGTCTAGTGTTTGTTCCAGAGCTATTCTGCTCTACCCCTACTCTTTATAGCTGGAAATTTTAACTTGAACTCACTTTAATTTCCAGCCTGCTCTTCTCCTGGAATTGCACAAAGCAACTCATGGGAGTTGCTCATGGGAAATACTCCATGGAGTATTTAATCTTTTCATCTCACGTGAAGGTAGTTTCAGGTTGTTAATAGTTTGATAGCTGTTAAGAGATGAACTTCCAGTTTCTGTACTGCAGTAAATGGTCACTGAAATTCTTTGAATGTTCTTCTGTATTGATTTACTGTTAACATACTCAGCAGGGAATTGCACGGTATTCATGGACATTGTTAGCATTATTCTAAATCAGCGGGTTTTAATCTTTTCCTTGTGTGAATTTCAAAACATTGCAAATTAAAACCAGTGCAAATTTCCCAAGTGTACATTAGCCCATAGCTCCTGTCTGTTCCTCAGTTTGTGGCGTTACATGGACCCTTAGAAGTAGAGCAATGACTAGCAGGCATTCCGAGATCACATACTAACAAGCACTAGCTTAGATCAAATTTTTGGATTAGTAACAGCAGACCTTCACCTTTTTATGTGTGACGTTGATCTCATATAGTTTTAGAGACCGTAGACTATTTTTTTTTTTAACTTTTATTATCATAATTACCAGCAGGGCAAACTAAAGGAAAAAACATTCAAGTTCTGAGTTAGGTTGTAAGCAGACATTAAACATTATTTTAATCTCTCTCATTGTCAGTCAACACACTGTATGTTTCTCATGATATTGCGAAATCTTGCTGTATTCTCTGTTGCAGTCACACCCCTAAATATCCTATTCACTTGTTTGCAGAACAATATGGAGAAATATCACAAAATATTTATGTGGATCAGCAAGTGGCCTGATTTGGCATTCTGTGTGCTCAGGAGGTGGCAGAAGAAGAAAAGCCCTAAATTAGGACCACAAAATAATTGCAGATATAATGCTTGCTGTTAACACCACCTATTTAGTGAGGTTTTCAAGAATGACAAGTGAGAGATCCAGCAAAAATCAACAAAGAAATATTTGAATGGATGTTGCTTTAGCACTCAATGACTTTTTTTCTTGTAAGAAAATAAAGGATACCCACACAGGGAAAGAGTATTGGGTTTAAAGCTCTTTAAAAGAAACAGTTTGGTGTTTTATTCCCTAGAAACAATTCACTCCTAATGAGTCTGGATACAAAGGATGGAGCAAGAGGCTTCTCTTCCTGCCTGCTTGGCCTGAGCAGGTAGCCAGGACCCGAAGCGCAGGGGCTGAGAGGAGGACTCAGGGACACACATCAGCTCTTTTCTTGGCATGATCTCGTTTCTTCCCTGAGCACTGCAGAAATGACGAGCAGGAAGATATTTCTGTGTTCAGCCAGTTTCCAGCCTTGGCACTGGGGAGGGCAAAGCATGCAAAAATACACAACGCAACACAAGGCCAAATGTGCAGGATGTGCAGGATGACTTGTAACCAGTGAGTATTGGTAGCAATGCTCCTCATGCTCCTGAAAACCCCTGCAGCTGAGGGCTGCTGACACCTTCGCTCACAAGAACTTACAGTGAGCCGTGAGCTCTGCCTCCTGATCGGGGCCGGCACTCCTGCGTATGCCCTGCCACACGGCCCTGGCTTGTCATCGTGTCAGATCAGCAAGCTAAAAATATGGGTTCTAATCAGCTTAGGATAAAGGGCACCTCGGAAAAGATAGTTGCTCCAGGAAATTATCTGCTTTCTCAATAGCTGGCGATGGTCCCACTGAGTCACTGGTAGGGCTGCCGTGGAGCAGGGAATGACAGGAGATGTCTCTTTTGGATGAAACTAGAAAGGGAATAGAAAGGGAATCTCCCCCACACTGTGTAACAGGTAAAAGCACCTGAAGATTGTGTGCAGTTCTGGGCTCCCCAGTGCAGGAGGGATGTGGAGCTGCTAGAGAGAGTCCAGCGCAGGGCCACAAAGATGATTAAGGGCCTGGAACATCTGSCCTATGAGSAAAGRCTGAGAGAGCTGGGCCTCTTCAGCCTGGAGAAGAGAAGACTGAGAGGGGATCTGATCAATGTATATAAATATCTCAAGAAAGGGAGTGAGGAGGAGGG